>JAYKAV010003435.1:56278-112795 GCA_035582835.1 Phoebastria nigripes
CCCGGAACACTATCCTGGGCCTTGAAAAGCAAGTGCTATGGCGACATGGCACCCCAGAAAGAATTGAGTCAGACAAAGGGACTCATTTCCAAAACGCCCTCATAGACAGCTGGGCCAAAGAGCATGGCACTGAGTGGGTACATCACATCCCCTATCACGCACCAGCCTCTGGGAAAATTGAATGATACAATGGACTGCTAAAGACTACACTGAGAGCAATGGGTGGTGGGATGTTCAAGCATTGGGATACACATCTAGCAAAGGCCACCTGGCTAGTCAACACTAGGGGATCTTTCAGCTGAGCTGGCCCTGCTCAATCGAATTTTTTACATACTGTGGAAGGGGATAAAGTTCCTATAGTGCACATAAAAATATGCTGGGGAAGACAGTCTGGGTTATTCCTGCTTTGGGCAAAGGAAAACCCATTCGTGGGATTGCTTTTGCTCAAGGACCTGGGTGCACTTGGTRGGTAATGTGGAAGGATGGGGAAGTCTGATGTGTACCTCAAGGGGATTTGGTTTTGGGTGAAAATAGCCAATGAACTTCACTGTATGATATTAATTGCTATATAATACTGCATGTCATCACTACTATGGTTGCTATATGCCATATCAATGGTATTACAGTAAGAATCACCCAGATTAATGAAGAATGAGTTTTGACGAAATCGAGCAAAGTGCAGCGATGATAGAACTGGACAAGTGCAGTGGTGATGGAACCAGAACTGGCTGTAGGATGCAACAAACCACACACCATCTCTCCTGCCCTGGAGGACCGTAATGACAGATGGAGCCCAAAATCATGGACTAAATGAACTCAATGGAYGTTTTAGAGGGATGGCCCATAGACTAAGGGAATAATATCTGTGTGTATATATCAAAATACAGGAAAGGTGGTGGTGATTAATTGGGTTGTATTGGAAAGTGTGAGACCTGAGCATAACATAGATGGTATAGAATAAGGGGTGGATATTGTCCTGGTTTTGTCTGGGATGGAGTTAATTTTCTTTCTAGTAGCTGGTATAGTGCTGTGATTTGGATTTAGGATGAGAATAATATTGATAACACATTGATGTTTCAGTTGTTGCTGAGCAGCTCTTACACAGAGTCAAGGTCTTTTCTGCTTCTCACACCGCCCCACCAGTGAGTAGGCTGGGGGTGCACAAGAAGTTGGGAGGGGACATGGCTGGGACAGCTGACCCAAACTGATCAAAGGGATACTCCATACCATATGACGTCATGCTCAGTATATACACTAGGGGAAAAGCTGGCCGGGGGGTCTGCTGCTTGGGAACTGGCTGGGCATCTGTCAGTGGGTGGTGAGCAATTGCATTGTGCATCACTTGTTTTGTATATTCTTTTATCATTACTAGTATTTTCCCTTTCTTTTCTATCCTATTAAATTGTCTTTATCTCAACCCACAAGTTTTACCTTTTTTTCTCGATTCTCTCCCCCATCGCACTGGCGGGGATTGAACGAACGGCTGTGTGGTGTTTAGCTGCCTGCTGGGTTAAACCACAACAGCAGGTAACCTCCTATCATCTTCAATGAATGCAATAGTAGCAGCACCCTTGTCTGTCATATATGACAGAAAGAGATACACTTGACCTGTTTCTACCTGTGTCATCTATCAATCACAGTCCCTAGAACATGACTTGCCTTTCATCTTGGTGAAATACCCTAGACTACGCTCTTGGACTGGGAGTAAACAGACTCCATTCAGTTAGGCAATCACGCTATACACAGGATACTCTTGGTATCTGAATTGGTCATCAGGTAAAGATTGTCAGAAGATGATCAAAACCTCTCTCTCCAAGTTAGATTGTATTTTCTAGAAATAAGAAAAAATCAAACCAGGTAGTTCCTCCCCAGCCTGTTTCTGTGGAATATTTCTCCTGCTAGTCACTGCTGAATGTTGCACTGGAAAGAGAAGTGTTTTGCCTAATACAATGAAGCCACATCTAGACATATAGTCTTCCTTGTTCAACCATGTAACCATGTCCTTGTTCATATTTATTCAAAACTAGTACCAGCCCAATACTTCACATGTTTATTTCAGTCTATGTAGCTAACATTTTATTGATGATTTTGTGAATCTCCAGCTTAAGCTAAGAACCTAGTTTAAGAAGTCTGGAAGGACTTGATTTTAAAAAGTCTGGTGCCTTCAAAAGTTTTGAAGTGAGTGCTTGAAGTTAGCTATGCAAATAATTAATGAGATGAAAAGTCCCCTGAAAAGTTGAAAAATATCAGTCTGTGTTTACAGACCGTATTCCAGAGTTTCAGAAAAGAAAGTCAAGATCAGGTGTGTTAGGAACTACTCTTCTACATTTCAATGCTGTATTTTCATTATCTTTAAGCACAGACATGCAAGACAAGCATGTCTGGCCTAATGTGGTTTTGGAAGAGTGAAAAGTCCCAATGGAGCAACAGTTCAGTGCAGATACTCTTGCTAGCTTCTCAAATTCCTGGATTATGCTGCTTCTAGTTGCTACACATGTGTGGATCAGAGATCAGAGCTTATCCATTGTGAAAAGCTATTTTACACCCATATAAAAAAACTTATTTCACAAATGAACAAGCCAAAGGTTTAACTTATTTGAATATCTGAATAAGATCCAAACCAGATTTAATTGAATATTCATTTCACGCAGCTTTAGCCAACTGACTTGCTTAAATGAATTGATCCCATCAGTAACAGTATATGTATATGGATACTTAATGAATGAATTGACAGTAGCCTTCAGCAATGTCCTGCATAAAGTGGCAACAGGGTGAAGAAAGACTAATTTGTGCCCTAACACAGTTTTACAATACGGTACCTGGGTCGTGGAAGTAACACATGAAACTTACCTTTTACAAGCTGTCAAGAGGTTGTCTTCTTTGTCTACTGAGGCACGAAGGTGCTGCCATTCCCATACGGATCATCCCCTAGCCATATAGATCCACGTTCTTCCAGGCACACTTTAAGTTTCTCAGTGGGATTTAATAACAGTTTCTCATTCACTTACTGTCAGCACACTTCTGAGCTGTAGTCTTCCTACAGATATTTGCAGCCCCCGCCATGGACCAGTGCAGCAGTGTCTCTCTACCACCTCTCCTGCCTTGGGTGGTGCAGGGAGATGGGGAATGGGGGTTTGGGGTCAGTCTGTAATTGCTCCTCTCTGTAGCAACTTCTTCCTCACACATTTCCCCTGCCCCAGTGTGGGTTCTCCACAGGCTGCAGTTCCTTCTGGAAATATCTACCTGCTCCAGTGTGGGGTCCTCCATGGGCTGCAGGGTAGATATCTGCTCCAGCATGGTCCTCTCCATGTGCTGCAGTGGAATCTCTGCTTTGACACCTGGACTGACTCTTCCTCCCCCTCCTTCTTCACTGACCTTGGTGTTCGCAGGGTTGCTCCTCACACTTTTTTTTTCCTCACTCCTCACTCTGCTGTCTGGCATTTTGCCCTTTCTTAAACACATTTTCACAGAGGTGTCACTTCTCTGTGCCATGTGGCTGATGGCCTCAGCTGTGTGCTTTGGTGGGTCCACTTTGGAGCTGGCTGGAACTGGCTGGAATGGACTGTGTCTGGCACGGGGCAGCCCTTGGCCTCTTCTCACAGAGGCCACCCCTGCAGGTCCCCACTGCCAGCACCTGGACGCAGACACCCAACTCAATCTGACTGACTTCTGTCTGTTCTATGTTGTATGTTGCCCTACTTGCAGCAGATGTAACAGCAGTCTCTCGTTTTGAGAGAACATTGGTATACTCCTCCACAAGACTGTGTATTTCTAAACCCAAACACAGGGACATGCTTTTGAGCACTCAGAAATGCTAACTGTAAAAATAGAGAGATTTTTGACAGAATTGTTTGAAGAACCAGTAGTTGAATGTGAAAATGAAGAGAGACGGACAAATAAATAGGACATGAACCCTGGAAAGATGTCGCTAAAGGAGTTAGAGGATACACACACTCTGTGGCTTTAGAAAGAACCAGCAGAGTGAGCAAGAGCTTTTGTTGGCTGATAGAGATTCAGAGGTGCAAGCAACTCCTGTGTCTCTTGTTATGTTTCTCCCRATGGGTTTTGTGCATTTGCTGTAAATGTAAAACTTCAAATTTAAAAATAGCTGGCTGTATTTTCAGTTTCCCTTTTAACCTCATTTCTTTTTGGCTCCTTGATAATGACATTTCTCCTTTGTAAATTCATGCTGCCTACTCCCATCCACTTTCTTGTCCTTCATGTGTATGGAAATGTTTTTCAGCACTACTTGCCCCTTCACTTTCTCAGGGATTGTTGTGAAGTTGACCAGTCTGTAGTTCCCCAGATCCTTCTTCTTGTCCTGCTTGACAATGGGAGTGAAATTTGCTTTCTCCCAGTCCTCAGAAACCTACTCCATCTCCACAATCTGTCAAAGACAACCAAAAGTAGCTTCACAATGACATTGGCCAGCTCCCTCAATACTCGTGAATACATCCTGTCAGGTCCCTGGACGGGTGTAATTTCAGTTTCATTAAATGTTCCCTAACCTGATCACTGTCCACTGATGGTAAGTCTTCATTGCTCCAGATTTTCCATGCATATCAGTTCCAAATAAAGCAAATATATTTCTAATCCAAAAACTTCTTGCAGTTTTCTACTGGCCTGTTCAGGAGGTGTCTACTCAGCTGTTTGGGTTTTGTGGATTCCAATCTTAGGCATATAAGTCTCACCCTACGGACTCAAGTCTGTAGAGAGGACTTGAGCATCATAGGTTTCCATAGGCATGTTGGCACTTTTACACCCCACTTGTATGACTGTGCTCTGCTGGATTCCCACAGTGTGGGGAACACAAAGGCCAATCCTATGGTACACTCCACTGGTGAAAGAAATAGAAATCTTTGGGTCACCTGACTTGCTCATGAAGTGGATCCATTTCCACAGATGAGTACATTTTAAGGAAAGGACACTCAGAAAGAAATTAATCATGATGATCCATCTTTTTCTTTTAAGAAAAATTAGAAGTTAGGGTGGGGTTTTTTTGCTAGCTACCTGTTTTGTATCACACCTTCCCTGTTGCAGCCTGCTATCTCCAAGCTGGAGGTTACCACTCAGCAGCTGGAACTGCCTTTCAGCTTAACCTGAGAACTCTCAGCTCCTGGTGACAAGAGACTGCACGCAAACTGTCTGTGCTGGGGGAAGGACTTTCTAATATAGGTATCTCAGGCAACATCCCTCCTGTCTCGCTAGAAACAGCCTGTTTGTATGTTCTTTTATTTATTCCCTTGAAACCACAGGACAGCTAGACAGTTATTTCTCTCCTTTGAAAGAAAGGAATAAAGACAAAGGCTGAAAAGAAGCATCACCAATGTACACATTTGGTGCACTAAATTAAGACCGTGCTAGGAACACTACACCTACAAAATCTGGAAAATACCAGATACATATTGCTCTGGGAACTTGTTTGTCAGAAGCATTCAACGGTGAAAGAAAACAGTGCAAATGCTTTAATTAAGCAGTGTAAGACTTCAGCTTGCATTGGTCTTGATTGTAGCCTCTGGACATGGCTTCAACTCAGGCAAATACAAAAACCCATGGGTCTTCAACCAAGGCAAAAAATACACCTCTAAGGAAATTGCTTTCAATTTTCCCTCTCATCTGTACAGGGACAAAGCCAGACAATGGCCAAAGAGCCACTGAACAAACTGCAACTAAAATATCAAATTTCCTTGAAACCAAATAGCTTATGAGAACACAAATAGAAACATAAAAGGGAATGAGAGGGCTGAAGCATACCCCACTTTCTCACGTTCATGGATGAGACAGGAAATACTTTTTTCAGTCATAAAAATCTCTCTCTAGTTGGAAAATCACTTTAATGAGGAATTGTGGCAAGTAAAATTGAAAATTCTGGGCAGATGATGAGTTGCAAGTTAGGAAAATAATTTCATTCGTATTTATAAAAAATACTGAATCATTTGTGTAAGAAATGTATATGGAAATGCTAATACTGGATTAATTCTCAGAGGTAAGAGTAAGACCACTGTATAATATGCTTTATGTTACCTGGCTCCACTAACCTCGCTTTACAATTGAACCATTAAGGAAAATGTAAATGTCTTCTGAGAAAGGAAATTTGGTCAAGGCCTTGACAACATAAAAGATTTTGCTTTGTAAACGTAATGCCTCTCAGAACCAAGGAGAAAAGATAAAGTAAATGTTGTAGCTAAAAATGATGCCACTAAAATGTCCTGTTTAAACAGATCAAGTATCCAAAGAGGAAAACACAAATAACACATCTTTTCTGAAAAACTAAAAAACCAAGAGACCTCCTACTATAAATGTTAAGAACCACTGTATTATGTTCAGATATATACACCAAGTATATATTTGTGTACATATACGTGTATGTATCTATGAATGATGCTAGACAAAGATTATTTCTTGAGGAACAGAAATTTGTGTTAAATAAAAAATTCTTCAGTTTATTTTCTTACTTTTGACACTGAAAAGCTGAAAATGAAATTGAGTGAGATAAGAAACCCGGCCTTAGAGAAGTAACTTAAGGTTCAACTCTTAAATGCTAATTTTACATCCCATGCATAAATGGTTACAGTTGGAAGGGACCTCTGGAGGTCATCTGGTCCAACCCCACTGCTAACGCAGGGTCACCAAGAACAGGTTACCCAGGACTGTATCCAGATGTCTTTTGAATATCTCCAAGGATGGCGACCCTACCACCTCTCTGGRCAACCTGTGCCAGGGCTCAGTCACCCTCATAGCAAAGAAGTCTTTCCTGATGTTCAGAGGGAACCTCCCATGTTTCAGTTTGTGCCCATTGCCCCTGGTCCTCTCACTGGGCACCACTGAAAAGAGCCTGGCTCCATCATCTTTGCAGCCCTCCCTTCAGGTATGTAAATACAATAGTAAGATCCCACTGAGCCTTCCTTTCTCCAGGCTGAACAGTCCCAGCTCTCTCAGCTTTTCCTCACAGGAGAGATGCTCCAGTCCTTCATCATCTTAGTGGCCCCCTGTGGGGCTCTCTCCAGTATGTCCATGCCTCTCTCGTACTGAGGAGCCCAGAACTGGAGCGAGTACTCCAGGTGTGGCCTCACCAGTGCTGAGGAGAGGGCAAGGATCACCTTCCTCGACTTGCTGGCAATACTTTGTCTAATGCAGGCCAGGATACCGTTAGCCTTCCTTGTGGCAAGGGCACATTGCTGGCTCATATTCAACTTTGTGTCCACCAGGACCCCCAGGACCTTCTCTGCAAAGCTGCTTTCCAACTGAATGGCTGGGATTGTTCCTCCTCAAATGCAGGACTTTGCAGTTACCCTTGTTGAACTTCATGAAGTTCTTGTTGGCCCATTTCTCTGGTTTGTTGAGGTTCTTCTGATTGGCAGTACAACCCTCTGGCCACTCCTGCCCATTCTGTGTCATCAGCAAGCTTGCTGAGAGTACACTCTGCCCCATCATCTAGATCATTAACAAAGATATTAAACAGGATTGGACACAGTACTGACCTGGCTACATCATTAATAACAGGACTCCCAACTAGATTTCAGCAGTCCTACTGGAACCAAACTGAGTGATAATTTTAACAGGATGCAGCTCTTAATCTCTTCAAGCCTAAATATCACTTGGGAAGAGCAAAGCCCAATTTCTTGGGTGCCCTGACACTTGGTGTAATCCTTAGCCATGAGTCTAGTACTTACAAGTCCCCTAAAATACATGATTTTAAAGCTAAACCATGTCTACACAGATGGGTGCAAACACAACTGAGTTGCTTTGCTACTACCCTGGATGGACAGCAGCTCTTGTACACGAACTGCGTAAGCTCTGAGAGGAAAATGAAGATCTTGCCACCACCCTGTGCTCTCAACTGCTGTGAATCTGCTAGGCTTTTCCCAAATTTATCTGACAACATGAGGTAGAAGATTTTCCTCTCTTTTTACCCTTATGTAGAAAAGCCCTTAGGTTGCTGCTGAGAAATGGCCTGCTAATTAGCATTGTCCTTACTTGGGCAAAGACAAAGGTGGAAAAAGAAGTGAGAGCTATCCCAGAACTCTCAGGAACCTATCAGTTTGCCACTGGGAATCTGTGCTGTTTGCCAAAATCTGTACTCCATCTCCCATTGCAAGATGTAGCTGGCTCTGTTAAATTTTCTCTGAACATACCTAATGTATTGAACAGAGCTGGAAACTAGAGCAGGGGAATAGCTACTTTGAGAATTATTCTGCAGGAGTCCTGGTTTGAGTTAGAGCTCCACTTTTGTTGCATTAGATGTCAGATACATCAGCATGTAAAATAGTCCTAGTGGCAGACTTATACACAATTAGCTGACAATTGAGTATAGCCTTGGAGAAGCTTAAATGTTGACTTAAAATACTGAGTAGGCAAATTGGTATGTGCATAGCTAGGCCAATATTGCACTATTTGCAGGCACAACATATAAATAGTATTTCAGTATATCATTGGACTGTTAGGGAAAGAGCCATTACAGACTGTGAGGTACAAAGATACAAGATCTTTGTAGGAAGAGGCTGAGAAACCTGTCATAATTGTGTAATGAGTGAAGCCTTGTGTTTATGAGATCCTCCAGCTCTGCCATGGAGAACAGATATACCACATGGTTCTGTTAGGTCAGACTTTTGGTTCAGAAGTAGCCTCTTCAAACCTTCCTGACTCAAGGGAACCTTTAAGTGATTCAGCAGCCACCGTATACCAGATACAGGATCAGAAAACACTCAGCTTCTGCTCCATGGGAAACGCTATAACATCCATGCTTCTTTTTACATCTTTTGCCCTTTGGACTTTGGAAGAAGTTGCATGCCTCTTGGAAGAACTTATCTATTTTGTTGTATGTTCATGCAGGTCAAAGGACAAAGCTTTCATCAACTTTTTGAAACCACTTCATGCTAAGTGTTGCCATAAAGCCATTAAGTTATCTGGTTCAAAGCTTCCTTCTCACCTTGCTTTTCTCCCAGATACTGAAAGCTGCTAATTAACTAGTGCCAAGTTGAAACAAAGTCACTATCTTTTTTTTCTTTTTCCCCAGTCTGTTTAGTGTGGTCATGCTAAGGCTGTCTTTTGTTACTTATCTTTCTTGTCTCCTCCCTTTGATAAAATAACTTGGCTCAAGAATAGTTTTAATATCCTATTACATTGATGGAAGGAGGGAGAGGAGGGAGGGAGGAACTTTTGTTTGCAAAGCTTGTGCTTACATTAAATTTCACTGCCCTTCCATTTTGTAAGGGTTTGTCTGAGCTTGTTGATCCTGAATTTATATTGTTTGATTCTCTGGCATCCCATGAAAAAATGATTTTGTGCTATTTTATAGTGATCAATATAGGTGTGTGCTTATAGGCAAGTAAAATCCTTGCCCAAAGGAAATTTCTGTCAAAATAATCAAAACACATTGATATTAATCTCCCTTTTATAGTTATTAAAAGGGAGGCAATGTCAAAATATAAACCATACTAGAATGATGTCAGCAACTACCTAGAGAGGATGCCATCAACAGAATTTATTTCATACATCTCTCTCTCTTCTTTTGGAAAAAAAACAAAAAAAGATCCAAATATGTAATTAAACTATATGTGCTTCTATGAGCAAATTTACTTATAAGCAGAAGTTCCTCATAACATGACTGAACTTTTAACATTTCATTTGACAAAACACTTCCAAAAACCTGAAACACAAAAGCAGATCTAACTTTTGTTTCTGTAATATCTTGTGTAGAAGAACAGACCATGTATATATAAAAGAACGCAACTCTCAGCATGTAATTAGCCTTTTAGCCCTTTCAGAATTTACTCCTAGCAATTATGAAATGAACACAATCACACAAAATATTCTTTACTTTTTTAAAACCATCAATTTTGTAATCAGGCAAAGAAGTATGTCCAGCTGGGTTCTCAGAAGACATTGGCAAGAAATATTAATGCAACGAAAACACTTCTAAGGAATAAATTAACTGTATTTCTACTTCCAGTCAATCTCTGTGATTTCAGTTTGAATACTCTTAATTTTTAGAGACGAAAAATCCTGTCTGCACACAGAGCATCTATGTTCATTTTCCATTACTTCTAAAGAGTACATGAATTAAATGATTCAGACATAATAAAGCTACACAGATTTTTTTCATACATCCTTTAAAAAATTACCAAACTTCAGATATTTACCAAATATCTTTTGTTGGGTATATTACTTATTTGGTAGTACTTAGCTAAACTCCTATGAATAAGGAGATAAAAACAGAAAAAAAATCTTTTCTATTGAAGTCAGAATTTTGTTTACTTCAAGATGATTCATTTATATACAGTATTTAAGAAATAAATATTCATAATTTTAAACTTACTAAAAAAAGCCTTGAAATGCATTCTCTTTTCTTAAAAGTATTTGTATACGCTTTTGACCTAAGGAGTAGCATGCAAGAAGGATGGTAGCTCTTTCACTTCTTCATACATATCCCTCACTTTGGATTACTTCTTCCGTTAGCCAGACAGACCAGTACTGGTGGTGCTTTCATGTGAGTAGCGTGTGTAAGAGCAAGGTTTTAACTGCAGCTCCAGTGGCCTCATCTGTGAGGTTTGTTTGCAGACTTTTTCTATAGAATTTGTAGAAATTGACTTTTAGTCAATGAATGTTGATAGTGTTTATGAATTTGTTGCACTGTTTATCCCTCACACCTTATTATCTACAGTTTCTAGACAGTAACATGTTTTCCCGTTTTGTAACTCACAGCCTTGACCATTGTATTCTTCCTCCTGATCCTTCACAGAGKGTGCAGAAAAAGCTTCTCTGCAATTGGGTGCCCAGGAGCATCAGTTACAATTTCTGGTCAATGTCAGCCTTGAAAGTAACAACTGACAATAAAAATCAGTAACCAAATGTTGTGGGTTAACCCTGGCCAGCAGCTAAGCTCCACACAGCCATTTGCTCATTCCACCCCGCAGTGGGATGGGGAGAGAATCAGATCGGTAAAAGTGAGAAAAATGGGTTGAGATAAAGACAGTTTAATAGGTAAATTGGAAGCTGCATGCACAAGCAAAGTGAAATAAGGAATTCACTCACTGCTTCCCATCAGCAGGCAGATGTTTAGCCCTTTTCCAGGAAAGCAGGGCATCACATGTAATGAATACTTAGAAAGACAAACACCATAACTCCAAACATCCCCCCTTCCTCCTGCTTTCCCCCAGCTTTTATTGCTGAGCATGGTGTCATATGGTATGGGATTTCCCTTTGGGCAGCTGTCCCAGCTGTGTCTCCTCCCAACTTCTTGTGCGCCCCCCGCCTACTTGTTGGTGGGGTGGTGTGAGAARCAGAAATGGCCTTGACTCTGTGTAAGCACTGCTCAGCAGTAACTAAAACATTGGTGTGTTATCAACACTGTTTGGGTCACAAATCTAAAACATAGCACCATAAGAACTGCTATGAAGAAAATAAACTCCATCCCAGCCAAAACCAGTACAATAAAAATAAACACTCCTTATTGGTATTGATTTTCAATAAAACCAAATATTGCCTTTTACAAAACAAAACAAAACAAAACAACAAAACACAACCGACCAAACTCAAAGCACCCCAAAATACCACTTGGAATATTATGTTATTTCCCATACATATATTAGAGCTAAATAGGGGTCCACATTTCTTCTCTTCTTTATCCCAGAGAGAGCTCTACTTCACCATGCTGAAAGGCTTCTCTGTTGCCTACTCATTACGTAAGARCTATTCTGCAGCCATGTTCTACAACGGTTAAAAATGATTTTGTAGCTGAATATTTTGCTCCCTCTAGGCTGAGTACGTAGGTTTGGGTCTTCCTCTGTCATTCCAGTTTTCTGCATGGTGCTGTAAATTGGGTACCAATTCTCTAAAACTGTCAGGGACTAAGCTCTAAAGGAAACAGTCAAAGAACAAGTTTAAGCATTTGATGAAAAGGGAATAGCAAACTTTTACAGAGGAAATGGAATAAAAGGAGTTCAAACAGAAGGCGTGAATGTGTGAAATGTTTGCAAAATATTCTTTGGAAATGTGGACTATTGAGAGGATGTTGTATTAACTTGATAAACATTTTATGTGTATGGAGCATAAGTACACAGTTTTACTGTTGTCAGTGAAAGATGGCTGTCTTGCCAGATCTGTGTTCAGCGGGTTACTGGGTACTCAACATTAGYCACTGATTTTTGCAGGTTTTGGTGTGCTTTGAATTACCACGGTGGCTGAACAAGATGCCTTTTATTGGTAGTGCTAGCTGGTTGGTTTGGCTTCAGAGTCAGCGATGACACCGATTTGCCTCATGAACTCAGAAATGCCACCTACAGCTTCTAGATKACATTTTGTTTTCTTTTGCTGTATGGACGAGAACTTGCTGTGTGTTTGTAAAGTGCCTACCACAGTAGAACGCTGGGCTCATTCAAGTCCTTTAGACCCTACCAGATCTCAAGAGCAAACCGGATTTTTGAAGACCAGAAGTATAGTAATCCTCATGTATTTTCAAATAATTTCTTCCAATGAAGAAAATCTTACATTCTGTTCCCTTGTTCAATGTATGAGAGAAGGAAAGGCATTTCCAGGCAGTTTTGATTTTAAAGATTTACATTCTAGATCCAATAAGGCTGTTGAATATATAATGAACTGCTTTATTGGTAAAGAAAGGTTGTTTGCTTGTTCCTGCTACAATAATAAAGACTTATGCTGACAGAAGCAAGCTGAATGCATTTTGGGTTCAAAAGCATCCTATTTATAGTCTGGATGCAAAATGATCTCTATTCACTACAATGTCTCATTTGCAGGTTATCATTCTGCTTTCCTCTGAAAGCTAGTCGGCAGATGTTTCCTCCCATCTTGACTCATTGCATTAGTGATAGAAAAATATTCTGCATCCTACTGTGGTACCCTTCATAAGCAGAATTGGAGGACAGAACCAGTTTGTTTAAAACACACAGGACAGTGTAAAGAGAAAATACCCTCTCTTGAATATCAGTACAACTACATTATTCAAATCCTTCAGTTTTTAAATTAAATAACTTTCCAAATAGTTGCAGTCAGTAGCACAGCATTAATATTCCCTCCTTAAAAATAAAACAAAACAAAATATAATATAATAAAATAAACAAATAAAAATAGAATAGAATAAAAAATAAACAAAACAAAACAAAACAAAACAAAATAAAAATTTGCCACAGGTCTTAAAATAAAAATTTGCTACAGGTATGTAGCCTCATACCCCATCAGTGTTTCATTTCCCCATGCACAGTGACAAAATGAAAAAAGTACCACTATTTCACACTTCTGAAATTGCTTTAAAGATATTCCTTGACAGTGCAACTAATATTGATACCATTTAGTACCTTCTATGGACATTTTTGCCAATTTGATCCAGTGCTATTGTTGAAGTTTGATTGTCTGAAGATGTTAAATTTCAAGGTTTCAAAATGCAAGGCTATTTCATAGAATTCAGCAACTCCACAGGCAAGATATATAATTTTTTTCATGTTAAGTTTTATGGAAGAGGAAGTCATTTATCACTGGTAGGTTGGCTTACACATCAGCATATTTGCTGGTTATTTTCCTCAAAATTCCAAAGTCTGTGAAAAGTAATTAAAGAGCATTCTGCTTATAAAGCTGGCGAAGAGTTATAAAAAAAAAAAAAAAAGGTCATGTTCACATCCGAAGCAAAAAAGACTCAGCAATTTCTATGAACATTTTTCTGTCCCTTTCTTGACTAGTGGTGGCTATAATGTTCTTTAGGTGTAATTGGGTACTGATCTGTTGGGTACTGACCTCTGACCTGTTCTGGACACTCTGGTTAGGGAACAACTTCTTTCTATATATTCCTTATCAGTACTTTTTCAATAATTTTTTTATACCTTTTCCAGTAGCTCACTTTTGTCCTAAGCTCACACAGAYTGGGAGAAGCGGGCAGTGAGAAAAGAAATACAAACCACAGATGGAAATCCTCTTTTGCTCTAGAATCAGGAGTGACTGTCTCATTTTGAGAGATAACAGAGTGAAAGGACACCAAAGATTCTGGGAATCTGGGAATTTGGTCCAAGTGTTTGTATAATATTGAAAAGATGCAAATGTTATTGTGTTTAAAAGTCTGTGGCTATTGTTTTGCTTTGAGATGGGTTAATTTCACATCTCAACAGCATTTCTTGACTTTAATGATCTCAAAGTACATGACAAAAATATTTTTTTCTGTGTGAAGGAAGCATGAATTAGAACAACTCCTGTTAAAACCCATTAACTTAAAATATATTAACCCATACATAGTCAAATCTTTTTGTCAATATTCATTTTCACACTTTATTTTGGCCCATGTTAGACGCACAGAACAGGAAAATCCAAAGTCGTCAATGGTGACATTAAAGGGCACCATCTAAAGCCACTCAGATAGTTAAAGAAACCCTTACATAACACAGCTTTAAACCACCTTGCACAGACTATTCAAAAAAGGTTCAAGCCAAAGGCAGCCTGCAAAGCAGTAATTGTAAAACCCACAGAAGTCAGTGGRAAAACATTAATAAGACTCTGTAAGAATATAAAGGCTTCACATTTACACTGTTATCACCATCTTAACGTGGAAATTAGGTTAAGAACAGTACAAGTTCTTAGAAATCAGTCTAATGTTAATGCCTTTGCACATCCTTCCAGCACAGAGAATTCTTTATTAACACGTACTTAATACTAATCGCTAATAGACTGTGTTCCCTTACTAACAAAGCAATCTTGGAGGCAGAACCTGCCTTCTTTCAAAACAAGCAAACAGAGCAAGACTCTTTTATGTTTTCCTTGACTAGATTGCCATGCCATGCCCCTTGTAGCTTGCCTCAATACACTTGGCATGTTGATCTAAAACTTTTTCAAAGTGTTTGAAAACACTTGCACGGTATTTGGATAGCAGCTTCACAGACCCACATTTGCACTTGCTGCACATGCAGTGCAGGGCGGAAATGAGTAAAAAATCTGTCATGACTGCTTGCCACAATTTCAGTAACAGAATTCTGACCGGTGACTTGGATTTACTCCAGAACTTGCCAAATCCGCAGGACTGAAAAATTCACAATTTGCCCCAAATATGTGGATATTTACCCTCTTTGGGTTGCACCCATGGATGGACAGAAGTATATATTACTATATTCTTAGTGTAATGACACATTTCTAAAGCACAAAGGAGAACTTCTGAGGCATGTAAAGTGTGATAATTTCAATTAAATTCATGAAGCTATGGGAATTTATGTCACAGAGTTTGCCTATGCTGGCTCAAAATTTGCTGCTGAAGATGATATATATTTGCTAACCTAAGAATGCATTTTCCACTGTCCAGCTGCTAGTTAAGATTAATGACTGCTCTGTAGTTCCAATTAAACTCCTTTATCACCAAGAGGGACTAAACAAGTTTTGATTTCAAAAGTACTGCTTAAGAAGGAAGACCAGGGCTGCATAACACTGACATTTTATTAGAATTCATTTGTAACAAATGGAACTTGTGTCAGCAAAGAACTGATTTTCATACAGACTTTCTTTCGCCACCAATGTAACGAAGTAAGAAAATAAAAAGCACGCCTTTCATTCTGTAAAACATTTACGCGTACTACTAATTAGAGGTAATTGTATCTTTTTTAACAAGCCATTTTACAAGGTAATTTTTTAAATTTTTCAGTCTATGCATCCAAAACAAGAGCAAAGAACACAATTTTTATTATCTTTGTAAAGACACTCCAAGCTTGAATGGCAAAGCCACATAACGGATGGTTATGATGAGACCTGCAGCCTTCTGATATCTGTGGAGTATCAGGGCACCAAGAAAAAAACAGAAAGAAAAACAAAAAAAARAAAAAAAAAAAGGAAAAGAAAATAAGAAAAAAGAAAAATAAAGAAAAATAGGAGAGAATAAAAGGAAAAAAGCAGTTGCATTTTTTTTTAGTCATTGCAAACATTTTTTTTTTCCTTTTTACATGTTCTGTGTCATTTAAATACACACAAGTGGATTTTATAAGCAGTTTCTTACAGATGGGTTCAAGTTACAACATTATTGGGTGTAGAATCAATAGGGCAGTGCATAGTACAAAGGTATATATAGAAAGTGCAAATCTCCCTAGAGGGCCAGTCCTTCCCCCAGCCATCCTCTCCACTATCTAACCATTCAAATAATTTTTAAAAAAGAGCTAAATTAAACTTCTGTATAAATCATTTTTATATATTTTGTGGGTTTTTTTCCCCATTGCAACTAATTACAAAATTAGACATAACTACACATATAAACTTAAATAGCACCGTACTGGTTATGCTGATGAAACCAATTTTAAGCTTGGAAATATATGATGTATGTAGATGAAGATGCTCACAATTTAAATTAACTGTAGAATGACTATATATAAGAATACAGAAAGTGGAATGCACATCAATGATGCTAAAAGTTATCTTAAGAAACATAAAACCTAAAAGGAATATTTAGTTGTACAACAGTTTTCCTCACAAATTAGCTCTGCTTTTTTTTTTTTTTTTTTTAAATTCCCTCATTTTCTTTGGAGCTTGCAAGACAGTCTGCTAGGGAGAATGCTCTGATCCTTTTACAGATCCAGTGTGCAAGAATCTTCCCTAGTCTAGGTTTCCAAAATGATGCTTTTTTGATTATTGTGTTTTTCTGATCTCCTACATTTGAGTTGAAGAACATGACCACACCACATAACCTGGCACTTCAATAACTATTTTAAAATACAAATCAAGAAAGAAGAAGAAAAAGAAACAGTGCACATTCTTCTCTGGTTCAGATGTGAGTTATAGAATCTCATTCTGAGGTAGCCTTCTATAATACTTCTATTCCATATATATATTTATATTTTTGTTTTGATTTTTTTTTTTTTTTTCTTTCTTTACAAAAGTGCTCAAATACAATGCTTGCTAGAGTTTGGTCTTTCATATATTTCTTTCTGCTAGTAGTGGGAAAAGTGGAAGAAGAAGGAAAAAAGTTGAGGTCACATTGACAAGCCATACCAATGCTCCTATTTGAAACCCCAAAGAAAGAATTCCTTTGATTCTCATGTGCTGACAATGGCAGAAGGCATGATGGTCAGGGTCAATGTAAATGGCATCCTATTAAGAGTCTCAAAAAGTACTTTGTGCTGTTTACAGAATTTTCTTTGTTCCCTGGAAGAAAATCTAGTGTCATTCTCAAATATATCCTGTGGGCTTAGTCTTGCTAGCCTTACATGAACCCTCCACTGAAAGCAATGGTTTGACTTTAGCAATCTGTTGACACGAATGAGAAGGACTTGGCCCAAAAGAAAAAAAAAAAAGATGCATGAGCACTGCTAATGTCAACTACTGCTAGTGTACTGCTACATCTCTGCAATGATAACACTATAACCAGTGACACAGTGGGTTTGAAAAGCCAGCAGGAAATAGATTTTTAATTTGTGGGCTAGTCTGTTATTGGAAATATGGAAAGATAAAGGGCCTTGACTACCTAAGTGTTTTGGGTTATCATTTATTACCATCCATACTTGATTAGAAACTGGAAATGCATATTTTTCAAAATTGTCTGATACATGTATTAAAATGTTTGAAAAGAATAACAGAGATATGAACAAACTGAACTAAATACAAATGAAGGCTAGCTTAAAGAAATGCTATTCAAAATAGGCATCAAATATAAGGCACTCTAAATGTAAAATTAAAATAGAACCCAGCATCCCCAAACAATGCTGTATGCCACAAAACGTTTGAATTCACAGAGCAATGTGTGTTTGGCTTTGCCCTGTTACATACGATAAATGTAAATTATATAGCGCACACTATAGACAGTATACTATTGAATACAATTTTAAAACATCTTAATACCTAGTATATTACAACATTCTCCCCTCCTAAAGGGATATGCACTGACCTTTCCCACATGCACACCTCCTACATTTAATAATATGATTTCTTATTGCACTATAGTGTTACAAATATTGAACTTCACTGGAAGCCTAAATCACATACTCTGTGTGCATGTGTGTATGGGTGTGCATGTGTGTGTGTGCATGTGTGTGTGTTCAAGTGGCAATGTGGACTGAAATATTATTTGGGACAGAGATGATGTTCAAATATCAATGATGTGCATTCTTCACTTCCCTTTGAAACATTAGTTTATGGACCTTGGAAATGCAGAGATGATCAAATAGTAGTTTAAGATAATTGTAGTATGCTGAAAAACTTTCCCAATGCTTTGATAAATCCAGGTATGGAAGAATTGTTATATTTACGTGTATGTGTGTGAATATCTACCTATCTGTATCTCTGTAACTATACAGAGAGTTAGACAAGGGTAGACAGTAATACATACATATACTTACACATATAGAAAGAGAGAGAGTGTGGGTGTGCATGTGCATATGTGTGCATGTGTGTGTGTGTGTTAGCAGCAGCTTTATACTTTGCGCCTCCCTGTTGATTCCAAAAGAAACCAAAAAGCCCCATTTTGATTTAACCGATTACAATGAGTATTTTCTTAGAGAAAAGTAAAACAAACAAAACTGTAAAAGTAATATCTAACAAGACTGTGGTACTGTAGATAAATATAGGACTGCACAAAAATGTGCAAATTTTCAAATTATTTAACATTTCTACAGCACGATATTACAGATAACAGTTCTACAGCTTAAAAAAAATCTACAGTTTTTAAACAAAAAGATTAACAGTTATGCAACCTTTTCTTTAATTCACTTCATTGAATGATAAACTCTTGTTAAAAAAAGGAAAAAGTTTACACAGTTAAAAATGAAGCACAGGTCAGCAGTATCTTTACAATACTAAAAAACTAAATCAAGGACTTTCTTTTTAAACATTCCCACATTTTCCCTAAAGTGTTATGATGAGCAGTATGATGGGAAGGGGTGATGTTGAAGTAAAGAGTCCGCTTTGTTTGAGAAGCCAGGACCCAACCTTTTAACAAACATCTTGCACTGAACTGCAGTTCTCTCAGAATTCCTCTTTGCAAAAGCATGCAATCCTGAACAAGATGATCATTCTTTCTGATTAATTTCCTCTTCCCTTTAACTTCAACCAATGTCGAACCCTTGAGGTATCTGTAAATGAGATCCTTCAGACGCCTCAGTGGTCAGGATTCTTTTATTATGGTTAGGTTATTAAACTGTGAATTCTTGGTCCACATGGAATAGGTTTTTTTTTTGTTGTTTTTGTTTTATATATCCCCATTATTTTTGTTTGTTTGTTTTTTATTTTATATATCCCCAATAATCGCTCCTTAGCTAAGAGTTAAGAAGTACTTCTAAAGCACATCGTATGGCTCAGAAGCGGCTCTCTGGATCTTAAAGGGCCTGCAATAAAAATCCACGATGGGTTTTTATGTTGCATAGTGATCAAAGCTGCCCAGATATTCCAGTGCGGCTCGATAGCAGAACTGGTATTGATCCTGGAGAAAGAAAGATAGAAAACAAAAGCATCAAAAAGCCAGCTTGTTCGTTGGTTTCTATTTTCTTTCAACTAAGAGTGAATACTTTGTGGCTACAGATGAATATACCACAGAGGCATCTGCAGTTCAGCAATATTCTCTTGCTGACATCAACAGAAAACCAGTCTGAGTTACAACAGATGAAGATAGACACTCATTTAATGCAACAACATTTTCCACAGAATGCAGCTTCTTTTTGTGCAGAGACTCCATACCCACCTACTGATGGTTTGTTATTCTGGATTAATATAACATCAGCATAAAGCTTTCTTCTTATGGGAGCATGCTAAGACGCTTTTCCTCCATGTATTTTAAAATAAGTAGCAAAATATCCAACTAACTCTATAGCAAATACAACACACTAAATGACAAAATCCATCACAGCATATGGAATGCTGTATGGAAAACCACCGGGTTAAAAATCATGTTAAGGAAGCAAAGGGAATCCCAACCTTTCAGTAATATAGCTTTGATGAAGATGTGAAGATATCTTAGCCTGTGGCAAGAAAAGGGCCTAAGAGAGAAACAGGCAGCTAAAGCACCTTATTAACATGAAACAGATTGCATTTCAACCTACACCTGGAAGCAGAGGAAAGTTCAGTGTGGTGAGAGATTTGCTTATACCTCCGGTGAATCCAACATTTGGCATTTCATGTTATTCTCACCCCCACACAGCAGTCCTTTAACATTTATGTAATATTGCACACTTTACTAAAATGGCATGTCTGTGTACTCATTTGCAACTGCCACTCAGGGTTTAAATGTTAAAAAAGAAAAAGAAAAAAAAAAGAAAAGAAATTGCTTCTGAAAGCCATCCAAAATATCAAGAAGGTATGCTTATTTATGTGATAGTGTTATGTGGTAACCCCACACGGGTTATACTTGTTAAGATCACAATTAAAATTCTTTTGGAGGCCAGGAAACTCATCAGATATTTGCTTCAATGTARTGGCGTGATCTCTAATAGTTCTTTTCTGCTTCCTGTTGGAACAGTGGGAGAATGCATTAGACACATGCGTAAATTTTAAGTGTATGTGTGGTCCACATGGAGTTCAAGCGCTTTGCTGAATAAGGATTAGATTTCCTGGCAGTTTATACTACTGAATGAGAGATTTGTTTTCCACAGAATCCTGAAAGAAATGAGTGCACAACACTTCTACTTTCAGCAGGGGGGATGAGGGTAGCATACAGAAATAAGTCAAAGTAGGAGGAGGGAGAATATATTGCATAGCTGAACTCTATTTGTCAGGTAGGCTTCAAGAAGCATAGTTTTTCTGTATACTGTAGTTATTTCTTGGAACCAAAATGACAGAAAGCAGTCATTTTTCATTTTGCTTATCCAGAAGAATGATGGTAATGGAAAAGAAATGGAATTAACTCTTCAGTTTGGTCACAGTGATTTACTTGGCTAACTGACAAGATTAAAAATAAGTATCTTTATTTATATATTTATAAGTATTTATGAAGTTGTCTTCTTAAAAATAAGACTACCCAGCTTTTATTGAACAAGTTTAATTTTCTTGTGGAAAATGACAAACTCTGGGGAACCATTTTAAATTTCAAAGACTGTAATTTAAAGGCCAGTGTCAATCAAATTATACTAAATAAATGTATGACCTAAAATGTTTCCCTTCTCTTGCCCTTTTGCTTGGTTCTCCTAACCTATGGGCTCTGGCTTAGTTCAAGTCCCCTGTTCAGAAATTTAAGTAGAAATTAAGCACAATTGAAAATGTTTAAGTATTCTTTATGACATGAYACAGTTCCAAGCATCCAGGCCCAGGAAATCAGTTGATACTGCTTATCCCTTCCTTATTTCTCTATGGCACTCTTGCTAACATAGAAATTATTTACACTATAGTTTTCCTGAACGCTGAGTTTACCATTATGGTTTTCAGGCCAAGCAGCCACTTGCTTGGTGACACAAAGTCAAGAAAACCATGAAAATAATACAGTGTCAGTCTGAAGTCATGAACAACACTTTGCTCCTGGAACAAAAAAATCAGTGGATCCACCTGCAGAAACAATTTGCCTCCTTCTTTATTACCACACATTTCTGCCAGGAAATAAAGGTTCAAATAAAAATGGGTAATGCTTCTTGGAAAATGGTTTTCCTCAACTACCATAATTTAGGATCCACTACTGAAATGATTTTTTTCTTCCCCAGCCTGCAGTATCTACTGCTGTAACAGGAAATAGTCCTTGCAGTACCTTTGTGGCAGACTTTACACTGTAGTCATACAGTCACTATATGACTTAAGATATAAATGTAAGCACATTTTATACAGTCTCTATCTGTGCATTTTTTGGCTCTGGAAATACCCCTTCTTTTCCATCACCACTGTATACAGATACTGTTTTGCTTACCTCTGTCTGTACCATGGCTGGCCGCTGCGTCCTTAACATTTTGACAGTCTGGAAGATATCTACAACACCTTCATATCTCATTCTTTCTAACACAATGCTCAGGGTTATGAATACTCCAGTCCTTCCAACACCCGCGCTGTTGCAATAAAAGAAAAAAAAAAAAGAATGGAAAAAAGGAGTGTTAATTGATAATTAATGCTGAAAGAATTGGGTGACAAATTATCTGTGGTTACAACACACCATATGTGTACAGATTTCTATATGGGGAAAGGCTCACTAAGCAAAATTCCACAGCAAACTACCACATTGCATTCAGAATAGTAATTGTGCTCAAGCAAACTTCACAAGCTACTAAGTACTTCCTGACTCTTCAGTCTTCATTGCAAAGTGACTTGGTTTGTTCATCCAGATATACAGTAATCAGTGCATGGTGAAGGAAAATGAGAATGTTTGTTGCCAATGACCTATGCTGGAATTGACAAGAGAAAAAGGTGCCAAAATGTATTCTACTGCTTGCTTTACTTTAGCTTGTCCACGTATATGCCCTGTTTTGCACATCTTCAGTGTGTTAGTTTACCTTCTGCTTTGAGTTAGAGATAGTCAGTGGATTTTCAATTAATATTGAAATTGTTCATACACACTACAATTTAAATAACAGATACACAAAAACCTTAAGACACAGCTTTTATTCAAGTCTGGCAGTCTGGATCTTTAGCTTTCCAATACTGATATATGTACATCATGTCTGTCTACATTAGCCTGAAATGTCTTCTTTGAATATATGGCTTGTTTGCTCTGTTCTGTCTTGGGTTTCTGTTATTAGCGAAAACCCCCAAGAAGTGATAGAAATTCCTGTAATCAATAGAGCCAATAGTTGTCAGTTATTAAAATTAAACAATCACTTATTCATGAGGATGACTCTTGGACAAAGAGACACCGAGAAAAAGATTTTCCAAGTCTGAAATTKTAAGAGTGGAAATTAAGCCCATCATCTCACTGTTGATGCTAATAATTTCAGAAGGTTTTCTCCAGTCAGAGATACTTGGGAAGCTGGAGATTTATGACACCTATTCACCAGACAGGAGAGTGGAAGAACACGAACAGCAGGGAAAGACTGAAGAACTCTGAACATTGATATGGACTTTGACAGAGATCCAGTGAATTCACGAGACTAGTGTGGAAATTGAATGTCCAAATTGTATGATGGCATTTTAGTGTTTGGTCTAGATCAGCCCACTTCTAGGGTTATTAAAGATATGTGATTGGATTTAGCAATTTTGCATAACCTGTGTGCCTTTGGAGAGCTGAAGCCAAAAGACAATTGAGACACAACTTGACAAAATATCATGCTCTCAGTGCTGGTTTATCTATATGTGATGACAATGGTCCTGGACATATAGAGCAACTGGAGTGTAAGGTCTCCTTTCCCTGATGACGTAAATTAGAAAGCTAATGTTTAAGAAACATGCTGAAAAAATCCTGGAAAAATARAGTTGGAACCTGCTTGGACTTTATAGAGCTGACGACAGTGTGATCTAAACCAASTAGCCCAGAAAGTGACCAGCAGAATGAAGTCAGATTACCATTTTCTGTTCTTCTTGCTGCTGCTCCTGCTCAACCATTTAGAGATATCCATCAAAAAAAGTAGGATTTTCTAAATGCGTGTGAGGACTACTAGCCTCACACATTAGTCAAATCTTTATTACTTTAAAAAAACTCCTCAGAACTCTTTAATTCTGCAAAAGGAGAGAATTAATTTGTTATCTTGTGTTCTTAAGAAATGAAAAAGTATCTTGGGAAGCTCCTTAATGAGGAAGACAGACTAATATGGAAAGATAGCAATGCTTGCAAATCCTAACTAGTCATCAGGTGTAATATTTTGGTAAAGTTTGTAGTAAACTGACCCTGTTTCCCTGAAAGTGGCAAGCATATTTTAACATTGTATCAATTCCTATTAGAAGATGCTTAGGATTTCTAAAGAATGATGGAAGTCCACGTAAGTACTAGTAGCATTTTAATGATCAGCTGATTTCTTTCAGTGCAAGCCAAAGAGCAAACTGAGTTCTACCATGACATTTAATGAAGCAATGTGAGATAGGTTTTAAAGAATCCTGAATTTAGCAAATGGTGAAGGCACTACTTCATGATGTAGTATGATTCACCAAAGTTTAAACAGTTAGAAACCAAAGTTAGGATGCTTTAATGAGCCATGAGGAAGTAGTGATGTTTTCGTAAGACAGAAGATTTTGTTGTTAAAAATACATCTTGAATGCATGCTAGGAAAGGGTGGTCTTCCTTACCCTCCAGCTAAAAGCTGGAATAACAAGACTATAAATATCTAAAATTGGTTTAAGTGAAAATTTTGCTTCGAGGTGAACAGTCCTTTGCTCTTTTAACTATTTCTTAATTAACTGCCTGATGAGGTTAGAAATTTTTAAATTGTAACACACTGATCCATTTGTAAAAATGCCAGAGAAGGAGAACATTTTAAAATTGTGGGTGGCAGGGGTTTACTGTGTAACAGAGAGAGCAAACTTGTGACAAATGTGTAGAGTGAGAAGAAAACCACAGGGAAGTGGCACTAGGGGAGTTTCTCATTTGAAGAATTTCTCTGTACAAGAGAAATCCTTAAAAACTCATCGTGGTACAAAGTGGAGGCATTATTACAATAATTCCACAAAGACTAGGGAAGTGCAGGTACCCAGGATCTTGTGCTTCCTGAAAGAAATAGATAAACTTACTAATTTGCTAGAGAAAATTTCTATTCATGTAAGTTGACTAACATTGATAATGATGATTAGCATTACCAATCTCTAAATTGTCATKACAATGATGATAAGACATTTAAAGACAAGACCATGATGAATTATACTGGAATTGACTTTGTTTCTACCAGAGTCAATGGTAGAAATCTTCATAATTTCAGCATGAGAGATCATACCCATTTGGAAGGGATGCATAACCTACTGCAAGCAGTATTTCATTGCAGTCACAAGTGGACAAGTTTGCATGGTACAAAGAACTTAGAAGAATACCATCACTTTGCTTTCTTATGTATGTCTGCATAAAGGCATAAATATTGCTTATTACTCCTCTGCTCTCAAAACTCATTAATGTCAGGGAGAATAAGGCTTGTTCTCATCACGGTTGTCCTTCATTTTCCCTTGCCAAATGAATCCCAAACACTGCTCTGCAATGCTGTTCTCCTTAACAAGCCATAAATTTTTTTAGGCAAAAAGTAGGACTCAAGTAGTGCAATACATTTATTTTGTCAGTCTTTCAGATTAGGGGAGCATAAGGAACTCTGTTAAAACACACTGATGCTTTTAACAACTTCTGGTTGCTCCTGGCTTTGGAAGGACAAGAATGTCTCTCCCTCTGTACATTCATATGCTCTAGTAAACTTGTTCATTTTGTCTTCATGCTAGTATTGGGGCATTACTTGGCTTGCAGGAAGGACTTGGAACCTGTATCAGTATTTTGTATCTCTGTTATATAAATAATAACATTTCATCTACCAAAAAATAATTTAATGTTGCAAAAATAAGTATCTAAAATCCTAATGGAATTTATAGAAAACAATTTATTAAATAAGAGATAAAAGATAAAGATATTATTTTTGGCCATCTGCTATAGACTCTAGAATACTGTAGAGAAAATAAATAAAAAATACAGGAATATTAAAAAAGCCACCCTGGATTATTCCTACACACCCTGCAAGCTGTTTTCATCTGCATATCAATTGTAAAGGAATTGAGGGAAGTCATCATATCAAAAAATGGGCATTACCTTCTGAAGTTAGAACTCACCAATCCAAACCTCATTAATTTTTAGACAGGCAAAGTTTCTAAACACGACTTTCTATTCCATTCCCTTTCTTGAGATAGCTACCATTTTATTTGTCTCATCTTGATTGCTAAAAATGTGGTACTGAGGTGTAACTAGCTTGTTTACAGYTAGTAATTCCCACCAACATAACAGCCTCACTTTTAATTACCAGCAGAAAAAAAAAATCAGATATAGCAGCCTGTGATAAGGCTCTTCCTACTGCTTTCTGTGTGTAGCATTGACCAGATTGTTTTTACCCTGCATTAGAGACATTTTCAATTGAAGAAAAAATCACGTGCTTCCCCATATTTCAGAAGAACCTTTTCTGTGTAAATGGGATATCACAGAACAGTTCCCGTTTCGTAAAGCAGTCCTATGTGTTCCTTTTTAGATCTTCTATTCGATTACATTTTCTGATAGTCCACCTATGAAATTCCATTTGCATATACACTTCTGCTGCGATCAGCAATCAACTTTAGAAAAAAACAAATCTGCATATGAGTTGTTTTGAGGCTTTGTTTACTTACCTGCAATGAACAGAAATTGGTCCATCCTGACCAAACTGCTCTTTTGTTTTATGCACTTGGCCTATGAAGTCAATAAATCCTTCTCCAGACTTCGGCACTCCTTGTTCTGGCCAGTCAGTGAACTGGAACTGCCTCACTGTTCGGGACTGGCCATCCTTTAACAAAAGACACAAATAATGTATTCCAAAAGCATGTTCCAGCGGATGGAAGTCAGTCAGCCATCAACCAGAAAGACAATCACAAAACAAGGACATTGAGAGGAGATGTGGAATGGCTAAGATCACGTTTATGAAGACTCTTTCAATTGCAGCACTGGCTGTTGCATTTGGACACATTGGTCCAGAAGTGCAATTTCATTAACAACATTGCATAGATCCCCTTCTGCACTGGATAGGAGAGTTGTCTGACATTCTGCCTGTGTAAAAAGCATGACTGAGGCTAAAAACATAACAATCTCACCACGTTATATGATTTTTTTTGCGAGTTATGTTTCGAATCTTGTGGACTGCAAATTGCTTTAAATACAGAACAGATAGAATAAGGCCATCTGACTGTCCATTTCCTAGATATGCTTGTCTACTGCATGGCAGGAATATCTTCACTGATAAGACTTGTTTAGTCATTGCCCTCTTYGCAGATGATATCTTTAATAGTATGGTGCTTTCTATGAGGTGGACATTTGCCTGGAAGAAGATGGGTCAAGACAAGACAGTTGTTTAACAAATCATAAACTTAGAGAATCATAGAATCATAGAATAGTTTGGATTGGGAGGGACATTTAAAGGTCATCTTGTCCAACCCCACTGCCATGGGCAGGGACATCTTCAACTAGATCAGGTTGCTCAGAGCCCCGTCCAACCTGACCCTGATTGTTTCCAGGGATGGGGCATCTACCACCTCTGTGGGCAACCTGTTCCTGTGTTTCACCACCCTCAGCGTAAAAAATTTCTTCCTTATATCCAGTCTAAATCTACCCTCTTTTAGTTTAAAACCATTCCCCCTTGTCCTGTTGCAACAGGCCCTGCTAAAAAGTTTGTCCCTATCTCTCTTATCAGCCCCCTTTAAGTACTGAAAGGCTGCAATAAGGTCTCCCCGAAGAGGGAGATAAACTTCCCTTCAGTCATCGTAATTTCATTCACTAACAGCTTGAACTCAGCCGAAGATCATAGAATCATAGAATCATTAAGGTTGGAAAAGACCTCTAAGATCATCAAGTCCAACCATCAACCCAACACCACCATGCCCCACTAAACCATGTCCCTAAGTGCCTCATCTACACGTCTTTTAAATACTTCCAGGGATGGTGACTCCACCACCTCCCTGGGCAGCCTGTTCCAATGCTTAACCACTCTTTCAGTAAAGAAATTTTTCCTAATGTTCAATCTAAACCTCCCCTGGCGCAACTTGAGGCCATTTCCTCTCATCCTATCGCTAGTTGCTTGGCAGAAGAGACCAACACCCACCTCGCTGCAACCTCCTTTCAGGTAGTTGTAGAGGGCAATAAGGTCTCCCCTGAGCCTCCTCTTCTCCAGRCTAAACAGTCCCAGTTCCCTCAGCCGCTCCTCGTAAGACTTGCTCTCCAGACCCTTCAACAGCTTCATTGCCCTTCKCTGGACACGCTCCAGCACCTCAATGTCCTTCTTGTAGGGAGGGGCCCAAAACTGAACACAATATTCGAGGTGGGGCCTCACCAGTGCCGAGTACAGGGGGACAATCACCTCCCTACTCCTGCTGGCCACACTATTTCTGATACAGACCAGGATGCCATTGGCCTTCTTGGCCACCTGGGCACACTGCCGGCTCATATTCAGCCGGCTGTCAACCCGCACCCCCAGGTCCTTTTCCGACAGGCAGCTTTCCAGCCACTCTTCCCCCAGCCTGTAGYGTTGCATGGGGTTGTTGTGGCCAAAGTGCAGGACCCGGCACTTGGCCTTGTTGAACCTCATGCAGTTGGCCTCAGCCCATCGATCCAGCCTGTCCAGGTCCCTCTGCAGAGCCTTCCTACCCTCGAGCAGATCGACACTGCCGCCCAGCTTGGTGTCATCTGCAAACTTACTGAGGGAGCCCTCAATCCCCTCGTCCAGATCGTTGATAAAGATATTGAACAAAACCGGCCCCAAAAYGGAGCCCTGGGGGACACCGCTCGTGACCGGCCGCCAAGTGGACTTTGCTCCATTCACCACAACTCTCTGGGCCTGGCCGCCCAGCCWGTTTTTAACCCAGCAAAGAGTACACCTGTCTAGGCCATGACCCGCCAGCTTCTCTAGGAGGATGCTGTGGGAGACAGTGTCAAAGGCTTTACTGAAGTCCAGGTAGACCACATCCACAGCCTTTCCCTCATCCACTAGGCGGGTCACCTGGTCCTAGAAGGAGATCAGGTTGGTCAAGCAGGACCTGCCCTTCATGTACCCATGCTGGCTGGGCCTGATCCCCTGGTTGTCCCGCACATGGCTTGCGAGCGCCCCCAAGATGAACCGCTCCATAATCTTCCCCGGCACCGAGGTCAGGCTGACAGGCCTGTAGTTCCCCGGGTCCTCCTTCCGGCCCTTCTTGTAGATGGAGAAGAAGGGCTTCCTCTCTCAAAACAAGTTGGCTGAAGCTGGTCAATCCCTTTGGTTAGGAATACTAACAGGACTGTGTAAAACTGCAGAATACTGCAGCATGGTTATTTTTATAATGAAGCCACTATTAAACACCAACTTCTGCTGTATGACTATTTAATGTGTAAATGGATAGGACACATAAATAGAAAAAATACAATACAAATGGATGAAGTAAATTTGTTCTGAATTTTCAAATATTCTTGATTCAAAGTTCTTGATGATTTTGACACTGTCAATCTGCACAGCTGAAATGTTTAAAAGAATGGTCATAAAAGCATGGGCACATGAGCTACTGATGTGAACTAGTGCCTCTGGACATGTTGTTTCCTAAGCACCCACCCTGCCGTGTCTTCAAAATGGTCTTCTACTAAGTGAAACTCATGAAAAATTGAAATGATTATAGGAGATCCCCCCCAAAAGCAACAAGTTATGGTGGAGGCAAGAACAATTTTTTTTTTTTTTCTCTACCACAAGCACTCAGCTATTACAGACCTTTGAAATGAAATAGAAGGGATTTTAAAAATAACCAAAGGAAAAAACAATACTTTGCTTTTATGTTTCCTCTGGTACTGTGGATTTTTGCCTCCCATGTCTCAGATGAATAAAGAAAACAGAAAATGGGTGTGTGTGCCAGCCACTGCTCCATGAAAGGACACACATACAAATCTTTGACTTACTATCTCTTACATTCCCACTAGACCACTGTGACAATTTAGTAGTCTATTTCTGTGGAACTTTTTTTCCCACTTAAAAAAAAAAAATCTGTTCAAAAACATTTACCCGATTTTATCTCTTGTGGGCATCAACACAAAGAACTAAATATTTCCTACCAAAATAGCATTTTGTTAATGCAGACTTCTCTCATAATGGTCTCTGTGATCCCATTTTCCCCCAAGACGACATAATGAAATTGCATCCTTCAGATGGCCTTAGGCACATGACATTAATTAATCAAGAAGACAAAACAATAGGTTGATTGCATCAAAAATAACCTCCCAATCTTCTAAAGTAAAGAAAGAAAACCTTAAGTCTGACTCACTTGCAACATGTTGGTTAAGGAGATGGAAGATCTTCAGCAATTTCTGACCCTGATAGGAATTATGCTAGAAGAACAGTAACTTTTTAGGGGTAGAAAAGATAAGAAAGACGCTGCTTTACTTAAGTCTCGGCTGTCATTGGAAAGACCACAAATTTCTATGTGCAAAATAGATTTGATGTTAAATATTTGTTTTTCAAGTGTGTCTAAATCAACTGTATTGGTATATTTCATGATCATAATAACTTAGTAATCCAGTGCAAGTCTGTAATAACTGTTCTGATTTAGTTTTAATGGCAATAACTTCTGTTATTTAATGCTATTTGATGAGCACAGAAGTAAAGTTAGTTAGTCTGATGTTAGACTATCATTAAAGCACATTGGGAACTGATCTGAATTTCTTACGCAGTTCCCTCTGCTACTGACGTTATAAACAGTGCTGCTTTCTTTTAATGAGACGCTYGCCAAAAGCAGTCCAAATACAAATGCCAAATTCTATTAAAATCTTTACTTTCAAATATTGCGACAGTTTGCACAGTTAGTTATCAAAATACGAACTTTCAGATCCCTATGTGGAGCAGAGGGCTTTTAATGTATCATCCTATTGATTGGCTGACCGTTTGGATTTCTTCTTGCTCCTCGCAGGGGATATTCAACTGTCTTTTGATGAGGCTGTAGAATTTATAATACTCTCTTATAGCCATCACTAATAGTTTAGCCTTAAATGAGACTGSCCCAACATATTGACCTCTGGAGTTTACAGAGAAACTGAGTATAAAGCAGCCAGAAGCAGTAGATTGAAACAGTTACAGAGGTCAATTTCACCTTACAACAATTCACAGCTCAGTTTCAGAAATAACAGGGAGTTCCACACCAGACACTTGCTGCTGACACCTACAAAAGCAGTGTGCTTCTTTTCTTGTCCCTGGGGAATAATTGGCCACCTTGGCTCTGCCAGAGCACGGATGGTATTCTAACATTACGGATGGTTTGGAGGTAAGAGGGAGAGAGGCTGGTTACAACCGCTGCAGCATTTGCTCTTCTTTGAATACAACAATTTAGTTAGATGGTCTCAATTACTGGGTGTGACAGCCATAAAAACCTAACTAAAGGAAAACTATAATGTACCTTTTGCTAAGTAGTCCCCACCGCTTCCAGTAAATTTGGAAGGAGCTATAGTTTCCCAGCACATCTAGAAAATTTAAGATGGCCCCTGTGAGCTTGCCCGTGCGTTATTTAACAAAATCTGGACCATCAAGGAAAGAAATTTTTAAAATTTGAGAAGCAATGATATGTGATGGTAAAATGTCACAACAGGACTGCTAAGGTGCATGTATGCTTGGCACTTTTTAAAAGAGGTGTATTAATATCAGGTCCAATAAAACTATTTCTGGCAAATTAAGTTATTCAGRCTTTCAGACTTTTTACTGGTTTGCTAGCTATAAGTAAACAGACTTTCATAAATATCCTAGTTCATTATAAACTCTTGGAAGAACTTTTTGGAAATATATACTGTTTGCAGACACTTCAACTACATCTGTGGCTTTTTGTTATCATTGTTATTTTGTGATCTGAGCTTGAACTATGTCACATAAGACCTCTTCCAGCTTGAGATGGAACAGATTTTTAATAGATGATCTATGAAAACTATCAGCACAGTTGTAGTGAAATTGGCTTTGACYGTCTATGCTTACAAGTGTGGTTAAAGACTGATGTTAGGAGTCTGTTCTTCTCCACTTTTATTAAGCACAAATAGGTTAGAGAAGCTATGAGTCATGTGATCCTTACTAGAGTTCAAATAGAATGAAAATCAGATCCAGTGTGTCTACAGTTTCTTTTCAAAAGCACACACCTAAGTCTCATTTGCCAAATTAAAATGTTCATATGCAGACTTGGTTAGTGACAATACTGTCTGGCTAATTGTCAGTAGTACCTAATTTTACTTGAAGCTAACATTAAAAGCAGCAGTCTAGCTAACTATGAGAAAGTCTAATATTTTGGATGCTGACTGGCAACTCTGAGTAATCACTCATGTTATTCCTGGACAGTACATTCTGCTATTTCGCTTGAACAAATATATTCTACAGCGCTTACAGAAACAGAGGTTGTCAGTAATTTTTCCTGCCATGCAGACTAAAATGCTAGAAATCAAAAGTCTGAGAAATGCCAAATGTCTATGTAAAGTTTATGTACATTTAATCTTATATCAGTGCTCAGTTTTGGACTCAGGAATTCAGATAAGAAATGCAGTATGAAAATGAGGATCATTTCATGATCACAGGGTCACAGCTGCATGTATCTACTCTGCAGATATGCAAGAGTGCTCAAAATATGCTATGCCAAAAATCAAATTATAATGTGCAAAGCTTGTCAAGCTTTTCTTATGATTGCTATTTGCTCTGCAGTTTTTAAGTCTCAATGTATTAACATTCATACTCGCTCAGCCTAGAGGGTGGTGCAAAACAACACATTGACAGCTGTAAGTGACAAAAATTGCCCCCAAAAATGATCAAGGGGGAAATGAGGAAAAAAGGGAAAATGGTCCTCAAATCATCTAATGTATTCCAGCACAAATAGTTATTCAGAACTTTATAAAGTTGTGCTGCCCAGATGTTAGATCTGAAGGAAGTCAATTGTTCTTACACAAAGATCCCATTCATTTAGTAATAACTTTATCTGCTTTTTGCTTATTGCTTGTAGAAAGTACACCCCTAGGGTTTTTCTAATAATAACAAAAATTACAAAAAAAAAAAAAAGAGAGGAAAAGAAAGAAATTGACATTTTCTTTTAAACTTATGTGAACTAGTGTAATGCTATGTTAACTTACCCTTGCATCTGNTTTTAAACTTATGTGAACTAGTGTAATGCTATGTTAACTTACCCTTGCATCTGTAACCTTGAATTCCCTCAGAATATACTGTGGCATGTTGTACTCTGCCATTGGATCTACCACAAAATACTGATATCTGGCTGAGCGTTCTGCAGGCCAGTACTGGTGGCATTTTTCCTACAAAATAACAAAGCAAAATACATTTCCTGTTACTCGAGACCACTACTATAAACTGGTATAAAATCTTTTTCACTCAGATAAGTGTAACACTCATGGAAAGTGCCATTAGTGACAGGAACATGAACTGTTTGTCTTGCTGTGAACATGAAGTTCCGTATCTAGAATAAAAAAGGATCTTCAATATTGCATTGCAAAGGGGTTCTCTCTGGTCGCTGTACATCTGAACTCGTTTATACTTCTGCTCAGTTCTATTACTTACAGTGACAAGAGCTATCCCTAGCCTAATTTTCAATACAGAATGGAATTTAAATCTTGAGGCCATCTTCAGTTTTCTTTCTTCTTCCCTGTTGAAGCAAGTCCCCCCGCCTTCAGTCAAGACTCTACCTCTGCATCCACTAGCCATGTCCTGAATCATCTCTGTTCCACAGATACATGGCCTGACCCAGATCTCACTTCTCTCGTACCGGCTTTATCTTGATGTAATCCTGTCCAGACAGTAAACTACTATGTTCTTTCCATTACACAAAGCAGCCCTTGAATGAGTTTAAGACTGTAAACTGGGTGCCGAAACTTTAAAGTTCAGCTCTATGAACACACAGAAGACATTCAAATATCAAAAATACCACACTTTCTTTTAACATCATTAAAAATAGACACTGCAAAAGCAAAGTTTCCAAATAAGAAATCTTTATTTTTCAAGAGACAGCAATGTTGTCTCTGCATACTTCTGAATATCAACATGCAAACTCAGTTGCTGAATCTCAGTGTGTCCCACAACAAAATGCTATGTCTAGCTTGTCTATTGCAACACATCTACAGATTGGAAAACCTTACACCTGGTGATCAACAATGCCACTGATATTTCAAAAGGAGAAGGAACCTAAATCCTCACCTTTATCTTTAGACATTCCCATAACAACGAAATATTTTAATAAAAAATCATTAAAACAAACATTTTAGTAAAGGAATATTACAGCAGTACTTACTCTGCCCATTTCTCGTAGCTTAGTGAGCATGACCACAATTGTAGAATTATGCTCCCAGAGCATTCTCCAGAAGTCTTCAGTTGTTTCTGCTAAAGGACCCTGTGTAGCTATGTAAGCTTTTTGTTGTCTATGATGAAAAAAAAGTAAATTAAGAAAAATATTTTAATCAAAAAAGCAAATTGATACACATGTTCTCTGTTTATATGTAAACATTATCTAGAGGAAAAAATTATATACTGTTAATAATAAGCACATTAAAACCTTGTTATGATTGTTTAATCAAACTATGGCTTTTTATTTTTAGAACTTTGAGAGGGAAATTACTCTGTTAATATTATGATGTATGTCTTTATCATTATTATTTAAATTTTAATGCAACTCTAATAGCTCAATTTTGTGTGCTGTAAAAAGCACTTAAGAAACACTTAGTTGTGCTGGTTCATTTTGTAGAAATAACTGTCTAACAATCTATTAAGTTTAGGAATTATAGCATCAAGCAGTTTCTTTATTAACTCCTTTTCAACAGTCTGATGCCTCCAGCAAAAGTAAGGCGGGAAGAAAATTCAGGAATGGAGTGCTCTGCATTTCCAGGCCGTAATATCCTACTAGTGGAAGCTACCACCAACCTGTTAAAAGCTTCTGGATCAGCAGCTTTATAAGACAATGACCAGTTCATGTTTTTCTTGCTTCTTTCAATCAACAGAAACACCTTTGTGGGTGACAGTGGAGATGAAGGTTGTTTCCAATTATGAGCAGAGGCTCAGAAAATGATCTCTGTGGGTACGGATACTCAGGTACACCTAAACTGCCTTAGGGAAACTATACCGCTTCTCCTTCATGCCTTTTTCTACTGCTTAAGTCAGCTGAGGGCATATTGTGTTGTCATGAAGATGCTGGTGGGGTACACAACTGTTTGTGTATAAAATGCTTTTGGCAGCTAGTTCTAATCTTAATCAGTGTTCCAAGATCACAGGTTATTACCTTGATACAGAGGGTGTATCTCCTGTATGTTATTTCTATGTATCTTTTTGAGCAGAATAGTTGTGAAGAAATAGAGGTTCCATATCATGAATGTGTTTAAAATCTCAGTAACTTTCAGCATGTAGAACATACTGGGAGTTCTCAATGGTTTAAAGGTAGGTAAAAATATAACGTTTAAGACACTATGACATTTACAGAATTTTCCTCTATTGCATGGGTGGAAATCTAAACATTTTATTAATATTTTAAAAAACACCCAATCAAACACGGTGTGCACAGATAATAAACGACACTAAAGTTCAATACTGAATTTTGTTATTTTCAATATCATTACATAAATAATTTTGTAAACTTTTRAAACAGTCCACATGAGAACACATCAACATTAGTACCTGTATCCATCAATGAAACTGGCATTAATATAATCAGAGCCTTCTACTCCTCGGATTGGCTGCAAGCATACCCTTGTAGACTCATATGGCATAATATTGACAAGGCGATTTTTGAATTTATTACATGGAAGATTGGCACTGATGAATCTTGAAGTGTGAGCCTTAGAGCTAGCAAGACGCTGTTGAAAATAAATTAAAAGAATTAAGGCCAGGTATAACAAAAACAAAAATTACTCTATCAGATTTGATGGTCTCTGGTCATTATCCATTAACGAATAATTTCAATTTCAGATGCTTACTTTTCCATATTCTATTGCATTACCTAAATATTTGTAAAGCTTCTTTTAACACCTTGAAAGTTTAATGTCTGCTCCATTAACGCATATGAACAAATTTGAGTATTAAACCGTTACACAAACACACATTTCAAGCTATTGAAACAATAAAGGAACAGCAGGGTTAGACCACCCTCACTGAACAGTTCTTGTCTGGACACCAACTGAGGATAGAATTGTACATTTTACAAAGGATTGTCTTCCTAATTTAAAATTTTAGCCTGCCGATGTCTTATCTTTTGAATGCTGGAAACAACTGGTGGATGACAGAGCAGCATTAAGTGTTACACCATTTGTTTTTGGTTCCCCACAACATAAAATCCCAGTACCTTAAATTCCAGTTCCATTCCTGTGACATTCTCGCCTGTTTCTATCTGTGTCAGCTTCTGGATATATGCATACAGGTTTCTGGCTGGCACTTCGGTATTTCCACATGTCACTGCTTCCAGCAGTGCATCGTGGATAAAGATGTATTGGTCCTCAGTTTGAACCATGTAATTCCTCTGCGCTCTCATTAGAGTTACGTGGCCATAAATATCTACAGTCTTTTCATGCTTTATTCTCTCTAACATGGCATCTATCACAATGAAACAGCCAGTCCTGCCGACTCCAGCACTAAAAGAAATGAACACAGGAGGGAAAACATGAAGGACTATTTCATGCATTGTGCTCACTTTTATGGCATTCAGGTTTTAAAGTTTTGTAACACTGATTTGAACAGCACATTTTTCTGAATATGAACATCAGCTTTTATGAAAGAGGTTGGTGGCCTGAAATAAGTAAACTCCTTTAACATCCATTACAAGCAATTGAGAACGTGGAATGCTTTTATATGAGATCTTTGCATCTTGCAGTTTCAGGCTTGACTATAATAGAAATAAAACACATTGCAACATGTTCTAGAAATACATGTTCTTAAAAATGGAAATTACTGGAGATGATGAACCCTCTGAGAATTCAAGCTTTATTTGTGGCATGATTTCTAACTCATTAAACATGCTGTTGTTGCTATTCTGTTTACAGAGGTGAATTTATTGGCAAACAATAACGTTACAGAAAATGAGTCTTACATATTTCTATCGTGCTTTGGAGGTAAGCTTTCTATCCCTCTCCCAACTCTGTCAATGGGGCTCCTATTAACACAGTTTGTTCTGTCTTCTGCTCTTTCACTTAGCCAGGTCATACTGTTATTCTTTGCAATGCAGAGCCATGCCTATTTAGCCGTGCTAGCTGTAGGCTGGGGAAATCCCCAGCTGGCCACTTCAATGTCTGTCTTGCATCTCTAGGAAAATATAAGAAAGATCTGGAATGGCCAGAACCTGGACCAGGATGCTCAGTCGTCACAATATTTCAAAGTACAGATTATAAAAGGACTAAAATATGCTTAAAGACAAATCTTGAAATCACAGCATTGAATTAATGTCCAGACTGAGTGAGTAATATTTTTCGGGCAGAGGCAAAGTTAATGCTTCCTCGCAGGTGCTGAGTTAAGTCAGTTGTTGGTTTTAGGCAGGAGCTGAAGTGAAGTCACATCAATCCTGTTGAGGCCAAAGAAACTACTACTTCTTAGCTCTCTGCACAGTAAGGGACTCCTCATGAACAACTCTGAGCTAGAGAGTTGCCTTCCCCTCTTTGGTGGGACTTGAGGGTTGAAGAGGACATGGGTCAGCTACTGTGAGCTTGGCACAGGAATAAACCTAGATCATGAAATATTCAGTTGGATCTAAGATAATTAAACCTTTCTCAGKAATAGACCTACTTAACAGCAGTTTATTTATATGATACCTGCTGTCAAAATGTGCCAGACTTTCAAGGATTTTCAGTCATTTCCTCCCTGTCTTAAAGGTGTTTTCTGTTACATGCGTGGGCTACCTACCTAACTCCTGAGGACAATGTTATGCGACCAGGAGAGGAAGAAGATACTTACAGTTCTCACCTTGATGTGATTACTATTAGGCACACATGATCCTTTATTACACATTTGGCATAACTGAACAGGAATGATGTAGAAGGAGTATGAAAAAGACTACAGAATACACAAGACCAGAAAATATACTGAAGGTTTGAATATGCAACTTGTGTGYTAAATGGAGCGATATTTCCTAAAATCTCTACAGGAATTCTTTCATGGAGATGTTTGGACATCAGYTGTACTGAATCAAGTCTTCAGATGGGTGACTGCCTTTTTGCAGCCATGTATATGACCGAACTTTATGAAGTTTTGTTTCAACTATTTACATACATGTAGCTATATAAAGCACAAGTGTAAAATATAATGGTTTTTTTATATCATTTTTATATCCGGGATCACATCATGTCTGTGACAATGAATGATAGTTTCTGGCCTTCTAAATGCTTAACTGTTTTCAGTTAGTGATGTGAAATGCAATACGTAATATAGTAAGCAACAGTTTATAAATCCTCAAGATATAGATATTATCTAAGTCAAGGATATTTAAGAATACCACAAACGGCCATTTTTTGAAAAGAGATAGAAATAAAAATCATTACAACCCAGCTTCCAGAGGACAATTATATAAAAACCAAGATCTTCTCACAGTTCCTATATTTTAATGGGATATTAAATAAGACCATCCTGAAATCGATAATTAAGGGTAAACCTTTATTTCTTGCATGACGCTTTAAGAATCTTTGCCAGTTACCAGCAAACTGCATTAACTTACAACCAAATCAGAAAGAAGTACAGAGCAGAAAGATGTTTTAGTCTCACATGAGGTAAGTTTTGTTTTTAAGATTCCATATTTACATATTGTTAATCATGTATTCTTGCCACCAGTTACTCTTCCCAGAAGCAGATCCCCTTCAAACAGTCGAGGACTTCTGCTAACAGACCAAATGCATCAATCTCAACTTTCTTAGATGCCACTCTGACAAGAATTAATCAATATTCTGAGCTTAAGAAAACTTACCAATCAATGATATTGATCAATGGGAGTTGTAGAGAAAGAAAATATACAGACAAATGAAATGATGGCTATCCTATCTAAATGGGAGTTCATTTACCTTGTATAATAAAAGCTCTGCATTCCAGGAAATCTTAGTGACCTTAACATTGGTAATAATAATGGAGAAAAACTCAAAAAATTTTCTCACTATTGTGTGTGGGTTTTTTTTTTTTTTTTTTTTTTTTATTGCAAAGAAATCACCACAAGTAGCACACATTTGTATGTCAGACTGGTTTATATAAAGTTTTAAACCACTCCTTAAATGATACCTGTTTGCATTCAGTTTTTATCAGCATAACAAGTGCTGGCCAAGTGAGAAATAAGAAGGTTTGACAGAGCAGGTTTTCAGTAGTTTAGAATACTTTTAGAATACTGGTTCTCTTTCCTCTCATGTATTAATGAACTAATGTTCCAGCACCGTGTTTATAACTGGATATGCCATTTTTCAGATGAAACATTAAAAGGTTCACTGGTACCTACAGACCACAACTGCAAAATTCTAACCCAGTTAAAAGCTCGTACTTTCAGCCAGAAAGAGCAGTTTTCATTTCTTCTCTTCACATCTTGTATTATCATTTATATATTTATTCTTCCCATGAGCAAACTCAAAGAGAAATAGTTATTAGCATACTGTACCACAGAAGATATTTGCTAGTTTACAGGTTTATGCAGAGGTTGTGAAGATCATGACACCAGACCAAAACACATTACTATGCACCAATGTTTTCATGATAAAGATGGAGGCGCTGACACACTACATTTACTGAGGCATTTGGCTCCACTGGGCTCCTGATACACTCCTCTCTGGATCATTTTATCCAGCAAGATATTTTACTACCTTAAGGTGTTCAGGACATTCCAACTCTGCTAATTATAAATGAGCCGTGTGTCTACAGACTACCCTTTTCAGTTTCCAGGTAAAAATGGAACCAATGCTATGAATATTTTAACTTGCTTCCTCTTTGCCCCAACATACCTTCTAACTCCAAACTCCAATAGCTTCCTATACAAGAGCAAGAAACTATCCTATCTTTATCCCCTGTTTCTCCTTCTCTTCTGCTATCATACAGACCTCTTAATAGGGTACCGATACACTGCTGGGAAGCCATGCAGTTTGAATCCTCACTAATATGGCACTGGAACATAAAAAAAAAAATTCCTGTCTACTTTCTGCTAACAATGATAATTCAGCTAATGAGAATAATTTCACAAATTAATTCTACACCTGTTATTGACTTTCTTGTTGTTTTGGTTTGCATCTTTTGGTGTTACTGTCAAACTTAGAATTTAAAAAAAATATTCTATCATTTCAGCTAGTGAAAGATACTGCTACATTTACAAGCTGAACACCTAAGCAATCTATTAAATAGGCATGCCTACTAGGAAACTGTTATGGCTTCAAATATTATCATTTATCCTATTATAACATTAGTTTTCAATTTCTAAAAACATGACTGACTCAGCCCCATGAGCTGAAACATGTTTAATGTCCTGTGATGCAATACAGCTGGAATTCACAAAAAGAAAAATTAAGAGGCATAAGGGGGCCATTCCACACTAAAATCACTGTATGGATGTGTTAAAGGTTGGCTTTTGTGATTAATTTGTGCTGTTTAAATGATGACCCTTTACTGATACTTCAGTGATTTGGCAAAGGAGGGCAGTGTAATTGCCAGTATTCACAGATCATTTAATTGGAAGCAAAGACAGTAAAATATGGACCAAAAATCATTTAGGACATTTTTGACTCATATCAGGGGAAAATTTTATTGAATATTACAGTTTCAGATTGAATGAAGCTTGCATTTATGAACTGAAAGTGCATAAAATTGCTTGTGATATGGGAAACATATAAAAATGCCTGGATTTTACTGAGGAGCTTCATATGATTAATTAGATTCCAGTCCCACAGAAATTCTGTAGTAGTTCTGACAAGGGCAATATTTAGATTATTTTCTCCTTTTCCTGTTAGAAAATTAGAACACAGTTGAAAATCAACCCTCTGTCTAGGAAGCAGCAAAAAAGCCCCTTATGAAACCATTGAACAACCTTTTGAAAGGTTACATCTGACTGAAATAGCATAAAGACCTTGTGCAAAGAGGTAAACTTAAATTTCATTTTAGAAGAGATATCGGACTGCTTCAGGAATTCTGGTACCATCTTATAAGAGACCTTTGAGAATTGATCTGCAAGTGCACAATGATTTTTTTTTCTTCTCACTGTGGTTATGGTTGGATACCAGCAAACAAGTATGGTATACGACATATTTTTAGGTGTAATGCTTCACCAAACAAAAGACTTTAGCCATTGCATTTTCTTAATCTCTATGCTATGCATGGAGGCAGACATATTTGTCATTGCAGTTATATAAAGCTTCTTAAAATGAACAAGGGAAGAAAAAAATCAGAAAACAGGAGATTTCACTACAAGTAGATAAAGCTCAGTCTAGAGCTCCCCAGAGTTTTCATAGATAGCTGGCAAAAGCATAGGAGGCTCACAAATCAAAAGTCAGCCTTAGATCTTTCTTCCTTTACTGAGCTTTATGAAGATTTTCCTTTCAGTCTGTACGTTCTCAGAATTCTACCATTACCATAAATCCTTCAAATATAACTGCCCCAGATTTAAGCCCAATTTTTTGTAATACACGATTGCAGAAGTGTAATAATGTTCAGGAAGTAAATCTATTCTTCATCTAATCCTGAGTTCAGCTCTGGAGAGATCAAGCACAAGAAGTTGTCTTACCAGATTGTATCATCAACACAAACAAACAAACTCTCAAATATTAAAACCTACCAAATCAAAACTCCAAGAAATTTTTCTAACAAATCCCATGTACAGGGAATAATTGTTTATTAAAATAATTTTAAAAGCTGAGTTTTCCATGCAGGATAAAAATGTAGCATTAGTAATGTTCAACAAAACAAAACAAATACGTTTTAAGAGACACTTCTAAAAAGGACATTCCATTACAGCAGTACAAATCCTCTCACCAGACTTTAAATCCAGATCTGTCATGAGCCAGAACTTTACAGAAATGCAGAAGGACTCCCATATAGCTTCAAAGCAATACAGGAATGTAGTTGTGCAAGTGCATAATGTAAAGAGCAACTCCACTAACTGATAGCTCACAAGTATTAGAAATAATTTACGTGTTAGCAGTGGAGGAAGATGTATGATGTTGCACTACAAAAGTAACAGATATATAAGTAGTTCATTAAAATAATGGAGTGAAGGAAAATAACATCTGAAACCACAAATATTACCACCACAGGTAACTTCTGAGCACACTTTTAAAATGTGACAGCCATTTACCTGAAGTTACATTTTTGCACTGCAGTTAGATTTAGGAGGTTTCTGTAGAACTAATCGGAAAGATTTTGTGTGATATCTTTATTCACTGTCACACTCATTCATTCACTCACCACCCTGTGAATCCACTATTTACTGAAGGATTCTGTAAATTTTCCCATGAATGCCATTCTGAGGCCATTTTGCATGCCAAAGGACTGCCCTTGCATTCGCCTCCACGACAAGCAGTGTGGCCCATCTCAAGAATGGTAGAGAAATCATAAGGTTGAAGAAACGTATCACAGAGGATGACAATGTATAAAGGGGAGGTTAATCAAACTAGATAACTCAGCTTGGAGCAGAGAAGACTCAAGAGAAAGGGAGATATGAAAGAAGGGCATAAACCCATGCTCTATGGGAGGAGGTGAAAAGGAAATGACTATTCATCTTTTGCTTGTAACACAAGAAATAGGATCATGAAATGAAATGATGAGACAGAGAATTTAAAACAAACAGGAAGTAGTTTTTCATGTAGTACATAATTAAATTGTGAAACTCATTGTTGCAGAATACTATGGAAGCCAAAAAGAAATTCATGGAGGAAAGGATCGATTAAGGGTTATTAACCAACAAGTTACAGACACAACTTCTCCTACAGAAATCCTTTTATTAGACTTTGCTGGAATTTGGATAGGCACTTTAAGAAAATAACATTCTAGACACGTCCTGGGAGAGAAGCTTAAACGCGCTGTCAAAATTTGGTCTCATGGTCCCACATACTTAAAGAAAGCACAAGCATTCCACCCCCGCATCTGCTAATCAGATCATCTAGAGCTCTTCCTTTCAATCAACACTTCTACCTTTGGGTACCTGACACTTTTAGGAACTACGCCATTGGAAAAGGACAGCACTATTTCTGATCCTTGCTTTTTCTTCCTTAAAAGGGACAGAATATCACAGAGTACTTCTGCCTGCTTCTTTCCTGAAATCATGAATTGTTGGTGAAAAAAAGATCTCTCATTGTTCTGCTTGCGAGATGGAATATAGCAGAAATTACACAAACAACTGAAAAGTTCATCGACCCTATTTCATACCACTTCTTTTTCTTACCTCAGTTTCCCTTCAGAGTTGATTGTTGATTTTATATAGCCATACATGCCATAATCCTGCTTTTCATAGAGGATTTTTATATATACACCTTACTGTAAATCACGATATCACCCGATATCTTCAATTATTCAGATATATAAAGAAAAGAAATTAGAATAAACTGTATTTCTCTGTACTGTTTTATCTGTGCTCAAGGATTTACTGTGATTTTTTATTTCAAAATTAATCCAGTTCTCAGATACTCTCCTTATTTTCCTACTTCTCTGAATACAATCTTATATATTCAGTGTACTGCATTCTATATTTAGCATCAAAGAGTAACTATCCTAAATATCTCTTCTCTGTGAGATTTGTTGAGTTTCAGTGTATATTTTACATTCTTTATACTGTACAATGCATTCACAAAGAATTCTTGTCATTGTGCTTTCCACTAAAGAAAGAAAGATCTAAAATTTACTGAAATAGAGTTTAGTGAAATGGAGTTTAGAAAAAGAATGTATTTTGAGGTTAATTTTAAAAACACATCTTACTGTGACTCGTTACCTTCAATTAAAGACAGATCTATGCATGAGCAGCTGTAGTAAATGCAGAAAATGATACTTCTGAGTAATTTATGAGAGGAAGTACACTGTGATCCTATCATCAATAAATAAAAGTGAAGATTACAGCACAGCAAAGAAGTCAAYGAGCAGAAATTATGCTGCTTGCTGCTAAAAACTACTCCTTGTTTTCTTTGCATTTCAACCTGTTTTGCGTTCTCAGGGTGGAATGTTTGGAGGAGTTGTTTTGTACTTTTGCATATTTCTATGCTTTGATTACATTTTCATGTGGAACATGTAGAACAGCTATTACCCTATCTGTGCGTGACATAGGAAGGTTAACTGATGCTACCTGAAAATGAATTAAAGAAGGTGGGAAGAAATGTGTTCTGCAATGCTGGATAACAGGATGACCTTGAAAGTACTTGCTGAACACTAAGGTGCTTCCTAGTTTCAGAGTCCTTCTGGACCCCTCCCTGATTTTAGGTGTTTGTATACCTATTGTGGTCAACAATTGTTTTTTTTATTAACACTGGCTGCCCTCAGGATCCCTGTTTTTAAAGTCAGAACACTACCATTTGCCATTTGTTATGCTTGGGTTTTAGACTGACAGAACAGTGATGAGGTCCCAGATTGTCATCCAGACACAGTATTTCATCTGGTAAGTACAAGGCAAAAAAGAAGACAGAGTCCCAGGTCTCCTCAGTCTGCATTGGCTTTTTTTTCAGTACCAATCACAGTTCAAAGCCTTAAATGAACTGGGCTCTACCTGTCTACAAATCCTTTTTTTTCTTTTTTTTCCTACTTTGAAAACTTGGAAATAACCAGAAATTAGTCCTCAAGCTTGAAGCTGATGGGACATTAGTAGCAGACCTACTGTTTTAGATCTCCATCTCAAGATGTCTCTTCCTTTTCCATGGAGAACTGATATATCTAGAGGATACATTAAGAGGAAGAGACAAACGTGATCTTGCCACCTTAGATTTGGTTTAAACTGAAATGGTTGCAATAAGGTAATAATGCAGTGAGATGTTACACAGCAGAAAATAAGAAAAAACTATAAGGCTTCTCTGATGAGCTCCTACGAAGGCTCTTACTTGGCCTCTGTTTTCTTAGACCAAGTGGTGAAATGAATAAACACCCTTTTCAATATCTCTGACAATACTCCACCGACAGCTGAAGAGCTTGGTTACTGGTACTACTTTTGATGTTTCTTTTCTTTAACCTCAGCAGTCTTTATACCAGCATGAATTCTCTGTAATGTAGTAGAAAATCAGGTTGTGAGAGGTTAATACCACTAAGCATTTCACATTTCTTAATCACAATTTGTCATTTAGAGGTTGGACATTAATCTCTCTTTTTTGCAGGATTTTGAATTTTATGAGCAAATACTGTGGACAAGTTATAATGAAAATCATGGGGGGGGGGGGTTGGTGTAGAAGTTTCAAACTAGCTGTAAAATGAGCTTGGATAGTATTATGACATTTTTAAAACAATTAAATCTATTTTTAAAATTCAGGTGACAAAAAAAAAAAAAAAAAAAAGGCACCACAATGCAGGATTCACTTGGAACAGCAGTCATTGACAAAATCTGATAATAAGTGATGAGACCCTGAATTAAGTCTATAAAAGTATGAAAAACGAAGAAAGATTAATATTCAAGGCAGAATACTGATTGGAAAGCCTCCATGAAAAGATAACAGGACTATTTTTAAAGCTGCATTTTACTTCTAGAGACACAGGGAGATGATTTAAAGAGGCTTTCATGATGATTACTTTAGGTAAAAATACAGCCTGTTTGAAGTTAGCCAAACATGCTGGGTAGCCAAGTTGATGCAATGTGTTCCAGTATACTGTGTGTCCATGGATATTCCGGAATTTACTGTAGGTACAGCTGGGAAATCTCAGAGATACCCCTTTCCAGAATTCAGCTATTGGGTTATAAAAATATTTTCACATTTCCTGCAGATGGCTGGATTCTTTTCTTCACTCATAATTTTAATTCAGAATTCATTACGGACAGCTGCTGGCTCTGATAGAACCTAATTGCTCTTTTACTAGACTCAGCTGCAAGCAGTCAGATTTCCTTTTCCTTTGTAGAGTATATTATATATAAACATGGGCGGGGAGAAAAATAACCAATTAACTAAATACATATGGATAAAATGACTCACTAAGAGCACTGATCAAATAATGTATCAAACTACAGCTTAGGTCAAAGGAAATTACAGGCCTTGTAGGACATGATAATATATATATGGAAATAATTATCAGCACAAACATATTTGTAATTTGAGATAACACATGGAAAAGGCATTGCTTCTGTTAAAAAAATCGTACAGAAAAATATCACATTTTAATAAGGGGCAGGTTATTTCACTGAGTGAAAAGTCATCAGTCTCCAGGAAACCTGCTCAACTGAAACCATTTGTTGGCTGAATCCAAGTCAGGCCTCAGTACCTCCACTGGACAACTTAGCAGGAAAACTTGGCATAATTCCAGAACTATTTTTGCTGCCTTACCTCTTATTAAAAAAAAAAATATAAAGACTGGGGAATAGTTACTGTTACTAAGGCTACAGAAAAAAGGTACATCACAAATGAGGGAGAGCAGACAGCCACCAAAAAGACTAGGGATGTGAGGATTCTCTGCCGTCTCCCTCCATATGACAAGTACTGAAGCAGGTTAGGATTTTTTGCTSTCCTAGTTTGCCACAATGGATGAACAAGGGAAAGCTGTAGACATGTAAAACAAGAAACACCATTAAAGACTGTTCTTTTTTCTCCCATTATCCCAAGACATTTAGTGAAATGAAGAGAGACATGTTTAAAATAACAGTAAATAGATATCTTCTAACATGATGTGTGAAACTACTTGTCAGAGGATAATACTTAAGGAAAAAAGTCAAAGATAAGACTGTCTCATTTTGTTCTTTAAAATGTGTGTACAATCATGAATATGAACAATAAAGTATCCACCAGTTTCTCTAGGTAGCTAAAGGCATAATGGGGGAAAATAATTGAAATCCTCATGAAGTGGGGCTAAACTAGTCACTAACTGCTTGCTGCTAGGGAGGAAACTTTACTGAAACATTGTTGACATTGGAGTTTTATACTTTCCCTTGAAAGTTCTGACATTTGCCATTGTCAGAGACAGGATACCAGCCTAGATAAACTACTGATTCTATCTAGTAAAAGCATTCACCATGTTCCTTTACAGAATTCCGACTTCTACCAGAAACAAAATCTTGCCCTATGCAGTCATAGCAGCTTTTTAGGATTTCAAAAGATAATCCAGCCCTGAGTCACAGCAGTGGGAATATAATCCCCTGAACCACAGGCTAAGTGCCAACCAAAGATGGCTTTATACACATAGGACTGATTTAATCAAAAAGACCACAAGTAGGTATTTTCCATCATTTGAACCCACATGAAGAAATACTGCTATTATTCATTATTTGTATGCTTTTGAATTTTAATAATGGTTCCAGCGCTACTTACTGAGTTTTTATGCTTATAAACAATGGAAACGCATACTGTACATACAGCAGCTTCAGTTCAGGCCTTTAGGAAAGGCTGCTTTGCTGGGCAGAACTGGTTCCTAACTTAAGAAAAAAGTTGAAAGTGGATCAGCATCAGTTTGATGGTGTTTAACAACTCATGGAGGATTTCTAGATAATGTAGCATAGTATTTTCCTATTCAAACTAAAAATATCAAGGTACCCTAGCCAATCTTTAAGGACCCTGCACACTGTCACATCAACTACTGTATGGCAATCCTTGTCATGTTCATAATTTCAGGTTTTCATATGTGAGCACCTAAATTTAAGGAAACAAATTAGAGACCTAAGCTAGTAAGACCCAGATTGCTCTTAAGTTAAAGAGTGATCAGCTGGGGAAGTAACTGGCATCTCTGCAATCAAGATGATCCTAACTAATGACACTCAAATTTGAAACAGAGAAAAAAAAATTCCAGCATTACCCATCCATCATTGGCTCTATCAGCATACAGACAGAGACTCTGCTTTTTGTCTGTACAATTCCACGAGCATAGCACAGTAATTAGTTGAAAACTCTTATATGTTCAGCATAAAACAGCCAGGGTCTTATCATAGAATCATAGAAGTTTGGATTGGAAGGGACATTTAAAGGTCATCTTGTCCAACCCCACTGCCATGGGCAGTGACATCTTCAACTAGATCAGGTTGCTCAGAGCCCCGTCCAACCTGATCTGGAATGTTTCCAGGGATGGGGCATTTACCACCTCTGTGGGCAACCTGTTCCTGTGTTTCACCACCCTCAGCGTACAAAATTTCTTCCTTATATCTAGCCTAAATCTACCCTATTTTAGTTTAAAAGCATTCCCCCTTGTCCTGTCGCATCAGGCCCTGCTAAAAAGTTTGCCGCCATCTTTCTTATAAGCCCCCTTGAAGTACTGATAGGCTGCAATAAGGTGTCCCCAAAGCCTTCTCTTCTCCAGGTTGAATAACCTCAACTCTCTCAGCCTTTCTTCATAGGAGAGGCGTTCCATCCCCCTGATCATTTTTGCGGCCCTCCTCTGGACCTACTCCAACAGGTCCATGTCTTTCTTGTGCTGGGGGTTCCAGAGCTGGACACAGTGCTGCAGGTGGGGTCTCACCAGAGCAGAGTAGAGGGGCAGAATCACCTCCCTTGACCTGCTGGCCATGCTTCTTTTGATGCAGCCCAGGATACAGCACCAACCAGAAGCCCAGTTTGGCCTTCTGGGCTGCGAGCGCATCTTGTCAGCTCATGTCCAGCTTTTCATCCACAGTCTTCAACTGTGAAGCTTTTGGAATCCAAATTTTCACAACCTTGAAAGTTTTTATGGTGAGAATATGAAGGCAAGTCACAACTCCTGTCCATCTGTGATGCCACTCATTACACAAGTGATTATCAAGTAGTCTCTTGCTATACCAATGACCCCTCAGTCAGTGTGCTGGTGGGACATCAGTCTTTGTTTCTGCCAGCTAGTATTTATCAACCTTTCTTCTAGACTCTTTCTCATTTTCCAGTAGATGTTACAATTCCAACAATTAAATGAAGACAGAACAACCATCCAAAAATGTCTAAAATGAAAAGAATCCAGTTCCAGTTCCTTAAAAAGAGATCAAGCTCCCAAGGTATCAAACTCTGCAAGCCTTGGTATATTTTGTATAAGGTACATATAGAAATGAAATAACTCCCTAGAAGAAAGGTATGTGTAGAAATGAAATTACTCCCAGTCAGTTACTCTGACTGCATGGTCAGACTAACTGAGACTATCAATACAAATGCAATACAATGAAAAACACAGACCTTTACTCATTGCTATATTTTTATATTAAGAGGAACTAAACATCCTAAGCAGGGTCATCAACTATGCATTGTTTTAAGAAAAGAATCTAACAACAGCCTTATCCCTCTCCCTTTGCTTTTTATTTGTGAGTGAAGACTTTGAGAAAAAAGTTGTCTTAATGAGATATATGTGACCTACAGCTAACAGCTGGAGAGGAAATAGTGTTACAGTGTTTTCGTATATGGATTATACCCAGCACAGTCTAATATACAGTAGCAACCCAATAGCTGCTGGATAAAGACATGTGGGTAAAGCAGAGAAAGTTTAGAATATTTGTGATACTAAAATACTTGTCATACTAAAATGCCTTTACTATCTTTTCCTCTCTAGAGCTTTCAGCTGTCCAGGGAAATTAGGAAAGATCCTGAGTTGTTCTTAGGGTAGGGAGGGGGAAGGGATGAGGAAGCATTTAGTATTTTTCAATCTCCTTTGAGAGATTTCTGAATATGTACTGGGGGGATTTTTTCCCCCACCGTGAAAAAGGATAGATAGGCAGTCATCTGCAACCTACTCACTGCCAGGATTAGAAAATGAGCACTTGCGAGGCACGTGGCAAAAGCAGTAGGGAGGTTCAAAAGACATAGAGGTGAAGTAAAACAATCCACTGGAAAATCATTGCCTTAGATATGTTGGTTTTTTTTTTATTTTATTTTTTATTCTGAAACATTGAATAAAAATTAGGGAAGTATTCTACTTTAAGAAATACAAGATCACATTGCATTCTGTTATTTTTTGAAAATTAACTTGTTTTTACTGTGCTAATTGGTTGTTAGTATACTCAGACACAGATTTACTTAAAACAGTCACATTCTTCCAAACATGCAAATTTTTCCTGTTTGCAATAGCAGCATTAACAGTAACTGCCAAAACTTCACAAAGTATCTTAAAGATATGCCCCTTGGTGCTGGTATTAAAAAGACAGATTCAAACATATGGGATTGCACTTACATGTTAAGCTTTTATGTAGTGTTGCTGAACCAACTACTAAAGTTTCTGTGATGTTTTGAAAACATAGTGGCATAAAGCTCCGAACACCCTCTGGTGCTATTTTATTGTGATCTGATTAGCACCTGTTTGCCTGCACTAATCCAACTTCAAACAAAAATGTGTGCTTTCCCCACTATCATTAGACCACACATTACAGCCTCACCAATGCAGAATCCTAGGGTTTAAGCCTGCATTTTTTCATTAAAGAAACCCTTTTTTCTAGATCAGCTCTGCAAATTAGGGCAAGTCATGCAGAGACACCAGTTGGATTGTGATATTACTCAACTTCTGTGCAAAAAGACTGAAAGGATATAGTCTTAAAATATAATAGTCTGTAAATGAAAAAGCATCTACCTGCATCAAGTATTTCAGCCACCACAGAAAAACCTTCAGACAAGTTATTCTAAATAAGCCAAGTCAAGATCTGAACACACATTATGAGAAGGATCTACAAACAGGATGGGATTGCTGAATTTCTTTTGTGTTACTATTTTTTTTTTTTCATCCAGCTTTACCTTTGATTTAGCTGCTTTCCTCTACCAAATCTCACACTGAAAATAATGATAATTCTGTCTTTGGGAGAATGTAACTCAAGCAAGGATCATGGAACATGGCAGTTTATAAAAAATATGTTTTTAAATTTAACTTTACCTTGATTTGGGCTTTGCTAACTTATCTTTCCTGGTGCATATAGACAGAAAAGTATAGATTTTTTCCTGGAAAAAGAGTACAATGGCATTATGCATTTATATTATTACCACTTGTGCTGGTTTTGGCTGGGATAGAGTTAATTTTCTTCACAGTAGCTAGTATGGGGCTATGTTTTGGATTTGTGCTGGAAACAGTGTTGATAATACAGAGATGTTTTTGTTATTGCTGAGCAGTGCTTACACAGACTCAAGGTCTTTTGTGCCTCTCACATCACCCCACCTGCGAGTAGGCTGGGGGTGCACAAGAAGTTGGGAGGGGACACTGTTGGGACAGCTGACCCCAGCTGACCAAAGGGATATCCCATACCATATGACATCATGCTCAGCATATAAAGCTGGGGGAAGAAGAAGGAAGGGGGGGACGTTTGGAGTTACAGCATTTGTCTTCCCAAGTAACAGTTATGCATGATGGAGCCCTGCTTTCCTGGAGATGGCTAAACACCTSYCTGCYGATGGGAAGTAGTGAATGAATTCCTTGTTTTGCTTTGCTTGTGTGCACGGCTTTTGCTTTACCTATATAAACTGTCTTTATCTCAACCCATGAGTTTTCTCACTTTTACTCTTCTGATTCTCTCCCCCATCTCACTGGGGGGTAGCGAGTGAGCGGCTGTGTGGTGCTTAGCTGCCGGCTGGGGTTAAACCACGACACCTTTTTCATACAGGTAGTCCTACCAGAATATCTGATTACATAAATAAAAAAAAATCTGCATTTAGATTAGGCCTTGATGTTACCTTTGGTGCTTCACAATCCTTTCAGCAATGATCTACRTTTTCAATGTAGCTTTAATTATATTTTAATTACCTTTTCAGCTTAAAAATCTGCCAAATTTTCTGCACAAGTAAGAGCTTTGACTGGTAGAATGTACATATGACATTTCTCAACACATTTTTGACTTCTATATTAGATTCAAATTCAATATGCACAGGCAACCAAACTTAATTATCAAAAGGAGATGTGTAAATGACATGCAAAGATGTCTATTGCATGGACATTGGTAACAAACAATTACTAATGTTGTCATAAATTCTGATCATATAATTCTGTATTTTTCTTTGCTTTCATCACACAAAATTTGTTATGAAGACTTCCATTTGCATTTGATTGACATGCATTTATCATGTCTTATAAAGTCTAGTAATTTTGAATGGTAATACTTATATTATATTCACAGTTAATTTCACCAGTTAAGACTATGATTATTTTTTCTGGTCACTGTTATATGAATAGAATGCATTCAAATGTTTACAGGGTGGGTTCTTCAGTTTTCATTTGTTTTCACCTCAGATTTTTTCCCACTAAGCACACTGTAAGTTATTAAATAAATTCTTCATACAGTCAACAACCTTTTCCTGGGAACAGGATATTAAACTGGCTTATCAGCTAGTGAGGCTTTGATACAAACTGATCTGGGGCCACACTCGTGAACCGGATCTCCAAATACCTTGATTCTCTATAGGATATATAGCCATATCCCAAAACCACCAAGCAAACTGGAAAAAATTCTTAATCTCTTAGCATGAAGTGCACTGAAAGACAACTGTTGGTCACTATTAAGGCAATGTGAGAATGCAGTAAGGAAAAGCTTGGGCTAAACCTTTCACTTACAATACCAACTTATAAATACAGAATAAATAGGGGGTTACTCTCCAAGGATCAAAATGCAGATAGCTGGCTCTTTTATTTATTCCTCACCTAGGCAGGCTCCTGTTGCTTTTACTGGGTGTTGTCCTGAATCAAAAGTGAAACGGAGCTCAGCTTTTGAGCAGTAAGAAACTCTGAGCTAAATTCACAGAAATTTTATAGACAAATAGCTTCTCCCTGTACTTAGTTGCCTGCTAGCTTTTAATTTCAGTTTTTTATGGGTTAAAAGCTTTGCCGAAAAATGCTTCCACAGCTTCTTCATACCTACTCTTTCTTTTTGCCAAACATATTTTGAAAGGTAAACCCCCATGTATTTATACTTCTTTAACATGTCATTATTATAATTTCCTGAGCTCTCACAGTTTGTTAGGTACTGGAAGAAACATAAAAGAAGGCATCAGTGCTGTCTCAGATGTCTTACACTCCCCATTATGAATCCCACGTTCCTGCTGGGGAGTAAACTCAGATTATTCCTTCACTGGGATATCTTGGAAAAGCACTGCCTACCATAGGCAAAGGATACAAGATATGGTCTTGTATTATATTGTTTTGCTCTAGTGGAGAAAGTTTGAAATACTTTTAATATCTGAATGATGGTAGTACATGACCTTTAATGAAAAGGGACTTGGGGAGTCCTGAACACAAAATGGGAGACAGTGACAGATAAGATGCAGAACAAGGAAAAGAGGACTTTTTTAAAAGGCTGCAGAGGCAGACTAGGAACAAGCAAAGGAAGAAATGGAAAGCAAGAAGTTTGTCAAGAACAGATAAAATATCTCAGTGGAAAAGGGTGACTACTAGAAGGCAGTGAAAGATGATGCATGACAAAAATTGGCAGGAGAATGCTACCATTAGAACAACGATCTTTCTTCAGAGAAAATACTAAGACATGTAGGAACATATTTCATACTGAAATGGTTCAGCAATATGGTAAAAAACAGTGAAATGAGTTTGAGAAAACAGTGGAATTAAAGGACAGAAATAGTATATAATTAGAGGAGTCCATAGAATAAAGAGCAGTCCAGACACTGGAGAGAAAAAAAATGAAAAAAGTGAAATGACTGAGGATGAGAAGCAAAGGAAAGAGTGGAATGGAGAAATTTACAAAGTGAGCAACAGAGAAGAGAGGAAAGAAAAATCTGAAAGCAGATTCTAAGAAGAAATAGGTAACATGCAAAACTTGCTTACTTTCTCTGTTTCGACATAAAATGAAATTTTTTCTGAGCTTGAAATGAAATGTTTAGGCATGTCCAGTACTTTAATTTCAAACTAAATGTGAAAGTTTTTCATGTTGCTGAATGAAAGACGTATCATTTAGCTTAAAAAAATTGTGCTGATGCTCTGTTGTTGTTCCTCTTCTGATTTTTTTAACCAATCTAATAATGTCAAATTCAAAACGATAAGGTAATACAAATTTCAAAATATAATGTTGCTACAATATGCCTGAAAAGAGACACCCACTTTAACATTACTAGTGTAAGAAAGACTTTAGTAACTTATTCTTGTTGGTCTATCAGTTAGATAGCACATTAACATTGATGAATTAATGAGTACATTCATAAACTTTGGACTGCCCACAACACTTGCTGCTACATGCCCAGACATATAAAATTTTTAAATACAGAGACATAAATCTGTAAATTTGCAAGAAATCTGGTTTCATTAGTTCTTCTGCTCATAGACAGATTGTTGGGAGTGGGATTTAAAAGGCTTGCTAAAATAATAGAATATGTGGAAGTGTGCTTTGTAGAGGATGGGTTGTATGAAATGCCTAAAATCTTAATGTTTCGAGAACATGCCTATACATAAGGCAAAGAGCTTCAACAAATTTACTACGAGGATATGCATATTGTGGAGTATCGATAAATAAATCAATAGGAAATTGGGAAAAAAAGTCTCTCAACAGGCATCAAATCATACTACCTAACCTGACCACCACTTTCACTGAAATTTGCATGCATAACAAATAACAAAGAGAAAATAATGACCCTGCAGTTCATCAATACCACTGAGTGATAATAAGCTTTGTATTTTATTTCATCTTTTCCAATGACTTGCTGTATGTCTCTTAACAACTAATTGAATTCATCTATTTTTGCATTGAGAGAATTTAGGTAATTATACTAACTTAACAGCCTTCCCAGTGTGGGAGGATTCATTTTTTCTATTAATTTTGGTTTTGATTTAGAGCATAACATCTTCACTGCTGAGCACCTTTGGAGGTATGCTCTGTATGGATCAAGCTGATGAAATTATAGCTGAGGCAATCTATAATTCTAGGCAATATTCAAAATGTTTTAAGATCCTGTAAATACAGGTACAAAAAGATTTGGCTCCATTCAGGAAATACTCAGCAAACTGTATAAATAGATCTGTATTATTTATATTTATTCCACATTCCTAACCCTGGTGTTTCAATAAACATTAAATGTCTATCTTCCATATTCTCTGATCTTTTCTAAACAGTCTGTGCCTTTCAACATTGAAGTCCTGCTTATTTTGTTTTCCTGTTGACTTCATTTTCCTGTCTCATTTACAAGAGCCTCTTTTAATCACTTTAAAAATGTTCAAATAACCAGCTTCCATGGCTGGCTTACCARTATGTTAGAGGCCAGAACTAGAGGGGATGGTATGCTGTAATCCTCGTAATTCCTATTCCTCAGTTTTTGGATGACAAAAGCAAGACTGGTTTTCAAATATGCTAAGCATTCGTAGTTTCAGTGAACAGGGAGTAGTAGCTCTCAGCCTTACAAACTGAAGGTATCCCAAAATGAAGTTCACAAAAATCAGTGATCTTAGGAATTTGCTTTGAAAGGGGCAGCACAGTAAGCTATGTAAGCTACAACAACATAGCCCTGGAATGAGGGGGACCCATCTTACAGTTTACTTCTATCATCAGAATTGGCACATATATTCTGACAACATTTTGTGATTTGTTTGATCACAACAGTGTGATTTTAAGGCTTTCTAAAAGATCTGCTCTTGTCAAAGATTTCCAAAGAATCCCTGTCTCTTCCACTTCATTTTCCTTACTCCCAGAACATTAAGAGGAGCTGATGTTTTTCTCTTGAGAGTTTATTAATCCATACCTTATAATGCCTAAAGAGGTTTGCTACCTTGCAAACAGCATGGAGCACTCATTTCTCTGGAACTGAGCTCAGCCTGTTCCCCAGGTACATCCTTTGCAGTTCCAGCTCCTCACAGTCCTAAGCTGAGAGTTTAACTTTGAATGCAGATTAAGCTTTCTACCTACTTTCAATAAAAGTTGCCATTTATCTTTCTTAATTTTCATGTTCTTTACTTTCATACACAATATAAGTAATAATTTCAAAAGCTGTTTCATTGCTCAAAACACATTTTCTTCAATATTCAGGTTCTTAAATCAACACTATCTTCTTTCTTTTTCATGCCACCTTCTGAATGCCATAGATATATTTGTATTCTCCCTGAAGACATTTTCCCTGTAGACCGTTAGATATTCTAAAATTAATTCCTCTTGCACAGACCAACGAAAATAATTCTGGCCCATCCAAGTTGGCAGTGCCATACTTGGGTCCCCACTTAGCAATGCAACCATCTTTTTCTTTGACAGACTCAGAAGTCTCTTTGAAAGAAGATAATGTTTTCATCTGTAACAAAACAGAAAGCAGTAATCTTGACAAAAGACGCTTTGCAAGAAATTCTGGGCTTACCTGCAATGTACAACCATAGGTCCAGCATCAGGTGGGTTGCAGGTCTTGACTCGTCGCAGGAAAGCTAAGAATGGTGTTGGGTGTTCTGGGACACCATGGTCAGGCCAGGCAGTGAACTGGAACTGCCTCACTTCCCTTTTCTCACTTGAACCATTCTATGAAATTAAAAAACTTCATAACAAAACTGCCACTTGATGTGATATTGGCACTTTCCAATGAAACAACTGCAGAAGCATATATACCAGCAAAGTGTATTTAAATCACATTTGGGGCCAGTGAGAAACAGAACTCAGGCTATGGAGGGAAATGTTTCTTATATTCTAAATTGCAGGATTCAAACAATGTAAGAGCTTTAACTGTATTGCACAGTAATGCATCACAATAAATGCCAGAGCTTTAGCTAGTATTTCATTCAGTTAAATGGTTTTTCATAGTGAGAGCTCCGTATTAACTTACAAAACTCCATGCTGTAAGAAAAATACAGTCTGTAGAAGAAGTCTCATTGTTTGGTGCTGCTAGGAGGAAATGAGGGAGGAAAGTGGAAAGAGGGAAAGGGAAGAAAGGAAGTGAGGAAATAAGGGAGAAAGAGAGGCAGGGAAGGCAGGATGCAAAAGAAAGGAGGAGGGCAGGGTGGCAGGAGGGAGAAAGTGAGAGAAAGGAAGGAAGGAACGAAGGAAGGAAGGAAGGAAGGAAGGAAGGAAGGAAGGAAGGAAGGGGAAAAGAAGAGGAAAGGGCAGGGAAGG
>JAYKAV010003435.1:112866-162799 GCA_035582835.1 Phoebastria nigripes
GGAAGGAAGGAAGGAAGGAAGGAAGGAAGGAAGGGGAAAAGAAGAAGGGAAGGGAAGGGAAGGGAAGGGAAGGGAAGGGAAGGGAAGGGAAGGAAGATAAAAGGAAAATGAAAATGAAAAGGAAAGGCTAAAAGTTGCCTACATTTAAATTTTGAAATATATTGTAAGTATATATAAGTATATATACCTTGTAAAGTGCAAATGTACGAACACAGTACGTTGCCAATTCAACAGTGTCTAAAAGGGTCACTTGGATTAGTCCGTAAGTTTCTGTGCCTCTGCTTGGCCAATATTGATCACACTTCACCTGTAGTGAAAAATATGTAATTATTTAATAAATTTAAAACTGACATTTATTACATATATGAGTGTATATCACTGTAGGTTTTTAAAGTACGTGGAGTTAGAATGTTCAACAACTGCTAAGCATCAACACAAGAAATTTATTTTATCATCCACAAGAATTGCTCTTCTGGTAGTAGCTTTTACAATATCTTCTTCCATAATGGGTATTTGTAAATTCAGTGGGGCAGATGATTAAGAAATACTAATAAGAATAGATACACTAAAGAAAAAATTCATAGAGGCTAAAAATATGACCTATATCTTCAGTAATTCACATTTCACAGTCCAGAATTTAAAACCAGTACTAATCCAGTACAGGTAGACAGACAATTTTTTGAATATTTGCCATATTTCACCTATTTCACATTAGTCCCCAAACATATAAACTGTCGCTTGGATGGTAATATTTAGTATGTATACAAATACCTCAGTAAAAACCTGATTTTTTTCAGAAATAATTTTACTACATGGATAAATGAAAGAGCACCAACAACTTTCAAGTGCACTGTGAGAAAATACAATTTCTTTGTCAGACCAGCGTTACAAAGCACATAACAAAATTCTGTTAACAGGCATTTAAAGAACATGGTTTGATACAGAGTTCATCCATCAAATTTTAAAAGACACAGGACGTTTCATTCAGAGAAATCTCCATTTCAAAACACCATAGTTTAGAATATTAACAAGCTGAAATAATTCTGTATAAGATGATGCATAAGAGAACCATATGGTACAAAGTAGTATGGGGGTTAAATAATTGAAAATATTTTGCTTTCAGTGACTGATAGGTGAAACTGAAACAGTCAGTCTCTGTTCTATTTATAACAATACATTCTTATCAATTACCCTTGCCTACAGTACAGAAAAGAACTGTACTCAGAGTCCGGTAATAATGCATTGCATTTGTTTAATAAATGTCTTCATTAATCACTCTAAGATAGACCCATACCAAATTCAGTGAGAATACACAAACTGTAAGAAACCACAAAAGCAGAATGTTGCACAGTATTTCTGATAAAAATGTGAATTATCATGGTAATCCAAGAGAAAAACTGATGACTCCCCCAAAGTGGAAAATTAAGAAATGCATCTTTGAAACTCATGTGTTCTCCAGGTTTCTCACTCTGCACAGTACTTTTTGAAAAAGACTTAGTATGCTTTCAAACTCCCCAGTCACGAATAGCTTTTGCTTGCAGATCATTTTATTTTGAGGCTCACAGGTCACAGATCACTAAGGGTTCACAAATCATAGTCTGAGAACAAGTAATCTAGATAAAGAGGAGAGAAAATTCTAACCACTGAAGTACGTGATGAACATTCATTAGAGGCAAAAAAAACTGAAAAAAATTTTTACAGGAATTGATAGCTTAATTTATAGATAGGGAATTGGAACAAAGTGACTAAAAATGTTTGTTGATACTACAGTCTTAAAAACGGGATTAATAGTGTATAAAATCCTCCTATTAAGAGGAATTAAGTAATTACTTCCTTGTGCCATTTACTGAGATACTGAAATAGTAAGTATTGCAGGTACTTAATGAATATTGGTGATTTATTTGCAAGATTCCTAATACTAAAAGAAGCCACTGTGGTGTTCTGCAAATCAGACAGAAAGGTATATTTTCAATTAAGTTATTTCAATATAATTATAGTAAATCTAATTTCACTTTATCATTAATATACACACAGTGTAACTTGTGTCTATATTGGTTACCTGTATTTTAGACAAACAAGTTCTGGTTTATTATTTATTATTTATTAATTCCCATAGAATAACATACATTTTTTCATGGAAAATGTTGACACATAATAGCTGTTGTTTGTCATCTTAGCAACTACAGGTTTAGTATAAACCTCTGACTAAACCTGTTTGGTTTGAATGATTTTTTAAAAAAAAAGAATAAAAATTGTAGAATAGTTTATATACTTTTAATAAAATGAATACAAGAAATAAATGTCTAGCTATGCCTTTGCATGCCTAAACATGTAGTTCTCCTCTTTACCCTGCATTTCCCACATATAAATTGTATGCTCATAGAGCAGTGCCAGCTTCCAGAAAGCATGCCTGAAAAATTAAGTTTTCTCACTAGAAAGACTTTCTAAAAACAACTTCCAAATGTAATATAGAGAAATAAATGTTCAACACAAAAATTAAATGGAAATTCAGAACATAGTAGGTTACCAGAATCTTTGCAAACAACAGAAAATATTATTTTATTTTTATTTTGTATAGTAATCTAATGTTAAGCATATACTCAGATTTAGAAGCCTGTAGAAAAATGCTTCTTTTCAGTTAGGCTGGGAGAAAATAAATGTGCCTGCTCTTTTAGGTGCAGATTTTAGTTTGTTTTGTTTTGTTTTGTTTTGTTTTTTCATTTATTAGTTTATCTAACATAAACTCCAATCATTTTATAATTTTTCTAAAATACTTTCTGTGAGAGCTAGTTGATGCAGAGGACTGCTGCTGGAAGCAGATTCTGACTGTTCAAAAATAAATACAATTTGTAGACCAAAAATAAATACAATTTGTAGACCACTGTGTATATTATTTGATGAAAATAAGTATCAGATTCTTAGAAAGAAAACCTGATTTTGGACTGATGTGCTCTGGAAGAGCACACGAAGCATAAGTTGATGGAACTACATCTTTTATTCCTTTTGCTTCTTGATTTTTATCAGAACAAGAGGTCTTCTTCAGAGATGTGCCCTTACGTACCTCTTGCACTCTTTTGCTCTGTGATCGTAAACCTTATATTCCCAATACTCCTAACAATTTAGAGGTCCAATTTATCCTTGTGAGACATCAGAACAATGTTTTCTATTAGACTTCACCAGCAGCAGAGAATCAAATAATATAACTTAATTGTTAAGACAGTATTTTCTGAGACAGAATTCTTGTTAAATGTTTTATCCTATGTTAAGATCCCAGCCTTCAGCACTTAAAGTAAGTTTATTTTTCAGAGGTTACATATTAATGTTTTTTTCAGAAAAAAATTCTCAAACCCCTTGAGTCATCCAAAATTTGACACTAAATGTCAACAAGTCAATTCTGAAACTATTTGCCGAATGTTTTTTTGTTTTAGCTCTTTGGTCTGTGTTTAATTTCCCTGTAGTAAGGGCAATTTCTTCCTTACTTGTGTACGTTGTTTGGAAAACAGACAACTTTAATGTGGTAAAGTATGGTGATGATAACATAGAATAGAATCATAGAATCATAGAATCATTAAGGTTGGAAAAGATCTCTAAGATTATTGAGTCCAACTGTCAACCCAACACCACTATGCACACTAAACCATGTCCCTAAGCACCTCATCTACACGTCTTTTAAATACTTCCAGGGATGGTGACTCAACCACTTCCCTGGGCAGCCTGTTCCAATGCTTAACCACTCTTTCAGTAAAGAAATTTTTTCTAATGTTCAATCTAAACCTCCCCTGGCGCAACTTGAGGCCATTTCCTCTCGTCCTATTGCTTCTTACTTGGGAGAAGAGACCGACACCCACCTCGCTACAACCTCCTTTCAGGTAGTTGTAGAGAGTGACAAGGTCTCCCCTCAGCCTCCTCTTCTCCAGACTAAACAGTCCCAGTTCCCTCAGCCGCTCCTCGTAAGACTTATTCTCCAGACCCTTCACCAGCTTCGTTGCCCTTCTCTGGACATGCTCCAGCACCTCAATGTCCTTCTTGTAGGGAGGGGCCCAAAACTGAACACAGTATTCGAGGTGCGGCCTCACCAGTGCCGAGTACAGGGGCACAATCACTTCCCTACTCCTGCTGGCCACACTATTTCTGATACAGACCAGGATGCCATTGGCCTTCTTGRCCACCYGGGCACACTGCYRGCTCATRYTCAGMCGGCTGTCAACCMGCACCCCCAGGTCCTTTTCCGACAGGTAGCTTTCCAGCCACTCTTCCCCAAGCCTGTAGCGTTGCATGGGTTTTTTGTGGCCAAAGTACAGGACCTGGCACCTGGCCTTGTTGAACCTCATGCAGTTGGCCTCAGCCCATCGATCCAGCCTGTCCAGGTCCCTCTGCAGAGCCTTCCTACCCTCGAGCAGATCGACACCCAATCTGGTGTCATCTGCAAACTTACTGAGGGAGCACTCAATCCCCTCATCTAGATCATTGATAGAGATATTGAACAAGACTGGCCCCAAAACTGAGCCCTGGGGRACACCGCTCGTGACYGGCCGCCAACTGGATTTMRCTCCATTCACCACAACTCTCTGGGCCYGGCCGCCCAGCCAGTTTTTTACCCAGCRAAGAGTACACCTGTCTAGGCCATGAGCYGCCAGCTTCTCTAGGAGAATGCTGTGGGAGACAGTGTCGAAGGCTTTACTGAAGTCCAGGTAGACCACATCCACAGCCTTTCCCTCATCCACTAGGCGGGTCACCTGGTCCTAGAAGGAGATCAGGTTGGTCAAGCAGGACCTGCCTTTCATGAACCCGTGCTGGCTGGGACTGATCCCGTGGTTGTCCCGCACATGGCTTGTGAGTGCCCTCAAGATGAACCGCTCCATAATCTTCCCTGGCACCGAGGTCAGGCTGACAGGCCTGTAGTTCCCTGGGTCCTCCCTCCGGCCCTTCTTGTAGATGGGCGTCACACTGGCAAGCTTCCAGTCGTCCGGGACCTCCCCCGTTAACCAGGACTGCTGGTAAATGATGGAGAATGGCTTGGCAAGCTACTCCCCCAGCTCCTTCAGTACTCTCGGGTGGATCCCATCCGGCCCCATAGACTTGTGAGCGTCCAGGTGGCGTAGCAGGTCATTCACTGCTTCCTCTTGGATTATGGGGGGTTTATCCTGCTCACCGTCCCTGTGTTCCAGCTCAGGGGGCTGAATACCCTGAGGGTGACTGGTCTGACTATTAAAGACTGAGGCAAAGAAGGCATTAAGTACCCCAACCTTTTCCTCATCCTTGGTGGCAACGTTCCCCCCCACGCTAACATGCATCCTCCTTCAGAAATACAATTACAGGGTTTATTTATTTTCAGAGTTACTTCGTAATAAACATTTGGTGAATTTCATAGTCCTCACCTTCCTCTTATCCACCCAGCCCCCAGTTCCAAGTGTTGATATTTTTCTCTGCAGACTATATTCACCTGCACCCAACGAGAGCTTTTCTGTGCCACTAACTGTACATGGTTACAGAAAACAGCTTTCACCAATAATTCTCTAATGTTCTCTTGCCTGTCATTAAGGATAGCAAGATGAACGAAACAGACACATGAGCACGAAAGAACTCACTGGTGATTTCCAGGAGTGTTTTTTACAGAGAAATTCAGTTAGAATTAATGACAAGCATACCTGTTACTACTACTTTCACTATCTCATGATCATAGGTTGTACACTGCCAAAACCACTACATCTGAGATCAGAGCAGCTCTCAAAAGACTACTAAATATATTATGAAATCTTTTAAGTACCATAGTAGTAGACATAGCTAGAAGACATAACTAATGATAGTCACATTCTCTTAACCTGCCCCTCAAACATACACACGTTTTCTTTCTCTACATTTTTTCCACTCAGACCATGCGAATCCTTGCTCTTCATGGAAGTACAAGCATTCACTGAAAGCAAAGCTGTAAGAAAATGTAAATGCTTTCTTTTCCATTAAAAATGAGAAGCTTGAGACCATTTCAGACTTGAGGGGTTTAAGTAGCTACAGAGTTCCTAAGAATATTCGTGGATATTCACACTTCAACAAGTCACAGACACTAGAGAAGGTGCTGCCATGCATCAACAGAGCTGAAGGAAGTGTATTTCCATATGAACACATGAATACAAAGATTCCTGACATTCAAGGGTAAAGAAATAATTTTCCAGTATAAAGTTCCATCATTCAGGCTGAAAAGCCCCTTCAGGTGATTCTTAACACATGAGCCAGCTGTTACAAGTCATCTGAGATTATAAGGACAAAACGCAGATCAGGAAAGAGACAGCAAACTAGTAATAAGCAGATTCATATAGTACATTCCTTGCTGTAAGAACAGCATATGAATTATGCTGAATCTGGAATAGGAAATAACAGCAGTATGTAACAAACTTCTTGCTCTGGTTTTCCTAATAATAATGGTCTTTTGCAGACAAAACTTTCTAATGACATTTTCAGATGGTCTTCCGTCAAAAATAAAGTATCTCTGCAATAATGTTGAACGATAATAATAATTATGCAATAAAAAAGGTAGTGCCAGTTGTTGTCGATGGAAACTGCCTCAAACCCTATCAGGCTAGCTTAGTGCCTCAGACATTTCAGCTAATGTTCTGTCTCCAAGCAGTTGTTACTGTGAAGCCATTTTCCTTTTTGCAACAATGCCTTGCTACCTAAAGAGTAGGCTGATTTGAGTCTAAAGATTGTAGGCACTGACACTAGCACATTAGATTGCGATGCAAAGATTTTTTAAAAAAATCGGAATATAGAAACACATTTTTTAGGCCTCATTTGAATAAGATTTGGTCAAGCATCACTGATTCACTTTGGTCTAACTCTAAATGACAGATTAAAAATATAAACTCCTATTCAGAAATAAGGCTGAAAATAAAACAGTTTAAAGTTTTAGATTATGCTTTCAGAGAGGCACTGAATTTAATAGGATCCTAAATTCTGCAAGAAGTGAGCACCCAGCCCCAGCTAGACAGATCCTTCTAAGTGTCACCAAATGTATTCCCAAAACAAATAATCACTTCTGGAAATTTTGGTTCTTTGAATCCATTTTTTACTACAGAAGAAAAGAACATTTGTATTCACTGGTCTCTAATAATGATTTATAGTAGATACGTACCTGTGAGTACATAAAGGCAAAGATGTTGATGTTTAGTCTGGAGAAAAGGAGGCTGAGGGTAGACCTTATCGCTCTCTACAACTACCTGAAAGGAGGTTGTAGCGAGGTGGGTGTTGGTCTCTTCTCCCAAGTAACTAGCGATAGGACGAGAGGAAGCTGCCTCAAGTTGTGCCAGGGGAGGCTTAGATTGGATATTAGGAAAAATTTCTTCACCGAAAGGGTTATCAAGCATTGGAACAGGCTGTCCAGGGAAGTGGTTGGGTCACCATCCCTGGAAGTATTTAAAAGATGTGTAGATGAGGTGCTTAGGGACATGGTTTAGTGGTGGACTTGGCAGTGTTAGGTTAATGGTTGGACTTGATGATCTTACGGGTCTTTTCCAACCTAAATGATTCTATGATCCTATGATTCTATGATTGTTGAAGCTCATCTGAACCAAGTATTTGGAGTTTAAAAACTCGGTAGAAAACAAGCACTTCTGCAGTGCAATGTAATTCTGTCTAATGTCTTAATTACAGTAGCCTTGAAAAAGAAGTTCCAAACAGGATTTGGAGACAACACAAATGAACTTTAGGCTAATCAATTCATAAAAAACTTTAGTTCTTTAGTAAGTCTGCAAATCAACCCTCACTACACCCTTACTTTTTGAAATTTCTGAGATGTGATTAGTGGGCTAACAGTTAATACTGAAAGATAATTGATAATTAAAAAGATAACCCCCAAACTGTTTCCGTTCTGATCCTTATGACACAGTGTGGTACAGTTATTAAAACAAAAGGAAACAGATACTAAAAGGAATCTTGGGCATATTTGAAATGTGTTCTCTATCTTGCCTTTCATCTTCATCTATACAAGCCAAGAACAGTTCAAAACTATATTGCTGGCATCAATGTGAGATGCCCTTTTTGAACTCTTCCTAACAGCAGGGAAGGCAGGGTCTTAGTGAATTCATTTTGAAGGATGAGTCTGTCAAACAGTTAAGTACAGCAAGATTTTCCAAAAAGGTCTTGAAAAGGTTTATGTGAATGGAACCGAGGGGAAAAGTGAATGGGCTGACTACTTTTTGCTTCATCCTCTTCCTGTACTCAAGACTGATCACTGTGTGCAGCCTGAATAATCCTTTCACTGAACAAGATATTACATTACAGTATGAAGAACACATTGAACAATCCAGCTTACTATTCAAGTGCTCTAACGAAGATATTCTATTGTCCATACAAGAGAGCTATTTCTTTTAGTTGACATGAATATTATGTAAGAAATCAGTGAAACAAAATAATCAAAAGAGCGAAACATCAGAGCAACAAAATTCTATTATTCTTATGTTTTTGGTTCACCTGAAAGCCAGAAGTGAATGGATTAAACAGCACAAAAATGAGAAACGGTACATTGGAGACACATTTTGGGGACCTTAAGAGGTTTCAGTTTGGATTTTGATTTTTGAATGGAACTTTGAGTCACGGTGAGCTTTCTATTGTTAGTTTAATACACGGATAAAATTCTTAATCTCATAAATGTATTTCATACAGTTCCTGTGATATTAACCAGAAAGACCACCTAGAAAAAACATCTATTACCAACATGTGCCTTTCAGTAGCCAGCTGTAGCCATTAACTTCCTTAGAAAATAGGAGAAGCTTTTTAAATGATGGAAAATGTAAATCATAATATTCTCTTTCAGAGACACCTGTCTGAAGAACTTAAATTTTCTAGATGTATTTCTCACCATAAAAGATAACTGGTCTTGAGTCTTTCACCAGAATCTGCTAAATAAGGAAACGTGGAGTTGTTTTCCCTAAACAATACTAAATTCATTCACTGACCTTTTCAAGCCTGGAATTCCTTGAAAGAACTCCCTGCACTGAAGTAACAGGTTGCAGTGCTAAACCAAACATGAACTAATCATTGCATTTTGAAAACAAATATGCAGAATTTTTAATTTTGCAAGGAAAACTTCTAACTTAAAATGTCAATGGCCATTCTCTACATGTGGCATAGTCGCTCTGTCTGTATTAAGAGACAAATTATATGAGGTAGTAATGTACGTCTTACCTCAAGCACAATGCAAATGAATTAAGCAAATAAAGTCAAATTACAGAGTTACAATACAGTTTTGACTAAAACATCTGCTATACACTTGTCGCAGGGAAATGATATCTTTGAGACAACTATCAGTTTACCCTAACAGCTAAGAGGAACCACTTCATTTATGGACACAGAATCATAACACAAAAAACTGGATCATTGCCTTGAAAAATACTTGTGGCAGTACCAGGTTTTGCCATATCATTTCAGGTAGGACTCTGGTGTAAACAGTTCTTGAAAGCTTACAGTGGAAGAGACTGCACAAAATATCCTATGGAGTTAGCTCCATTCATGACATTATATTTTGGAATTTCTTTAACAATTTAACATAAATCACCTTTGCTGCAAAGTTTATTTCTTCCTCCTAGAGCCCCACAGGCAGGGAAAACGGTTGATTGCCATGAAATTTTTAACAGCCTTTCACGTGCTGGAAGACTATTATGTTTTCCTTCACTCTCTTATATATAAAACAAAACCAATTCCTTCTGACTCCCCATACATCATTTCTCCAGCCTCTGATCATTACTGTTCTCTTCTAGATTCTCTGTAATTTGCCAACATCTTTTCACATGGGGCATTCATTCTGTATGTCTTCAACTCCAAATGTGTATAAGCTGAAACAACCAGACATGGCATGCCAAAACCACTTTCAGCCTATGTAGTGGCGTTACAGCATTTCTTTTCACACAAAATTAACCCTTCTTATGGTATGGCATTTCCACAGCTATTTTGCTGGGTGACATAATAGTCTGAGTTTTAGCTGAGGCACCTTGGCACAGCACTTCTACCTGTGATGTGCCTGGAGAAAGAAACTTTTAAGCTTTATTGGCGAGTGTAGTCTATGTTAGTATACATCTAGGATTAGATTCTTACATGAATTAAGCACCTATGACTGACTGGATTTCAGTGAGAGCTGAGCATGTCCCTGCCCTTGTGCGTCTGAGAATCATTCCATAATGAACAGCCATATGTTGAATGTCACAATTCTGACATGGTAACTGGTGACTCCAGCTCTTACAATGGTGTAGGAATTCTTGGACTGTGGCCATCACATTCTGTTACAGTGAAAAAAAAAAACAGTACAAACCTACACATTTTTATTTTTGTAAATCTGGTGAACACATGATCTACTTGACTTTGGATTTTTCTTCTTTTTTTTTTTTTTTTTTTTTTTTTTGCCATCTCTCTCATTCATTCTTCTTCTGACTCATATCTTAGCATGCTGAGAGTACTAAAGAAGTGAAATAAAATTCTGATAGTACATTATTGATACAGAAGTTATTGGTTTGCCATTAAAATTAGGGAATGAACAATGACAAAACTGCACATTTAATTCTTCTTTAGTAAAACAATACAATTCAGTATGAAAGAATGCCATCTGCAACACATGTCCTATCTGTTAATATGTCTGCTGGGAGAGATGTTAACTTATCTCTTAGCAGATAAAGACATGCATATTTTTCTAGTTGCTGCAAAACATAACTAAAAATTTAATTTATATTTTCCTATGTTTAAACACATATTTCAGAACTTTAAAAAAAACAAACCAAAACATTTTACATACCTGTGCTGCCCAATACAAAACATCAGTGCAGCTTTTATGCACAAATGAATTACATTTTGTCTAAATACAGTAGAATACAGGTACACTTGGGAGCATAGTGATATAATCTGTAATGAATTGTTAAGTGCAGGTATTGATGACTTTTCTACTCATATTAGTGAAGATGTCTTATTGTCACTTATTTTCGATCCAGTATTTTGACAGGTAATAGCTCCAGTATTACCTGTCAAAACATACTTAGGAGGAAAGATCTGAAATTTGCTGCTGAAGCCCCGCACAACAAATGGAAAACTACCTTAATCACAATCACATAAAACTCTGCTGCACAGCTTGTCTGAAAGATCTTTGTGCATTTCATACAGAGAAGAAAACAACGTTCTTAGTTTTCTTTGCTTATTACTTACTGTTGTGCATGTACTATTGCTTTGTCTTAGCTCTGAGGTCAGCTACATTAGATATCAGTGCCTACTCTGCCATCAACAAATGAAGATTCATTAAAAATGTTAGCAATTTGTGCATTTGGAGTAGAAGAATTTAGGGTTCTTCCCAGACCTGACTTTATGTTTTCCGTGCCTACAGCAAGACTTAGAAATCTTTGGTGACCAGAAGTTTGTTTCAAAGCTATTCTTACTAAAGAGTCCCAAGGTACAATTACACTTTCCACTGTGCTTATTGAAATGTCTTCGGTTTTTGTACTACTTGAATCTGAAAAAAGCTTCCCTGATTTAATTTCATATGTCCCACTCCTTCAAAAAAACCCCAAACCCACCAAACAAAACAGAATCCCAAAAATGATTTTACTCCAATTTCCACCTTCAAGGCATACATCTTCATCTACTTGATATTTCTACTGTCACCCAATCTCCATTTTTCTAACACATGGGATAGTCTATAAATCTATAAAAAATGAGCTGAAAGACTCAGATGGAGTGTTCTGATTTGGGGAGATTCAGACCTCTTGCATGATGCTTGGAACAACAGAAGTACCTGCTTAGCATTGCAGCAACCTCAGGAAAAGTCCGTCTGGCTTTTCTCGGGACAGTGCCAGCTCTCCTGACTCTCTCAGGTATCAGTGACCAGTTGAGAGAAGCTAAGTCCAGGGACTTTTAACTATCCTTAGATGTTCTTATGGAACTGATACAGGACCCATGCAAATAGTCCCACCTATTTCAATATTGGGGAACAAAATCTGAGACAGGATACCTGACTTTTCTACTGGGTTTGTTTCTACCTCCCCCTTCCCAGTGAAAACTCAGGATTCAAGATGCTAAACTTTGACAAACTAAGATGATTATTCTATGCTTATATTTTTATATATTCTTGGCTTATAATATTGATGATGATATCCACTTCCTGACAGTCAAATGACTGTCTGGATCAGGCTAACAGAATGCCACAAATGTAGTTTCCTCATGTATTCCCTTAGTCATTAGCAAATTTGAATGAGGCTGATAGTACCAGTATGAAAACTAAAGCCTTCCTCATCAGTATAGAAGTTCAGAATCTGGCTCATATTTGAATAATTGCTAGGGTCATTATATTGTCATTTAGCTTTGACCTGATTGGTATTTTTTGACAGAAGATTCTAATCCTAGGCACTATTCAGTGAAGTTAAGGAGGGAAGTAAGTCTTTTTTATCAGTTCCAAAACAACATAGTAATTGTATTCAAAATAAAGAAACACATAGCAAAGAAGGAAAGGATTGAATTCTCTTTCAAGTGGATGATCCACAACAGTATTCTACCCTGAAACAGGAGGCAGGACTAAATGTTCTCTGTTTGAGGCAGTATTATCTTTTGCTATAAAGTGAGATTCTCTGTCTTCATCTGATCATTCACATCATTCACTACAGCACATGAGTTCTCAGAACATTCAATTAATTCAGAGGATCAAAAAAAAAAAAAAAAAAGGAAAATCTGCACTGCTGGGGGTGGAGGGGAAGATAGAGGAGTGGGGAAGAGAGGTATCACACATTAATGCTTTACATGCATTACAGCTTTCCTTAGTGTAACACACAACTGCTTTTTTAAATCTCTAATTTGCAACCTTCAATATTGTTCTTTTATTTCATTTAGATTAAACTCATGTATGTGACAAATATGCCACCAACACTGTTCCATGCACTGCCAGTGTGTATAATCCTTTTTGATATAAATTATGTGCATGGTAGCTGAATGATGGGACTGACTTTCTCTCTCTAGTCTGATTTAGGTCAAGTGAGATTCAGGTGATGACATTTCATATGAAACCAATAAAGTGTGAAAGGTTATAAGTGAAAGAGCTTCTCTTTTCCTGCAGCTTCCTTTTAGGCAAACGAATAACGAATTCACTGTAACATCTTCATTTGATGTACTCAGCTGTAAAATATGTACATCCTCAAAGCTGAAGTTACTCGGACATCTAACACTTGCTAATGAACCAGCTTTGTTTCTGCAGATGCAATTAAAATCCCCATCTTTATCTGTGCAGTCCAGGTTAAAAAGGCTGATATCAACCTGCAGGTCTACATAATGAAAAAAGCAAGCTAAACAGAAATGACATCATGGAGATGGAAACTAGATGAAGTCCCAGAGAGAAATGATCTTGCCTTGCAGCAGAAATAATGATCAGGCTGCCAACACACAAAAGCAATCAAAATGGAGTCAAAGGAAAAAGAGAAACAAAATTAGTGAAGATCTTAATCTCTAACGGTATGTAACAGTGTTTGTATTTCATGTTTGAAATTTCACTTGGTCGCATGCTATAAGGATATGCTATATAAAAATGATAGCATGAGAAAAAATAACAATGAAATGTTGTCATCGTATTCTTTTCCCACACAGGGATTCCCACTGCTGCTTCACTGTCAATACCATTAATTACATTACATGTAGCTACTGTATTAGGAGAAGAGGTAACTGGTATGCCATATTGACAGAGTTGCAGACTCTAAGATTGAAGCTGAATTACGTACTGGATAGCTGGTATCTAATGCTCTGCATTGAGTGCATCAAACTCACTTGACCTATGAACACAGAATGAGCTAAATTGTGCACAAAAAAATATGCAAACATAAGCATTGAATGCACAAACAATCCATTGACTAGATTATCTGGTCTCTCATTACACCCAGGGAATGTATTCCTGCTAAATGCTAATCACTTCTGGAGGTGATTACTATTCTGATCAGTGTTTTTTAAGGGTGCAGTCAGCAAAGGCTAGAGTTAGCTTAGAACTCTGCTAAGCAATTATTGGAGAGAATGAGTAGAATTTCATTTAGTTACATCAAAACGTCTTTCTAGACAGTGGCTGTCTGTGGCCTGCAGTATTAAGATAAACTCTCAAGTATTTAAGCACACCTTCTGCAGTGGGCTGCTTATTAGGATCAGATTTTTTCTTAGCACTGATGCTATTTAGCAGCAACTTTATTATATAAGAAGTAATTAGTGAAGAAATGGGCAAAATTTCATTTGCTTAATTCCAAATAACTGTCAGTGCCTAGACCAGACAAGGCCTGTAGACTCAAGATAAAATGAAAATTTCTGATAAAATTACCCTTTGCTATGTACTAATTGCCATCAGGTACATACAGGCAGTAGTGTTAATGTAGGTTGAATCTACATGCAAAAAGTGATTCTATAATTAGAATGCTATACATTGCATGAACTGCAAAAAACCTACTCTATTTTAAAAAGTGACGAACTGGTAAAAGAATAAATATGTACTTTGATAAGTCTCCAGAAAGGAATGACTGTTGCCAAGAAGTTCAACAAGTTAGGTAATCATTGCAATTATATGTATCCAAGCATGTGAAAAAAACATCAATGCCAACACAGTACAGCGTTAGGCTTTACAGCGCATTCCCCCCTGTTCCAAGCTTACACATGCGAAAACATTTTCATTTTGAAATGGAGCTCATCCATGAGTTACTGAAATATCAACTATTATCCAGTTACCTCTGTAAGATACTTTTTACTGATTTAAAAGCTTTTCTGGATGATAAATCTCCTCTCTTCCTTCCCAGTCTCTTTCTCTTTTTCTGAACTGTTCTTGATCCTCTGTATTTATGGCATTTTTTAACATGTTGCACAGCACTTTAGGTACCTTAGCTTTTTGTATTGCCAAGGGCCTTCCACCTGCAATCCTGCAGCCTGCCTCCCACTTGCAGCTCCCTGCCCCTTCACACAAGCTCCCAGGACAACGTACCCCAGAACGCCTGTGGCAGTATTTTTCCCGTGACACTCTTGTTTGTTATTCGTCTCCTGGACTTTCACTTGCAAACCCTGATACTGTTATGGCAGGTTCCTAAGGGAAGCGATTGCCACTGATGTTAGAATCACCCCTTTTTTCTCCCCTTTCCTGATCTCTACATTTGGTTGTAGCTTCTGGTTTACACTACAGGACTCACTAATGTGTTTGCAGAAAGCTCAGCAATGAACCAGCCGTGTAATACCTTCCCCAGTCAATGAGTGCTCCCAGCAACGATAACAACATCGTAAGTGGGAACAACCCATGAGGAGTTTGAGTACGTCTCGACAAAAAATACAGAGTTATTGTGGGAAAAGTATGATGGGGGAACCACCTGTTCTACTGGAGAGGGTGCTGAGGGCTGGACACTCACTTCTCCTTCTGACTGGCCACTGAGAAGGGTTCTTCCCTTTTCTTTTTCTCACCATCTTTCTCTTCTTCTTTTATTTTTTTTTCCTTTCACTCCTCCCCCCAAATGCCCAATGACATCCACCATTAGAATTGATGATCGCCATGAAATACAGACCTGCTAGTAAATCTTCACGCAACACACAGTCGTCTGTTACTACTCTTTCCATCACTTTCCTTATTCTATATAAAAAAAGTATTATTACTTTTGATTTCCCTTCACATATAGCACATCTTTTATTATAACACTTCTATTATTAGAATAGTATCCTTATGTTTTAGTCCTTTACTTTCCTAATTTTACTTTGCCCTGTAAAATTGAATTTGAAATATCACAGAAAATTTTGTATTCTATTACTGCATATGCTGTTGTAGAGTTTTCCTAGAACCCAGCATGTTCTTATGTTTCTTAAGCAAATCCAAATCCTCACTGATCTTAAGTAATGTTTAATCTATACCATATAAAACTGAAAATTGAATGCTGTTGACATACATTAACTTCCTCATAACAGGATGATACAATCGTATTCTTGATACTACAGAGGAGGTAACACTTTCAATCACCTCCTAATATTTCCAGTATAACTGGAACAAAAAAAAAAAAAAAAAAAAAAAAAAAAATCACTGTGGATCAAGAGATTTCAAGTTTTCAGAGTATAAAAAAATGTACAAAATAAGTGGTGTGACTTGGTAATTTCATGGTGGAACTAACATTTCCTATATAAGTGATTTTCATAGCATAGATACTTTTAACTGGTGGCAACCTAAAAAAAGTCAGTTCTTATGCATATACAGGAGGCAGACAAACATACATGAAAGAAACAAAAATCTTACATAAGTGATTACTTAGGTGCAATATTATTAACATTCTATATGCTTTCCTTACCCTGGACCTCTCCTCTAGTTTTGTCATCATGACAACAGTTGCACCCCGTTGCTCCCACATCATTCTCCAGAAGTCACCAAAGGTTTCCGGCAATGCCCCTTGCGTTGCTATATAAGCATTCTGCTTTCTGTATCCATCTATGTAGTTGGCATTGATATAGTCACTGCCTGGTATGCCTGCAAAGAGAGAAGAGTGAAAACAAAAGACAGCATTTCTGTGCTGTCCCGTTGTACAAAGGCTAAAAAATCCTGTGACACAGCTGGATCAGCGAATCTTAGCTTGCTGCATGCCAAGTAGTACATGGGTACTTGCAAGTGAGTGTATGCCATTTGTGGAGCCAAGGGGTATGATGGCCTCTCTGGGAATAACCATTCTTTTGAAACAAAGGGACTCAGTCTGATCAGGAAGTATCAAAGAAGCCTGAAAATCTATAGCAGATGGAAAGACCTGGGAGTGGAAACTGCAGCATTTAAAAGCTGGTCTGACACTGCTTGCAGTCACCCACCAGTATGGCAGCCTCTGCCTGGGCCAGACAGGGAGGCCTCTCCATCAGATGCCCTGAGTAGGCTCCATTTAACACTCTTGTTGAGCTCATTGCATTTCTTTTAGATATAGGAAAAGGGTTAGTGTTGTCAGACTATTAATATTACTGCTACATTCATTTTTCCCATTAAATGTGAAGCTAACTATGAGCTTTATTTTAACAAAACGCATAATGTAAGTCAGGTTTAAGAAAGAGTGGAATCTGCTATACGGTGTGTGCATGAAATAAAGACCTCTGCAAGTCTGAATAAAAATTAAATGCATGAAAATAAGGTGGAATCCAAGACCTGCGGGCACATTGGACCTACACTGTCAATTGCTCGAGGCTCAGGTATTTTGGACAAGACTTACAGAGGGACTTTGGGTGTGTCTACCAGACACATGTCCATACTTTGAGCCACATGGAAGCGAGCCAGCTCCTAACTGGAATCTATTTAACTGAGAGTATACAGTGTCATGTCTGTTCTGAGAGCTGGACCATAACATGCTGCCTGCCAAGGTCAAGGAGGAGTATTGACTGTAGTGAAGATCATGTTACTAATCCGAACTAATAAGGCAGCCATGCTCACAGAAAGGGGTAAAATGGACATATAGGTCTCAGTCCCATCCCTCCTGGATTCAGCAGTGCAGTGTCCAGCTTTTAACTCAGACTATGTGCATGTTGGAAGACAAAGCATGGCAGGCACCAGTTTTGATGTCACTGCTGTTTTTTTAACTGATGACTTGAAGAAGAAAAGATACTCATGTGAGATCGCAGTGCTGGTGGGACGGCAAAGCAGTGTTTTGCACATTACTGCAGTATTGAACATGGAAGTGTTCCCCAGCAGAGTTAGCTGAAATACAGAACTGTGCATCATAATAAATGATACAAAAAGTTTGCTAAAGTAATTAACAGAAGTTACTTCTTTGAGCAGAAATGAATGATTTATGTTTACACAGCCAATCTGCCATGCTCAAGTCTACAACCCCGGGATACAGTGCAGGTTCCAGAAACTGTTTCAAAAGAGAGTTGAGGTGATACAAGCTCCTTGGCTTATTCTAAAGCTGCGACTATTTTCACTCCGCAAAGCAACAGAGTTGAATTTCTTTGGCTATGAAACACAATAAATTATTGAATATGTTTAAAGAAATATTTCTCAACCTTTCTATCAGAAACTGAACCTCCAAATCTATTCTGATGTATTATCTCCTCCTGGTGATCCCAAACCAGGAATTATTGGGGCTGCACACTCCTGTCTTTCCTGACAACCTGTGGCATGCATCTGAAAATGTCTTCCAAAATAATTTGAATTTGAATGGAAAGTAGAGGTACCTCTTTAACACTTTTTTTGTTTGTTTGTTTTTAACTACCATTTGAAGAGTTTCTCCACTCATTCTGGGTAAGCTTAGAGTTTCATTCCACTACATACTTAGTAATGAACAAACTCACTGTGACACTAATTAAGACCCAATATAATCTTGAAATTATTCAGATTATGGGTTACTGCAGCTGTAGTCTGGCATAAAATTTTGCCTTTATGCCCAAGAAAGCTTAATAGATTTTCTTGTTTTATATGTTCAAATTATATTTAAACAGAAATTTTAATTTGATTTGACTTTCTGTACAATTAAAGGAAAAATCTGACAAAATATTTCAGGGAAGGAAAGAGTTTGTAACTTCAGGGGCACAAGAGAGGCAGCAAATGGCACTCCTCAGGCAAGATGCATGGATGGACACAGGAAGACTGGTTGACTATGATTAGAACTGATTGAAAGTCTCTCCTGGGAGAAAAATAGAACAAAATAAAACCCCTTTAAAACCTGCATAGACTGTAGCTGAAAAGCATGATTTCCCTCCATGAAAGGCAGAAATTGGAGTTCAAAAGCCTGACTCTTGTAGACTTGAAACTCTTTTACTTGACACTTCTTATTGTGGATATTGCAATTAATGACTTAGAAAATACAACTGCTAGGCACAAAGCCGTATTTTCTTCCTTTATCAAGATAATAAACATTTTTGCACAAAACAGATGAGAAAGAAAAATGAAGCCAACAGGAGAAATCTACACCAACTGGGTATTATTACCAAAGGAACTGAGAAAGCTGGTAAGAAATGTTTTCTGCATAAATTAGAATTATATTATGATGCCTGGTATCATACTTTGAAGCATATGTTATAAATAAAAGCCTGAGGAAAAAATGAAAAAGAAAAACAACACTTTGTAAAGTGGTTAAATGATCTTCTGGGAAAGCTGTCCTCTGGAGCTGATACTGCACAAACTCAGCGTGAAAATTAAGCATGAGAAGTATTGCAAACTGTGCACTAAAGAGTGATCTTTACAAATCTTAGCAGCCAATCCTAGTACCTGATGTAAAAAAATCCAGAATGTCTGAAATTGTAAGTACTCTACTTGTTAACTTGTATTAAATTTATTGATAAATCATATTAAAATAAATAACTTCTAAATCAAATAAATTTTAATTCTTTAAATTAGAATGAAGAAAAGCTTCCAGATTATACCTTCCCTGATCACAGATGCAAGTAAGAAAGAATTAAGATTAGCAATTACTGATACTTGCAAAGAGGATTTCTTCCCAGCTTCCACTCTTTGTCTCCACTTGCCTTTTATCAAGAGGACACAAAAAATCCTGTATGTTCTTTAGCCAGAAAAATCCTTTTACAAGGCAACTCAGCCTCATGGCGCATGAAAAGGATGTGGCTGGGACATGGACAGGAAAGTCCATTTACCACATGACCTGAGCAACTGTTAGTGACTTAACTAATGCAGTTTCATGAAAAACTAGGTTCTGCTGCAACACTTTGCACTGTGAGAAGATTTTTATAAGGGTTTATCTCTAGCAGAATACAGTCCTCTATAGGGTTATATCTCTACTGAGATCAAGAGAACAATAGGATTCACAGTGCTCAGCTCCATTGTCTCTCTCACCCACAGTATCCATTAGGCGTTTTCTTTGTTCTCCATCCATTCTCATAGTCCCTTCAGGTATGATACCCATTTCTCACACTGATTCTCTTTTCATCGCTGTTTTAATGCATGACCTCAGTTTCACATCCTGTTCCAAAATCCTTTTGTATTCCTTAATACCATTTTCCCACTCTCACTTTCTGTCTCACACTTTGCCACACCAGTTTTTGCTTCATCAGCTATGTCTCCACAACACGTAAACTTAAAGCCCTCTAGGGAAGGTGCCTTATTGTAAGAGGCCTAATGAAGTGTGTGCAGTTTAAAAATAACATACACAAAACCTGAACATCTGTAAATATCTACACTGACCAAGCAGAAACAATTATCAAAGGCAAATAAATCTAAATATAAAATGTCACTTTCTGCAATGACTTTTCTGGCCATAACCTCATTCTGAACTGAGAAAGCCGAACAATTTTCTGTCAAGTCTAATAGTGCAAAAACAATCAAATGACAACTAGTTTGACTGCAGTACGATGAAATCCTGCAAACCTTTGTTAGCTGCCATAGCTTGAAGGCAACATACCCACAAGCACAGCAGCAATTGCCATCATTACTTAAATTTGGGTTTAATAGTTAAGAGAGGTCAGTTGTTCTGTAAAAACATGGGTCAAGAAGGGCACAAAGCAACAAAATTCTGCCTTCAGTAATATTGATATGAACCTTAACTCAGCCTATTGGCATCAGTGGGTTTTACTGCACATTTAGGATGGCAAACCTGAAGTGTAAATTTACAGTAATCCACGCAGTATAACCTGACTTTTACAAGTTTCATGAAGGCAGAGACACAGTTTCTGCACAAAAAGTCAGCTGAAGACTAAACTTCTAGATCGTAATTCTACCATAACTATTTTCTAGTAGCCTTTTCAACTATGGCGATGAATGACCAGAATCTGCAATCTCCTTATTCTGCCAGACAGGAATCGAGCACAATGGGGGAAAAATCAGATGAGAAGTTGAGCATAAAAGACATCCCATTTTCAAATATCTCAAGAGAACAAAGCACTCCAGATTTAAGAGTAAGAGTGAATGAGCAATGAAACAAAATTAGCCAATGCCACAATTAAAGTGCAAAAGATTAAAAAAAAAAAAGAACTCTATAGCTCCTGATTTATGCTGAGACTGTACTCATGAACTGAGATGACAGTACAGCTTGCTGCAACATAGACTCAGATCCACAAGGCTAATAACATAGACCTCAGAATTATTCACTTGATTTCCTGAAGACAGTTATAATCTTAAATAGCTTTAATTAGACTTCACATTTTATTCACAAACTGAAATCAAATCATGAAATTATTTCAAGTCTTTACAAAGGGTAAGTACTGAACAGCCTTTCTATTTAAAACAAATTAAACCATAAGCCTTTGTTTCTGTGCTGCTTCCCTAAGAGATTTGCTGTTAGTCATAACAAGAGAGTGAAGTAATAGGATTAAATTCTATCATGCTTGTAAACAAGTTGGAAAAATGCAATGATGAACTCAAAATGCTGGTGAAGCTGTACTATTGGTTTAAATCAATGACTGATGTTTTGAACTATGTCAGAGCAAAAATGAACTAAGGCAGCTACTAGGTGCCAGCAACAACTGTTTATGTGGAAGTTTTTGTAACATAAAATCTATATAGTTAAGGAGATTATCAAATTCAAATGGTCTAAGCACAAATCTGTACTCTAAGAACTCACTGAAAAATGAAGCAGCACAAGACCAATGAAGATATTGTAGTAATGAACATTGGTAAAATGAAAGCTTTTTACAAAGACTGAGCAAAATTCACTACATATAATGCTAACATTGTAAGGTAAAAAGGAAAAAGAAATGACAGAAAAAGAAAACCTATAGATCGCTGGATTGTGGATGGACTGTTAGGACTAGGGGAGTCTGGTGAAGAGGGAAAGGATGAAAGATATGGAGTCTCAAAGTGAAATGTTGAATTACAGAGAATTATGGAAAGAAGGCAATGTCAAAAAGGGGTGGGCAGAAGATGCAGAATTAAGCAGCACAAAGAAAGGGATTGTGTAGAGGACAGAGAACAAATATTTGAAAGGAAAAGAAAAAGGCGAGAAAAATCTGAAAAAGGTGAAATGTAGGGATGGAAACTAAGAACTAGGAGCTGTAGAAGATCTACAGGCAAAATGAGAAACTTGGAAGGTGAGTAGCAGAAAGACAGGCTGGGAAACAGGAGGATCTCTGTTAAGAAAAAGAAAGGAAGCTTGGATTTATTTTGTTTTGTTTTAAAAGTTGTCTAGTATTAAGAAAATGTACAGAATGAAAGTAAACATTGTTCAGTGCAGTTCCTCAGAGACAAACATTGAAATAGAAGTATTTTGCATGATAGTGCAAAGCCGATATTGAAATCCAACATGAAGTCATCATACTGTGATTACTTTACAGCCGTCTGAAACTTGATTAAGTGATTCTCCAACTCTTTAAGACTGAGTAACAACAAAGTTATCTACAAAAGGAGTCTTTTTTGGATAGAAATATTCGTTTATACCTCTAAATGATGCACTAAAAGGGCCGATGAGTGCCTCTACTAATATGAAATGAAATGATTTCTGGTTTAATAATTCCTGCAAAAAACAGTTTCAATATGAGGTGCCAAATCTTCATTACCTATTCAAGAACAAAGCCACTGGACATTTTGCTGAAGCTTTCCCCAATGGACAGTGTGGGTATGTATACAGGAAAAAGTCAGAATTGTTCTGAGCTGATTTCAAGGGTATCAAGAATGACACCATTTTTATTGTTAAGTTACAACTATAAGAGCATAAGTAGATCTATACGCCAAAATTATTATACCCCTACAACTTGTCTCGGCATTGTTGTTGAGACAGCCACCATGAAGTCTACTCTGTGAAGTCTACTTCATAGAGACTTCTACACCATGAATTCTACTTCACTGATCTTTCTGTATCCTGTTACCTCATCACTGAAATACTTCTGTTGTTTTTAAGGCACTCCAGGCTTTCAGGGGGAAGCGGCATACAATTATTCTAAGTTTGTAATTATATATTGTTAGCAGAATGCAACACAAATTCAATGTGAGAGAGCGCAAATAGTTTGTATAGTCCATGACTGTTCAGTAGATGTTCAAGAATTTATATTGACCAGAATACTTTCTAAATCTAAGGATGATGGCCTACCTACTCAATGATAATTTACCAATAATTGGCAATCAGACAAATAAGAATATTAGCAGTTTCTTGCCTTCTTCTTTCTTGACCATTTATATTACAGTCAGAGACTTCTAGCTTTAGCAGCATTTTAAAGCCACTAAATTTCCCATCAAACAAAAATTACACTGCTGAAATATGACAGATATTATTTTTAATTTTTTTTTTAATCACTGGCATTATGCAAATCCATGCCACATATGGCAGTCTTTTAGTCTTGGATGTCTCCTAAAAGAACTGGCAAGACTTTTTAAAATGCAGAATGTTTAATTATTTTTTTCCCAGTATTTTATTTACTCCTTAGAGGTTTAAGATCACAGACCTAGCTGTTTTAGCTTGATCTATTTCTCTTTTAATCGGAAAATTCTGCCCTCAAACCCATTTAGATGCACACAATAAACTTCACTACATTATAACATCCTTTCATTATACTGTAAAATTCCAAGTGTATCTCTCAGACACATCCAAAGACAGCACAACATAAGCGATGAGATTTCAAGGACATGGGAACAAAATTTTGCAAAGTAATATTTTCTTTCAGGTGGAAATTCAAATTACCACAACTAATCTGAGTTTTCTTTCTGAAGGGACATCTAATGTAATAAAATTTAAACAGTGATGAGTTTAATAATATAAAAAATATTTCTTGCAAAGTCTGCAATTATGTTGTGGAACTCCATGCCAATTACAGAGGCCAAGAATGTAGCAGGGATTCAAAACCAGGTTTGAACATGTGTAACAAGAGTTTTAAAAGGTACCAAAATAAACAGTTTGAAAGCGTTACTAAGCTTTATGTTTCAGGGCTAATGCAATTTTTAGTAACTTGATATTATCAATGGGTGGAAAGAAGTAATTTCAAATCTCTACTACATACTTCTTAAGACTTTCTAGGAATCGCTTTGTATTGACTACAGTCAGAGTCGGGCAACTGAACAAAACCGGCCTCGCACCCCATTCTAGAGTAGCAATTACAGCATTCCACGTTTGTGCACACCATCAAGAGGCAAAGTGACCATCAGTGTAGGATTACAGTTTAGCAGATGCTTAGTTTCTTGTTCATATATATTTGCTCTTAAATAGGGACCAAGTGTCTAGGTGTAGAATGGAGCTCTTCATCTTAGAAAGAGCACAGTTATTATTCAAACCTAACTGGTAATATTAGTCTTCTTATGGCCGCCAAAGATTTGCAGATAAGGCCTATATCTAAAATCCAACCAAATATTCTCCATATAGTTGTAACAAAATGTAATGCAGTCCGAATTTAGGTCCTGATCAACTTGTCTAGTAACGTAGGTAAAGGAGAATTTTTCTTCTAAACAATATTCAGAGTATTGATTTCCCTGGTAGCATGAAAACAAATGCAGCTGTCAACTAATTAAAATGCTAAGCAGACTGCATATTTTGATTGTAGGAATATTTACTTAAAACTTGAAAGAGAAGCACTTACTACCAAATGCTAAGACCAATGTATTAAACTTATGAAGGTACACACACAAAATTTCAGAAACACAATCATGTAAAATCCYGGGCGGGGGGGAGGAATTAAAAGGATAATTAAATACTGATTTATTACTGTTTTCAAGACAAATTATCATAGCATAAAAAGGCATTTAATATTTGATTTATGTTGTTTTTTTCACCATAAACTGAAGACTGAGAAAATACTTATAATTATGCAAATCACCAAATGGGTCAAAATCCTATTTGTGGTTTTACATTTAACACTGATATTTCAAAAGGTTATAATATTTTTCTTAGTGACCCTAGTTTAGGGTCACTGACTATTATAGGGTTAGAAATTTTAGCCTCATCGTGGTATTTCTTACTTAAAAAAGGGAATCAAATATTACAGTTTAACTGTATGTTGTCCCTGCTCCTTAAAATACTCAGTCCTTTCCTTCAGGTACAATGTAGATTTTTTTCATATTTTTACTATCTATTATTTAAAAAAAGTAGTCTAACGTACTGTGTAATTTGATACTTTTAATTACTTTGACTAACAATTTCTGGTTTGCCTCTTAAATTTTCTTCCCGTTCTCTGAATATGTTCATTTTCTTTAACGGAACCAAATTTTATGGGTCATTTACAGGAAGGGGAACCTGGCAGAACTTTTTAAGCCCAGATGTCTGACTTATAAATTAATGAATAAATTTATTTGCAGTTAGATTTTCTCCTGTCTTTCTTCCCCGATTACACAACTCTTTTTCCAAACAAAATCCTGTGAAAATCTTGAGTCTTCTGTCAAATAGACTTATTTCTGAGTTAAACATTTTGTTCCAAAGAACTTTACATAACAATTCAGAATGGCTGTCCAATTGCTGTTCCTGGCCTTTCCTGACCACGTACTTAGTTTTCTTGTCTGGACCTGTGAAACAGAAAGGGATATTTTTCTTGAATTACATCACATATAATGCTAATTAAAATACCCTCTCTTCAGTGTTGAGTCAGGTAGTTCTACCAGGTAGCAGCAGATTTCTATATAGCTCTATTCTTCTACAAGGCAATGAGAAAAATTAAGTGACGGTACAAAAAATCTTGTCAGAACTGCTATAAGAGCCTCAGAGATGGAACCAACATAAACAGATTATCATAGGCAAATTCTTCAAGGCAATCATTTAAATTTTCTAATACGTTTCAGAAGCTCTTATCTGTGTTATCAAAGCCCAAAGTATACAGCTGCAATAAATAGGGGAAGATCTAAACTTCAATCAGTGGGATTGCCTTTTTCTTCACCAAGCAGCTAATACTAAAATGGATTACACCTATAAATATTGTCCCTCCTGTATCCAGTGTCTTCAGGCCTGGAGTAGCCAAAGATAAGAAGCTATTTATAACTGTAAATTAAAACACCTTGCAGTTTAACTTGCAGCATGTTAGGACTGAAATAATTATGACCTTGAATACAGTTCCCTACATCTTATGTATCATATGCAAGCCCTGTCAGAGTTACTAAAAGCAAATTTTATTTTCATTTAATTTGTTTCTTTTAAATAGATACTTGATTATATCTGGCTGTCATTAATACCTGCCTGTCAATGATATAGAATAAACTGAAAATCTGTCTTCATCCCATGAAGCAGGTTAATGGTAAGGTAGAACTGGTGAGAAAATAAATCCTGAGTCAAAACCAGTGCTTCCCGTTGCGTTAGCACTTGGTAAAAGAGACACAACACCCAGGGATGATCACCTTGGACAGTTTGCTTAAGTTAAAACTCTAAAATGTTCAAGTTTTTGGAAAGCTTTTTGTCAAAGAAAGATATAATGAAGAGCTCTCATTATCTCTGCCAATCTTTCAGCAGTGAAATACTGAGGTTTCAACAATGTCTGCATGTGGGCATTTGTTTAAACACTCCTTTTAACATTCAGATTGTAAGTGGAAAAGAAAAAAAGGGAAGTTTTAACAGAGAGTTCTCAAAACTCTCCCTGAGAACATGAAGTTGAACTGATTTTTTTTCCCACATTAAGGATTTGGCAACTGAAACTCAATAATCAGATATGTTGATAATGTCATTGATCAACAAAAACCTCAATTCATGCATGGTTACTGTTATATTTGCTTTGTAGAATTAGTATAAGTAAACTCAATGATAATTTACTTTAGATAACACATTGGCATACACACAAGGACCTGATGCATTCAGTGCTATGTGACCCTGTGTCAATTTTAGTGCATTTTCATAATGAATTACTGAGAATGCACATCAGAAAAGGATTGTCATTATAGGAATTTACTGGAAGTACTTTAATTGATGCTTCTTTATATTACTACACAAAGATATCAGGAGGTAAATTTATACTGGATTTTAGGATTTAACTAGTTTAAGTTTAAAGGTCTCCTTACCTTCTATTGCTGAGAGTAGAACACGAGAATGGTCATATGCAATTACATTCGCATATCTATTCTTTGGTTTGTTTACTTCCAGGTTAGAGTGTTCCCACGTGAACTGCTGACCGGGATCAATAGACTTCAAAAGAGAAAGAGAAGAAAAGAAAAGGAAACTTTTAGCTAAGGACTATGTACTTGTTGTATTTATAATGATTACAAACCATAGTTTACTCTGGAAATATTTTGCTTTTGAAAGAAAATTATGACTTTGGGAAGTATTGTAACATATTATATCATATTATATAAACCATTTTGTATATATGCATCTAAAATTTCCATCAGGAATTTAAACCATGAGCTTTTCAAATCCAAGGCTTTCTCTTCAGAAAGGCAAGGGTATGCTATCTATCTTTCTATCTTTTCACTCAGTTTGGCAAATGAGGTGTTCTAGCATAACAGAGAATGAAAAAAATGTCAGAAATCTCAAAAACACTGGGATGATGGGGAATAAATATTTTTGTCTTTCTCTATTACTAAGTGCACATGTTCAAACAATTCAGTGTCCTGTTTACTAAATAAACTCCAAATGTTCCTGAAGAAGTTTTCCAGAAGAAAATAATGTTGTTTCTGTTCTTTCATTTTTATGCCAGGCCAACACATGATACCAGTGTTGCTCAGGGAACCAACTGCATATCATCCAGGGACAACATAAAGACACTTGATTTTTATTTCCTTGAGTTATAAATAAGAGAGCGATTCAGGCATATTTGAAATTTTAACGATCTCTTATTTATACACATAACTATATGGTCCTAGAATCACTGTTTATTTCCTGCTTCCTTCATGTTCCAGGGTGGAGTTACTGAAGCTTGTCCCACACTCCTTCATCCTTCACCAGTAGGAAGACTCCAGGCTCTACTACTTACATTTACCTCTATGGTTGAGGTATACATACAGCTAGGTAAATACAAAATACATAACAGGTGGTACCTGCTTATGGCACTATAGTAGTGACTGTATGAAAGGTCATCTCATATTGAGAAGTCACAATTCATCACGTATTGTTTTACRTTCCCTTTCTGTAACATTAGAGACTTAAAATTGTTTCATCAACATGTATATGCAACTATGGTTTGCAGCTCATGCCCTTTGCTAAATCCTGGTAACAATCAGCAGCTCACTATGCCAGGTTGCTGTAAATTATAAAAAACTAATGACACAGATAAGCCTGAATGGGGCAGTTCACCAACACCAAAACTACGTTCACTTTCCATGAGTAGACCAGCAACAAAGCACAAGTCAGAAGCTCCATACTGCCACTACAGAATCAAGCCATCTCTTTTACATCACTTATACTGACACCTCCTAGGGTTACAAGAGCTGCGAGTCCATTTTATGTTAATGGAAATGAAATATGACCTGTAATCTATTAAAGTAGGTATTATCAGACAATGAACATGTGTGAAATTAATTAGTGTGATCTATTAGGATTTATCCCTTAGATTAATAATTACTATTTGGCCAGTCAGAAAACTGCTTCATTCTTATGCATTTTTACATATCTTATGCAATTTATTTATGTAACATTCAGAGAATGACTTTGCTTCTTTCTTGAGATTATTCTAAAAAAATTCATTTTGCCTGGCTGCCTGATAGAGAGGTCTTAGAATACCCCAGCATTTCTGTTTAGGAAACCACGTCCCAGTACCTTATCCTATCTACTGATACCCTACACTCAGTTAACTTTTATAACAGTTACCAGCTAATTTTCCTGAATTTTGGTAACTTTCATTACAGTCCTCTGGAGCTGGGCCTGGCTGAGCTCCCCTGCATAACCTAGCTGAGATCCGTTGAGCAGAGGAGCATGATGGTTCAGGTTCTGGCTCACCCTTTGCATACTGCTAGGGTGCAAAGTACAGTAGCTGAGGCAGAGTGTGTGGCAGCTCCTTGCTCATGAGGAAATGAAATGGGACTTTTTAGAGGAATGAGAAAGAAATGAACTGCTTGGGAGCATGATGAAGTCCATGAAAATTTTACTTGTTGTTTGGATATGATTCACTTGAGATGGATTGCTATGTGTGTTACTAACAGTTCAAAAGGTGCTCTTCAATGGTTTGCAGCTCTGAATGAATCCCGTTTCTTTTGATTTCCACACAATTTTTGTCCCAAAAAAAGTTTGTTTTTAAAAAAAGCAAATATTTGTGTTCACAATCTTAGCAATTTGTGGGACTATGCTTAACGTATGCTTCATATGTTAATAGTATTAATATCTTACTGTTACTAAGCTAGTATCTTAACAGATTAGTTATTAAGAGTTTTACAAAACAGTTGATGGCTTTTTTTCAGCCTTATTGTAGTTTGTTTTCATATATAGGAACAACAAACTGTCACTTAATCGGTATTCTGCCACTTGCAAAACTAGACATCATGTGCTGTGCTTAAGTATAAACATAGCAACCTGATCCTTCCAATATTAGGGCTTGGTCCTTCTCCGATCAAAACATTATTTTTTCTGACTACACAGTGAAATTCCTATTTATCAATTTTTATTCCATTTTCTTACAGTTTAGTTTCATCACAGTAATGTTTTCCCATCCTCTGAGAGGATGGCTGATAGAATTTTGAAGCAGGTAAGCACTGCTTCATTTAAAAACACAAACATTTTTATCTTTACGCTAAGTGCTATTTATTTCATCTAAGGTGAAGAGAAAGAATTGGGACAACATTTGCATCAGCACTGGGAAGAGGAGAGTCATATACATATATAATATATTTAAGACATGTAATATACCTCTTTGTCAGCTGACCAGCAATTAATCTACATCATATGACTTGAAAAGCAATCAAATTTACATAATGACTTCTTTCAGCAAGAATCTCCCCTCTTTTCCTTTTTGAATGAATGAAGGTGAATAAGATAACTTGTGCAGGATGATTGCAGGTCAAGTCTTCAGTGTTTTAGAAAGTAATTAGTATGGGTTTAGCTCAGAATTCTAGTAATAATTTAGAACATAAACATAGTAATTTCAAAATAAACAGAAGATGCTCTCAGTATATTAGTGCATTATACTCTAAATAATTTTTTAAATAAAATCAATTATTTGACCAGGAATAAAGCATGTCTACACTCTCTGTGACTACCTAGTCAGAAGTTTTTGAGAGGCATATATGCAAACATGCTAGCTAAAGAGCAGCCCACTGCCCCAGAATGAGGCAACACTGCTCTGCATTGTTCTAGATATATAACTGAAGGAGACACTGCCTGATCTTTTAGGTTTTTACCTACAGTGCCCAAATATTCTGGAAATTACTTCACAATATAAGATGTTGCATACGCTTTCTCTTCACACTTGACAAGAAAACTAGAAAATAATAGAATAAACTGGCTGACTAACATGCTGTTAGTTTTGAGCCTGGACTGCAGGACTCGGGTTTTACCCTATCAAAAATAAAAAGGATGCACTCAAATTAAAAATACACATAAAGTATCTATTCATAATTACAACGACTTGCAAACGTAACATTTAAGGTGCATTTAGAAAATTATGGTCTAAATAGATTCTTACCCATTATGAGAAAGAACTTCAGCTCTATATTATACCTATTGTTAATGTGAATTTATAGATTATTAAGAATACTTTACATTTAAACCTTAGCTTCAACTGTTCAGTATTATTCTTCCCCTTTTCATTCCTTACTGTTTAAGTGATCTAAAGCTGCTTTTCAATACCAAGAAAAAAAATCAAACACCAGCTTTCTCTGTCAGCTATTTGTAGAAGAAGATAAGGATATGTTCATCACAGCAGCATACTATATTCCCCATTCACTTCTTTGTATGATGTATGGCCAGATGGTGTAATTCAGTGATTAATATTTAGGCCCGCATGCAGACATAGTTAACATAAATTATGTCAAAACCTGGCAAATGGACTGAACTTTAATCTTTCCTGTTTTTCTCACCAATCTGAACCACTTTGTGGCCTTACTATCCTCCCACAAAGCACTGTTTTGGCAAAAGAAAGTTAATCTATATTTCCTCAAACTTAATAGCCACACTGGAACAAAGAGTAGAGTGGTATTGGCAGACACATTTCAGAAGTGTGAAAGACCAATAATTCATGAATAACAAGTCTGTACTAACAGTTTTAATGAGTGCTTTAATGGTTTAATGGATGGCACTTTAATAGGATTTCTAGTATATTCATTCTAAAAGCTTGCCTTCAATAAAGCTGTCATTAACAAAGAACTGGATTTCTTCATAGCATAACTGTGTAGTATGGGTGCTTTGTGCAAAAGAAATAAAGATATCTGTAATACTGTTATTACCCTCCCATGCTTTGACTAATCTTTCAGCTATTGTGTTGTAAATGGCTGGCTGCTGAAAAAAAGTCTGGTCTGTTACTGGGAAAAGACTTGAGCAATACTTACTAGTGCAATGCACCATCCATAAAATAGTTCCTTGACTATAAGTCATGGTAACCAAAACGTGTTTCTGGAAGAATTTTAAACAACCCTCCTCCAGTAAACTCTGTCCCTGCTCATTGTGAAGTTTTCCTTTACACTACTTAAACAAGAGGCAAATGTTCCTTGCTATGATTGTGAGTCTTCCAGGAGTACATACTGGTACAGTACTGGGGAAGTACTGTCCTGATTCCAGCTGGGACAGTGTTAACTTTCTTCCCAGTAGCTGGGGGTGTGTGCTGTGCTTTGGGTTTGGTATAATAGGAGCGTTGATGGCCCACTGATGTTTTGTGTGTTGCTGGGTGGTGCYTGCACCGGGCACTTTTTGGCCTCCCATGCCCTGCCAGGTGCATGGGAAGCTGTCGGGGGGAGCATAGCGGGGGYGGTTGACCCAGCTGGCCAATGAGGTATTCCATACCATGTAACGTCATGCTCAGTATAAAAACTAAGTTGGTTGGGGGCCTCTGGGTTCCGGGACGGGCTCGCGTGTTTTTCGTGCACGCGTCGGCTCGACAACGCGTCGGTTCAGCAGGTGGTGAGCAGTTGCATTGTGCATCTCCTGTTTTGTATATCCTATTGTTGTTGTTGTTACCACTGTTATTATTACTGTTCTACTTTGTTTTATTTCAATTATTAAACTGTTTTTATCTCAACCCGCGAGTTTTCCTACTTGTGCCCTCCCGATTCTCTCCCCCATCCCACAGGAGCCGGGGGGTGAGCGAGTGGCTGCGTGGTGTTTAGGTGCTGCCAGAGTTAAACCACGACAGGGAGGAATGAGTATGACAAAATGCCACCCTTCCTGGTGTAAGATGACATATGCCTGCCTGCCCTGGAACAGTGCTCTACAAAGGGTCACTATGCCAGCAAATTAAGAGCCAGTAGGTTTGAGTCTTTGTGTGTCGTGGGGATTGTGAGTTACCGTGTAGGTTTCACAAGCCCAGAAGGGGAAGGAAGCATGTCCTGTAAAGAATTTCCCAGCACTGTAGGTGCTGTGTTTGAGGCTCAGATTAAATCATCAAAAAGCACTGTGTCACAGAGAAACCTAAGACCAGGTAGAGAAAGAAGAATGAAAAAGACAAATTTGAGAGGTTGTCAATGCAAATAGACTCTGCACAACTGGAGAAAGTAGTCAGCTACCCAGAAAATGAACAATTTGACCCTCTTTTACCAGTGATTGCGAGGAGAATTTCATATCATAGCTGATGAATCTATAATAGGATGATATTGTATTACGCAGGAAACTTGCTAACAGAACGAGATTTAGATACTGCATTGCCAAAACAAGAATACTAGATGCATGAACATTAATACACGATCATGGCAACTTGCCAACTGGAATTATGTTTTCTTATTAAGGCAGAGTTTTTCACATCACATTGTAAAGGCTGCCATTTTCAAGAGATATGGGAGGACAAACCCACATTTTTTGCATAACTAAATCTTCTTTGGAACTCAAATATAAATTTGCATCCTGATCCTAAAAACCATTAAAAACGCACAGGTGAGACATTTCTTGTTGACTCTCGAAGGAAAGTGACCTAACTGCTCAAGAGTAGCTAGAAATACAACTAAGGCTTTTGCCAAACTTCTCTCAAGAACAAAGATATTTCCTCTACAATATCAAGCTAATATTCCTATGACCAAATGACATCATGTAAAATGTGATTCCAATGGAATGAAACAAGCTATATATGCATATAACTAAAGTATACTTAAGGAGGAAAATAACCATTATTTGAAAACATCTTTGAAGGAGAGTCTCTATTACATAAACAGCTTTAGAAAACCTACCTTTTTAAGAACGAATCCTACTGTTTTGTGTTTCTTTGCCTCCAGTCTTAAGTGTAATCTGTTTATTCCTCATCTGCAATTAAAATCCTTTGTCTGTGGTATCATAACCAGTTGTGGCGGAAATAATTTTGTGTTGAAAACAGGATTACATTCAACTTCAGGTAGGAAATAAATATCAGGAGCAGAAGAATACTTGAGTAATGAAAAACCTTGCTTAGTTTAAATATTTTCGTGATTAAAGCATCTTGTTGTTTTGTTTTATATAGTACATGAAATACAGCAGCTCTTAAACATTAAACTTTGTAACTCTCTCACGAGACACTGGTGCTGCTTTAAATTCTCAACATATTTTTAAAGCACTGTCAACATTTATTTTTTTAAGAAAAGACTAAAGGAGTGAAATTCTTCACTAATTCTTCCATTTCCCTCTATAAAACCCCTAAAAATATTGCAAATTAATCTTTCTAAAAAGCCCCCACAAAACTCAGTTTTACCTATAATGACCTACATAGTCTGTCCTTGAATAATTTTTCTTGCTGTAAGAAGTGGACTACTTTCCACTTCCTACACATATCACTGTTTTCAGTTGGGCAAAATAAAACTGACATTTATTACATATTTGGCTATTTAAACCATCTCTGTGGCATTCCTTGGCAAAATAGCATTAGGTATCAGACCAAAACCCGGTATCCTTTTATGATAACATCAGCTTTCTTTTATCTGAATATTCTTTTAATCATATAAGCATAAACAAATGCTGTTATCCCAAGGAAGCATTCATAGCACAATGGAAGGAGATAATACACTACTAATTGCCACTTCAGATTCCTGCATTGTGTCTTTAAAATTCTCTATCATAACTATCCTGCTGGCTCGGATACTACCCTAGGTGGAACTAAGCACCAAACAACCTAGGTGAATGCAACAGCATATGTGCTATTAATAAGAAGACAAACAACTTTTCATCGTTCACTGACTACACTAATTGTTTCTCAAGAAATGGAGCACATCCTGTGAAAGTAAAGTTACAGAATACCAATAAATGATGTTTGTAATATTAGAAAGAGGAAACTATTGTGAAGATAAAGAATAGAAAACAAATTTTTGCTGAGAAGAAATTGAGTTTTGCATATGAGTCACTATTATCTGTAATGATATGGCAGTTAAGTGCAGCTGTTTCTTTGGTACAGATTCATTCAGCAGGTTATCTGTTCTTCATGGACTTTTAAAGCTTTTTATGTCAATAATAAGTTTTATACGTGCTTCTACTATATAAAATTTATTGTGTTTTAGTGTCCAGTGTTTATCTTGTTGCAGCTTGAGATACAAAAAGATAAATGTATCTATCTTTTACATTCAGATAAATAGATAAATTCAGTATATTGTCTTCTCATCACAAATCCTACCCAGTGATACTGAAAAGCTACAATAAAACTTGTAATAGTACAGCAGTGTGGCACAGAGTGAAAATGCATCTTCACCTTTTCCAGTACTGAGTGTTAAAGCAAAAGACTGGCTGTAAATTACAGAAGAAGCCTGATGAGGAAAAACATTAAAATTATAAACAACTTCTCTTACCATTAGTTAACCAGTGCACACATACACATACACAGTAAATCATGCAATAACACACAGAGGCCAGTAGTGTAATTTTTGAGTTGCAGTGTCACATTCTCACACAAAAATGGTATGAATCTGAATCTACGTCTTTAAGGGTGTAAAGCTATGACTACAGATCTCGGATAATAAATGTGAAACTATTTTACACAAGACCCAGGAATCTGCTTTGGAGAAATAGATTTTCTGTTCTATGTTATAGGAGGAAATGACTTTACAAATACATCTAGTGTATTGCATAAAGTAGGTAGAATATTAGTGTTCTGATTCAGTCTATCTCCCTGACCACGTTTTATTGTTAAATTCTGAAGCCTGAGTTAAGAAGGAGATATGATATAAAGGTCAGTTTCTTATGAATATGGCTTTCTGCTTAGCAGCTGTCAAGTCCATATGGAGCCTTGCATTACATAAAAATCCCACTGAAACTGCCAAAGTCAGCAAAGGCTTCATAATAATCAGTTGGGGTCAAAACCTTGTCTTTAAATTAGGGAATACAAAAGAACTATGTGACATAAAGGATATGTCATGTTAACAAGGTAAACCAACATTTTGCTAAGGCTTGGGGATTGAAAGGTAATAATAATTAATGAAGGATTATGAAAAATGTATTTTGAAGTAGAAATGAACTTTATTGAGGAAAGGACATAGCACTATCTATGCTAAAACTACAAAACCAGTTTATCAAACAGGTGAATTGTAAGTTTATTTAAATCTTGCAGTAGTCATAATCTTAAAGGTTTGGCCCCTGTTCTCCCATGAAATTTGGTATTCAACTTAAAGTTGTAAGGGAAGTATAATGATAGAAGTCTCCACTGTTCTCATGATCATCCCCTGTAAGAGCTGCGGTAGGAGAAGCCCTGAAGAAGACACTATGAAATAGTTTCTGAAGACTTGTAGAAGTAGGAATTCCTCCAGTCGACAACATGGAAGCTTAGAAAACACTACACAGCTGGAAGATGGTCTACACTGGAGAATACACTCCTTTTACGACATCATAGCAATGAAGGAGTTCGACTTATTTTCTTTTTTTTTTTTTTTTTTTAAGAGTATATAGTTTATACTATGCATATTGTTACTTACTTTTTTGTAGTACCTACTTTTCCAACTTGCCACATTACCCTGGGCGTTCCTTTCAGAACCAGAGTGCAGAGGGATGCAGTTTGGACTTATTATTTCTTTAATGGCAATTTCAGTTTCTTTCTCAACTAGACTTCACACAGCACAAAAAGGAACATATTCTCAGGAAAAAAACCAACCAAACAAAAAAAAAACAAACACCAAAAAAACCTTGTTTGGGAAGCTTTGTGACAGATGAATGGAGAATAGTGGGTGAGTTTAGGATTCTTTGAAGAAAGCAATCCTGTCTTCTCTCATGGTCCAGGTCTACAAAGAAGTTTTCCTTCACCTTCCCTAGGAAGGTGCAAGGAAGTTAGGGGGTTTTATTGGAAAATGATGCCAGAGGGTGTAAATCAGCAGAGGAGACAGCATGTAGATGTGTGCCTTCTGTGAGAGAAATATTTTTTCTCTCTTTTCGAAGTAGTGAAGAGATGGGGAGGTTTCTGTCTGTCTGAAGAGAAAGTGGGAACAGGCAAGGAAATGATACTCTTCCAAAAGGAGAAAAMCAAACTTGTATGTAATTTTGATCAGAAATTCTGGTCAAAAGGCAGTGGATGGAACAGGAGCAAGGATGGAACAGAGGCAAGTATTCAAATACTTCTGAAGAGCTGAAAAGGGTGCATATAATATGAAAAGATRTGTTTCAGTCGTGAAACAAATAATTCTTTTGAAGTGGCAACTAAAGTAGGGTGTGCTAAAAAATAATTAAAACATCCTTTTGAAATGGAGCTAACCTCCTGAAAGAAATTCTACAAGCTGGATGAGAAGTCAGTGTTCATCAGGAAACTGTATATATATATATTTTATTTTATGGTATCACAAAGTTGTCATAACAGTTGTTGTACACTACCAGTCTATTTTTGAAAAATTTCATCCATGCAATGTAAGAAATTCCATACAAAATAAAATAAAATAATGGAATGCCAAGGAGGAAAGGGCATTATGAAAAAAAAAAAAAAAAAAATCATCAGTGGTAACTGATGAAAAATGTTTGTTTCCCCAAATGGGAATTAACTGGAGGACTTTATTACGAGCAACAAAGGTCAGTGGTTTCCTGCTGCATGTTACACCTTTAACTCTTGAAGATGAAAAACATCTCTTTTTCCTTCTGTGTCACCAGTTCAAATGTAATCTGAAGTGATAATAACTGAACTGTTACCATCTGTATGCATTTCTGCCTTGGAATTGGAGAGTTGCTTTTAAGTGACATTAGTGAGGACTGCTGCTGAAAGAGAAGGTCCCAATCCCTGACCACAAATGTTCCCACCAGCTCCCTTGTGCTGGCACTAGAGCTCATACAGCCATGTGGTGAGCTAGTTCAGGGAATTGATCCAACTGAAAACAGCAAAGAATAATAAAACAATTAGTTTTCAGCTGAATCTATTTCCTGAGATAATCCTTGAACAGCTGCACATGTGCTAGTGCCAGGATTGGCACAAGAGAGACCACAGGAATGCACAGCCAAGACAGGGAGATGACTTACAGTGATCATCAAACTGCAGCCTTAGCCTCTGCTTAGACTAGACCATGAAATCAAATAGCAGTGCTTTTCACTAATTGTTTCAAAATGGTTGAACCTTGGACTAGATGGAAATGAAATGGTATCTCTAAAGCTGGGATTTCAAAGATAAATGTTCAACCCCCTTCGGCAAAGCAATGTGAATGAAGCTTGATGTTGACCTACAGTTGCCCACATTTTAATCTTGAATGTCTGACCACTCTGCCTCAGATGGTATGTTTTGTTAAAAAAAAAAAAAAAAAAAAAGAATGTGAAAGCTGGGCTGTTTACACAGACTGGTAAAAAGTTCTGGAGGGACATATACTAAGAATTTAATGATTTAATGTATCTTCACAGTGCTGGCTATAAATGGTTAAGATTACGTTCTCAAGATGATATTAATGATTTAGATAATAAAGGAAATATAAAACACTAAAACTTTTAAGTTATATTACAGCATAAGAAGAACCATGTCATCTCCACAACATGCTAAAGATGTAGTAAAGGTGTATTGTTTATTTTTATGGAAGTTATACTACATTATATGACTTGTAATGACATTTTTTATTTATTAAATGGAACTTCCTACACAGGTATTCCAAGGAATTTGCCCATAGTACGACAGGAAATGATTGTCAAATTGTACCAAATGTTAGCTTTTTTTATGGTGAACAGTCTGTACATAAATTTCCCTATCTGATTCTTTATGTGCTACAATCTTCGTACTTAAGAACACAGGTTTTACACACAGAAATGTGAGAAGATCACATTTTTTGTGATTGCAACAGTAAACAGCAATCCTGAGATGCTCTTCAAACCAATTTATTTCCTTGAATTGTTGAGACTATATTTTCCTTTTGACATCTAATGAGATTATTTTTCAGAGCAGTCTTAAGGTCTTTCTGAACAGCGTGTTCAATTAAATAATAAGCAATTGTAGTTCTTTATCATAGTATTTAGTATTCATTTTTACCATTTTCTGTCAAGGCTTTTTAAATACATTGGGCATTTACAGGATCTCTGTACCACACAGTCACATATTACTATGGAACCAACATGCAAAAGTCTTCTTCAGTGTTTTTTATTGCACTGTCAGTGTTCATACGAACCTTCAAATGCAATGAATGTGCAGTCCCTAAAAAAAATGAGAGTAACATGGGTTTTTACTCCACCATGCTAACAAAGTCTTGGGGAGTTTTAAGCAAGGATTAGTGACACAACAGACTATAAAGAAAATACTGTGTCAGTGATCCCTCTGGGAACTGTTAATCCTTTGATCACCGACACGGCCACCCATAGCTGCTTTAAAGAACCATTCTTTTTCTGATGATTCAGTCCATACTTTATCCACAGATTTTTGACATAGACCATATTGGCATTGAAGAAACAGCTATAATTTACTATGTTTAATGGATGGCTATCTAAGTCCCTTTAGCCACAAATTACTGACATGAGAGGCTGTTACTCTCTGCAGTACCAATGCCTGTCTGGGGAGGTATACTCCATGGATTACTGACAAAGTGGCTTGTAAATGATTGCTCTCTTCCAGTTAAATTTTTTCATGCTCTTATAGACCATCATTCACGGATTATCAATGTGGTATTATTGACAGAAAATACAGTGTCTTGAAACTGTTATATTAGGAAAGACACCAGGCAATTGCAAATTCTTTTAATCCATGCAAAATTAACACAGTGGACTGTAACTTCTTTGGAGCTTGTGCTGTACGTGTCCTGTCAACATTACACAGGAGATTTTTTAAATAATCTAAGGATCTTTTAACTGCAGAGTAGATGGATGTTTGTGTATACTAAAAACGGTAAGTGATGTATCATTCACACGCTACTTCAAGTACGTGCCCATGGAATCTGCCTGACACGTATCCTTATAAAAAGAGAACAGATTGTTACAAGCAAAGGAGCCACCTCACCAACGTAGTCATTTTACACAGAGAACTTTTTTTATCATGGTTTTGATATCATACAAAACTGGCACCATCAGGGTGGTACATATCAGAGAAAAGTCTAGGGAAACAGAAAGCATGACATTCTAAACAATTTGAATAATGAGAAAGTGGGGAAAATTACCTCATACTCCTGTGAGAACTTCAAATTGTCATTTGCTTTCAATCTTTCAATGTGATCTGCAAGTTCCAAGATAGGTATTGGGGGATGACTGGCCATACCTGTTGAACAAGAAAGAAGAACAGAATTTAAAGTAAACTACAGTGATGGCATTGCTCTAAAATTTAGAAAATGCAGTAGTTAGAATGGCTAGAAATGTGTAAGTAGTAAAGATGTCATATGTGAGAGAAGCAGGCAAATAGTTTGGTTACTCAAAGCAGGACATGCTCTGGATAGATGAGCTCTGAAGGCAAATTAAAAGAAGTCACGAAGCATATTCCCAAAGCTAACATTCCTAGTGTAGAGGAAAGAGTTACTGTGATATGAGTCAATGAGGTTAGCTAGGCATGGAAAAATGAGACAGTTAGACCTGATGTTGACCTCTGCTTTGAGTAATGACTCTTAATGTCATTTCAAACTCCTTCTCCTGCACTGCATGAAATGGAAACTCCATTGAATTAGATGAGGAAAGGTGAGCTGAGAAACAGATACTGAAAGAGCCCTAAAGGGGAAAGAATAGTGTTTTGACAGAAAACAAAGTGACTTATGCATAATCAAGAAAAACGAACTTGAAGAATGAAGGTTACCGAGGTAACCGGAGACACCTGAACCTGCAAAGGAAATGGTAAAAAACAAAGAAACCTCAAACCAACATAAAACTAACTTATAAAATAAATTATAAAAAATGAAATGGATAGCCTGAGGATTAATAATAATGCATCAAGGTCTAGAAGACTGACTACATATTCTGACTAAATTAGAAATACTTAAATATTTTATGAAATTTTGAGGTGACTGACATTCACATGCAACTATGAATGACTAGAATAACATGCACCATTGCTTTTAGACAATAGTCACTGAAGACAACATCGGACATCAGACAATTAGAACTTCAAAAATGTTTTCACTAGTAGCAGATTGTAGAGGCAGGGGTTGTACAGTTTGGCTGGACATACTGACTGCACTAGTACCTTAAAATATGCTTAATCTGAAACCCCATTTATCAACCCCCAAAAGTACCTACAATCTACTTCAGGTGTAAACATCTTTGTCCACTGATGAAGATACTGAGTGAAAAAGAAGAAGAGGAGCTGGGAATCAGAGATAGAGATGGGTGTGGAAGGGAGTATAGGGACAGCAAGGCAAAAGAAAGACAGAAAAGATGTGGGGTCAACTAGAACAATCTGCCAGCTGAAGATTTGCCAGGCAAAAATTTGTGAACGTGTTTGTTTCACGCTATTAGTCTTCATGACCCTTCTCCAAAATGCTTACATTCTTCTCTTCGTGTTTTATACCATCACACCTAAAATGAAAGTGAGTTTTCAATTGCTTGTGGGAAGAAATCAGAGCTGGCTAGAAAAATTAAGCTAGTGAACCCCAGGATCTCTTGAAATTACAAAGGGAAAACAGTGATGACTCAAGGGGGCTCAAGCTGGAAGCCATGTTGCACAATGCAGTTTGCTTTGTCACCGTGAATTTCAAGAGCATGCCTAAGACAGTTGCATTTCCTGTAAACATAGCTGAAAATGACCATGTGGTTACAACACAGTCGCACTATAGCATGTTTTTCTTTTTTCTTTTTTTTAAATTCTTGTTTTCTTTTTGATTCTTTGATATTTCAGGCATCGTACTAGAGTCCAAAATAATGTCCAGCAGCACTGGCCCTAATTCTTCTGACCCTATATATATATTTATATATTACCTTCATAGCACATCTGTGATGGTGAGACATTATTTAAAGTAGATACTAAGGCAAGCTGTCAGTCAACTAACAAAGCAGATTATTCAGATATAATGGGGAGATTTCTTATAGATTTCAATTAACAAATTAGTCTGTAAGTACTAAATTATTTGAATCAGTTCTGGTTGTCTCCCATTTTCTTAGAAATTTCACTTAATAGAACTTGGCTATTCTCAAAATTAGTGTGGGTGACAGTCATCTAATAATTACACTGATTGATCCAGATCAAGCACCCCTATGAAAAATATGTGAGTGAAAAGGCACAAGAGAACTCTAGGTTGATCCAGAAATGGAGGTGGACTGATGTACGTCTAAAACAGTGCTTGAACAGAGAAAATAATAGAGACAAAGATGTTTAGACCTTTTCGAGCGAATCGTGGGAGAGAGTTATTATCATATAAGGACTGAGTGGTAGTTTGGCTAGAGAGGGAGGACACAGAGCCAATCAGGGAGGCGTAGGGGACTGAATTACTGCTCAAAGCTGTAAAAAGTAAAAGCCAATCGGAAATGGGAAACAAATTAGTAACAGAAGTAGACCATCATAATCAATCAATCTTGTATATACAGGCAGTTCAGACATGCACAAAACAGCGTCTGGAAACTCAACTAAGAAGATGTCTAAAGGTCCAGTTACCCTACTGTAAACATAAAGGACATAAAACCAAAGAGAATGAGACTTGCTCATTACATGACGAACCTGACTAAATCACCAGCATCATGAAAACAAATCTCAATCATTAGCTTACTGTGAAGGAATTTTTTTTTAAAGATGCTGAGCATCCATTCTTTTTTAAACTATTTTTGTTTATGTGCTCCTCTGTATGCCACTTGACATTCCTAAGGGGGGATTTCATACTAAACACTTCGTGCAAAATGAAACTTGACATAAAACTTTCTTTTCTAAGGAAAAAAAGGAACTACTTACAACTTCAGAAATTGGCAAATTTTGACTGCATATAACCTCTTTCTCCACACCTCATTTTAGGCACTTGCACTTGGACACTTACTAACTTTCTTCAAATAACATTTTGCAGTTAACTTATGAAGTGAAGTAATTGCATTTGGTATGTTTTCATCTTTTAAATATATAAAATGTGCTCTACTGAGATGATAAAAGTAGCTACTTTTTAAAAGAACTGCTGGAGGACTTTTGTTATGTAATTGGTCTATGAATCATAACAAGCATCATAACAGAATATGCTATGAATGAACATTTTAAGATCTCATCATATCTCATGCAAAAACATGAGGCTCTTACTGAGCTTAATGTGAGTTGCATGTGAACAGCAGGTGTAGAACTTGACTCAAAAAACCCACCCAAAATACAGCTAAACACACTTATTTTTGTGACTACAAATAAGAAAATACACTTATTTGCTGACACACCTCCACATCAATCAACATATGCTATGAAAACACAAAAAATTAAAGACAAAACACAGCTAAATTAGAATAGATCCTGTGACATGCTAGAAAGTCAAAAGAAACACCATGCTGAAAACATGCTTTCAAACTTTCCTTAAAATAAGAAAATAAAGAGATAAAAGCACTTAAAAACTCAAACAGGAAAAAAAAAAAAAAAAAAACCCAAAAACCATGACATGCAAAACACAGCTGAAATTGTATCCATAAGAAGCCTTTATTTCCAGATTTGGTGGGAGATTGCCAAATGTGATTGATCTTATGCTGCCTAGTACTAACCCCTCCACATGAATTAAATGAGAATGTATGGTTTAATTACAGTGTAGAATTATCTTCTTGTTAATCTGTGGTAAATACATGACTAAGGAACATGGGATACCATATGTGCCACAATTTCAAGGAAAAACTGAGAGAGCAAGGTCAGAATTCATCTGCATATTAACAGACATTAAACCTGTTAAGTACACTCCTTTACCCCACTGAAACAAGTGGGTGTTTTCGCCTTGTCGTTAGTGTGTTAAATGATGATTTTGTTTGTTGTCAGGGTTTTATGATAAGGGCTTTTAAGAACATTTAAGAAACACATATTTATTTACAAATTTGGACTTGTGGGTTGACATGCCCACAATAAACAAGAAGGAAGTTAGAAATTAAACAAAGTGCATAGCTGCTAGCATACAGACTACAACCTAGATGAACTGAAAATGTGACACATTATTTTCACAGAAATTTCTTTATGAAATGAGTTGTATTTCAGGTCCACATTGAATTAATACTCTGTGATTTGAAAAACTGATCTTTTACAACCTCATTTTTATTTAATAACACAGAATACCTTCCCACACACCAATCTATGTTGATTAAGATGTTGTCCCTTTATAGAAAAAGGAAGGAATCAGTAACAGTGGTTACTGTTACTGATACTTACCCTTATCAAAAAGGTAGAAAGAAATACATATTAAAATTTGGACATGGAAAATGGACAAAATGAAAGATGACTCTGTTTCAGGACAAATTTGTCATCCATGAAAATTTAGCAAGGATGGCTTTAGTATATTTGACAAAAAAATTACTGTTACTTTAAAATTTATTTTTCTTACAGTTAGAGCTAAGCCAGAGAGTGATCTTACATCTTGTGTACAAAGCTAAATTTACAAGATTAGCTCTAGAGAAATATGTCATTCTGCAAAAGCTATTCTAAAATAGTTACCAATGTGCATATAATATTGCAAAATAAAGTCACTTTTATTCCAGAAGGATTTATGTTCTTCAAAACTAGATTAATTATTCTGGAATGAAAGTAATTTTTGTTCTGTATCAAAGACTTAGCTCTACCAAGCAGCCCTAGGGGCTCTGTAGCCTCACGGCAGAAGCCCCAACTCTGAGTGAGGAGTAAAAGCCACCTACACCGAGAAAAGGGGAGACCTAGTTTTCAGACTCTGATCTAAAATTGTTCAATACAATAACATGTTGCAAAACTATTGGCTAAAACCCAGAAGAAAAAAAAATTACTCTTGTGAGGAGCAGAACTTTCAACTCCATCTTCCAGCTAAGCAGATTTTGATTGCCTCTAGGTTTGAAAGCAAACAGGTGGGATATCAGAGAAGTGACATTTGCACTCTGAGGCCTATACCTCTTTTAGGTGCCTAAATCCTTCATGTGAGTCAAGTTCACATGAAGACTTATATGTAGGATCGCTCACTGTGAGAAAGCTATTCTAGCCTGTTTTTGCCATGGAGACAAACCACAGTAACTTCCTTCACCATTGTGATGATTCTCATAAACAGAAATTGTGTGATAAACTAAGGGAAGAAATTTCCTGCTACCTTGCAAAGCAGGTGACTAAATCCAGACAGCACTTCTTCCACTTTTGTTATTTGCACCTTTTTTCCTCTGGATCTGTTTTACCCTTTTTCTGCCTTATCTTGGAAATAAGTTAGTGGAACCTCCTTAGGAACTCAGGGAATAAGTGTTTTGTGAGCACTTACTTATCTAATAAAAAAGGCAGTCTTTAATTCAGAGCTGTAATAATTCTATTTATTTTTCTTGTATTTCAAAGCATCTTATTTAGTTTGTAAGTGATAATGAGATAATTGTTTAATTGGCACCCAATTACACAAATTACTTATAAGTGTGACACATTTTATACTTAAATGAGGAAAAAACCCAATCACTTTTAAGGCATGACTCAGTTTAGTTCTTTGGCTGATTGGCAGATTGAAGTCTTTGCCTGAGCCTTGGGTCTCTCATAACCCACTCAAAACCACTTAACATCAGTTATTTTCCTCTATGCAAAACCGGGCTTCCTCATTTGATAAAACCTTTTGTGAGGGCTTAATTATTACCCCTTCCTTACCTTTACTCTCCCATGTGGCATAGACACTTCTAAAATCTGTGCACCAGGTTAATGATTTTAATCCCGTATTTCATAGGAAACTTGTAGAATGGGAGGAATGTGACTGACTTTTCCTCAGCTATTCCAGTTCCGGAAAAATAACAGACTTATAAATGAAATCCTRTATGCTACTAAGAGATTGGGTATTTTCATGTCTACTCAAAGAAAACTTGGCACAACTGTGACCCACTCACTGGCGTATGGGCATATGTAACAAATACACATTTTTGGATAACACATATGGACATGGGATCTTGTTTTCAGCTGTAGAACATTTTGGCTATTCCAAATGTCAAGACAAAATGTCAAATTTATCTGTGGGGTTACTCCATCCAGTGAGGAGCGAAGCCAGGATGAATCTGATCCTTCCTGGACAAGGTAGGATAGGAAACCCTTTAGGTAAGTACTAAATTAGTGAAGAATGAAGTTCTGTATTGACAGGACAAGAAAAAGTGAAAGAAAAGCAAGACATTTGCTGTGCTGGTTGTTTAGACTGTGGATTTTTACAACATCTTCATGCTGAATTGACAATTTCATGACAAGTACAACATAATTGTGCCTAAACCATTGCCTAAATATCACCAAAGATAAAATATTGCTTTCCCATAATTTCTTTCGAAAAGTTATGTCTAACCACCTGTATTGGGAGTATTTTGTACTTGTGGTTAGAAATTCAAATTTACCACAAGGGTTTCGCTTTCAAATTATTTTGATAGTTATATCTGATCAGACCTTTCCTTACACAAAATATATGATTGCTAGCATTTTTGGAAAGAGGCTGTTTAGAAATCTTTTAAAGTATTAAAGTTTATGATAACCCAGAATTTTATAGGAGTGTCTCATTCACCTCTCCCAGTGAAAACTGGCAATCTGGATATGCCAATGTGATTTAAAATTTTCTTCTCTAACACTTCTTCACATTATGGATTCATTATAAAGTTTTTTTTTCACCTCCCACTGGAAGCAACTGGTGTGCCTGGAAAGCTCCAAGCAAACTGTGGATGCTTTCATTATCTAAATAAACAAATCATTATAATAACAATGATGTCAAATCATCTATCCCGATGCCGTTGTACTGACTTGGCATACACTGATTATTAAAGTACATTCACCACTCTGTCATTTATTTTATCTGTGGGCAATGTTCAGAAATGGTAACATCTTACAGAGTAGATAAGGCCACCGTATGAGGGTGACTGCAGATGTCTCAGTAAAAGAAACCCAATACATAACCACATCATCTCCAATCCCTTCTCTCAGCTGCCTGCTTTGCCCCAGCGGTACCCTACTGCCTATTTCTGCTACCCGGTAGAAAATAAAAAACACACATCTGAGAGTGAAAGAACAACAAAACCAACAAAACTGGTATCCTGAATGTACAGCCTTTCTGTAGTTTCTCTACATTTGTCTTGAAGAGCTTTGTCTTGCATGTTATTTAACGGTGTGTTACTGTGTGGAGTTGGATAAATTCCAGCAGGATCTAAATACCTAAGTTAAATTCAGCCGGATTTTAATGAAATGGTAGCCCTAATTGAATTTAATGGGAGTTAAGTGAGGTTCTGCTTTTACTGGCACAAGAACTGTACCTTGACTTCACTGGGGCTAAGATTACATATTAGGAACATGTTAATTAGCAAGTGCTACACAGCAAGACAAATCTCCTGGGGTAGGAATTTTCTCCTTGATATTTGGTTACATGCTGAGTAACATAATGACCTGGCCTGTGCCTAGGGGTCTTAGGTGGTACAATAGTAGGAAAAAACATCGTAATTTGATTTTTGTACTATATTTTTAATAATAATTTTAATCCCCCATTTTGTGAAAATGTTTATAGCAAAGAAAAAGACCTCATAGTATAAATGGATTGCAGATGTTCGCTCAACTATCTTCACAGAAAACTGCAAACTTCCCAGATATAAACTATAGCACTGCAAGGAAAGCTACTCTTCCACTCCTCTCCAGTTCTTTTCAGATCAATGAGGTGGAATTATGGTGTCTACAAGTGCCACAAATTCTGTCATTTCTTAATAACTTTACATTCTAAATGTAAATTTAKAATTAATTACAGTAAATTAATTTTATATGTAAAGTTATTAACACCTGGCAGCATTTTTTTTCTGCCCACATTTGATTTTAATTTATGAGGAGCACTAAATGGATAGGTAAGACTCCACATCTAAATACATGGACAGCAGAAAATTATGTGTATATACCTAGTTACCAAGCCATCCACTCTACTCAGTATATATCTGTATACAGGTAATGACTTGTTTTAGGCATAAACTAAACTGTAAGAAACATAATTTTTCTTTTTGTGTTTCAAAGACTTGTATGTACTTCTATCTCTGTAACAACCTTTAAAACTTTGTATGAAAGTGCTGGATAACATACGAAATCTTTGCTCGGTAAGGATGAGTCTACATTAATATTGCAGTTTCAGAAGCACAGTTGTGAATCAAAACTTTCAATCATTTCCATTTACTGCACATAGGTTCATATTGTAGAGAGGTCCCAGAGCACGTCAACAAGATTCCCATATTCAGATGAAACTAAACTAGAAGATGCACTCCTGAAACACACCTAATTTGCCCCAGCTGCTAAAGAGCATTCAGAGTACTGGAACAGACCAAAAAAGCAAGGCTGGAGTAAAACTCAAGCCTCCAGACTCTTTCCTTTCTACCTCTGCCATATGCATGCAGTGTGGATGTTGGGTCTTTAGCCCCAGATTCATTGCTCTGCAGATCCACTCCTGCTGGGGCAACACTATCTTAATATAGCCACTGTTTAGAAGATTAGAAATGCGATTTGCAAGTTCAGTTAACCCTTTTGTAATATTTAGTATGTCAGCTTCTGCAGCTAATCTCTCAATATCTCAAGAACTTAATTTCCTGCCTTTATGAGCTTGAATTCGTTATTTTTTGTAATAAATATAATAAATTTGACAAACACAAGGCTCAGGAAGATTCAGTAAGAATTAGCATCAGACCGGGACTGTGTGCAATCATATTGTAATAGAAAACAAGTCTACTGGAATACATCATGATCAAAATAAAGCCAATTTAAAAAAAAAAAAAAAATCCACTCATAAAAAGGTGGTAAAAAAATCAATACTATTTTAAGTATTTCTCTCCTGGTGTTTCTTGACTATCAAACCAAACAGCTTTAAGAAAACAATGTTTAATAAATAAAATAAGTAAACAAAATATTTCGGAGTGTCTTGCTTCGACCTTCAGAACTACTGGTGTGTTAACATCCTCCTTGATCCTATCATATAGCCTGATTTTAAAAGACAAGACCATTTCTCTAGTTAGTATTTCTTTTCTGTATTGTACATTTGCAATGCAGTGAAACTTCCAATGATGTTAATGGATTACCTGATATGCAGTAGATAAGAGGGAAGCTTATTTACAAAGAAGCAGCTGTAAGAATATCGTTAATAAAAAGAGGGATGTACATTTCCCAGTAATCTTTTCTAGCATTGTTAGGTTTATCTTGGAAATTTAGCACATAAAACACATCCATACAACATATGTGACTTTGGAGGTCTTCTTTACAGAACTTTAATTTTGTTTCATGCAGGATTTTTCTTTAAATAAACAAACTACAGAATTATTTCCAAAATTAACAAAGAAATACATTGTGCAATAACTCATAAGCAATCAAAATATATTTTTCTAAACAATCAATCTTTCTGTCCTGTAACAGCACCACTAATCAGTTTGTGATCACAGAGGTCTCAGTGAGGTATTATTCTCTCTTACCCGGAGTTTGAAAATTAAGGCGTCGCAGCTCCACTGGGTCTGTGGGATGGTGAGAGGGGACCTCCTTGCTGTTGGGTATGCTGCTCTTTCTAGAATCAGATTCAGCCCTCTTCCTGCATGGAGAAGGTGAATACACGTAAACATAAGATCAAGGTGTTAGCTTGACAAATAAAGGTGCCTGAGTGTTTAATCATTATATTCTAAAGGTGAGATGCTTATTTCTAAAAGAGTATTTGATCCAGTGCAAAGGTAAAATAATTATGCATGGTGGGTAGGGCAGCTACAATTTGCAATGGCAAAATGAATCTAAATATAGTAATGTCAGAGGGAAAATAACTGCATTCTGCCCTAGACTGATCCTCTAGATCATCATTCTGGGCACCCGAATAGTTAACTATTATAAGATATAACATGAAACTTACAAAAATTCACACTATCTCTATTTTAAAAGCTAGCTAGCTATGCCTTTATTAAAAAGTAGCCAACTCTTGAGCATCTAATTAAAAATGAACACGCCAAGTTATTATCATTGAATACTTCATATTTTATAAGCACAGCTCTGCATTGCTTATAAAACATAACCTGCATTCTTTGGGTACTTTCAATATGACAGAGAACAGTACAGAAGACACCTATCCCAGAAGACACCTATTCCTTTCACTTTCTAGGAAGTAAGAATCTGCTCTGTTGTCTCTCATCTCTGTAAGAGCTGCACTACACAATCTTCATGCATCTGATCACACCTACATATTCAAGGCTCAGATTCTGTATGAATGTTTCTGATCAAATTAAGACTTTCACTGCAATTATAGTACTCCTGCCAATCTGTCCAAAACAGGCTGGGAAAGAAAGAGAGAAAGAGAGAAAGAGAGAAAGAGGAAAAAAGGAAGGAAGGCAGGAAGAAAGGAAGAAAGGAAGGAAGGAAGAAAGGAAGAAAGGAAGGAAGGAAGAAAGGAAGAAAGGAAGAAAGGAAGACAGGAAAAAAGAGAAAGAAAGAAAGTGAGAAAAAGAAAAAAGAGAGAAAGAAAGAGAGAAAGAAAGAAAGGGAAGAAAGAGCAAAAGAAAGAAAGGAAGGAAGAAAGAAAAGAAAGAAAGAAAAGAAAAAAGGAACAAAAGAAGGAAGGAAGGAAGAAAGGAAGGAAGGAAGGAAGGAAGGGGCAGGGAGAGAGAGAGAGGGGGGAAGAAGAGGGAGAAGGAGG
>JAYKAV010003435.1:163719-213719 GCA_035582835.1 Phoebastria nigripes
TTATATTTCCTTCTCCTGAAGTCTAGGGATGAGTGGAACTGTCCAGAGACAAGCTTCATTTACTTTTTTTCCACTTGCAAGTCAGTACTGGGCAGCACAACTTCATATTGATCTACTAAAAGCACTAAAATCTCTTCTAACCATATATCTGACTATTTTGAATACTTATAGGACAATAGAAAGGTTTATTATTTATTATTATTCTCAGGATCATTCTGGCTTTTTTGTATTTTTCCGAACTATACAAGACATCACAATTCTTTTAGATTATGCAATGATTTTGAGACAGGTTGAAAAAAATCCACAGATGACAAATGAGATCACCATATCATTTTCACTTGTAGAACTGTAAGTCAGCACTCAGTCTATGTGTACAGAGCATTACGGAGATTTATTGCAGCTCACACTTCAACCACAACCACGCATTCCTTCAACAGCTTTGGTTATAGCAAAGAACCACTGTTTTAACCTCATTAAAACACAAATAAAACCATATATACATTGTATAGCTGTGCTGTCTCTTGAAAGTGTACCTCATGGAGACACAAAAAAAAACAGTGAAACTTGGCTGTGTATGTTACATTACTTTTCAGTGCTGTAAACAACGTAACAAATCTTTCAGTTGCCTTCATATCGATAGATTACTGTCTACGTTCATTTAGATTGACAGATGCTTTGTCTTAGATCATTATAATGATAACTTTTTTTTTCTCCTTTTCTGGATTAAACAAAGAGTGGTTACTTGTCACTTCTCACCTGTCAGGTTTACTGCTCCATTTTAATGCAGCAAACGGGAGAAAAGGTGAAATGTTAGTTGACCAGCAGCAAACAGGGTAAGCATGACAACAGGAGACGTAAGAAATGTTGATTTACAGTAAAGATATATAACTAAACCAAATTAAGAAATGACAGTTCAGCAAAATATTTAATGCTTGGGAATCATAGAATAAATGGAGAACACAAGGTTAAGTCCAAAGACAATCTTCTTCTGCTGAAAAAAACATCTTTTAGACATTATCTGCAAAGTAGCGTCACCTCAAATTTTAGCCAGTGAGATAACGGAGAATGGGTGTTTAATCTGAGCTATCAAAGTAATGTTAATATTACATTGACAAATGACATCTCACTAGGATGTAGTTCCTTCTTACATTCTAGAGAGAAGAGAGATGAGAGGAGGGAGGAGAGGAAAGACAAAAGTGGAGGGCAGAGGAGAAGGGGAAGGAGAGAAAGGGAGAAAAAGAGGGAAAGAAAGGCAAGCAAAGAACAAGGTTAAATACATGAGATACATAAGAATTGTACTAAATTAAAAAAAAAAAAAAAAAAAAAAAAAAAAAAAAAAAAAAAAAAAAAAATAATAAAAAAAAAAAAAAAAAAAAAAAAAAAAGAAAAAAGAAAACTCTTAAAACTATTTTACAAAACCAGGTAATAAAATGGCAAGAAATTTTTAACAGTACCCTGGAAAGTAAGGTAAGCACAAATCTTTCTCCAATGAAGTATTACACACCTTTTTAGATTTAGAAGGGATATCACRTATTTGAGGTCTACAATGATCTATATAGATCTGTAATGATCTATGATCTATAAAGATCAGCTAAACAGGGAAAAAGAATTTATTATCTCCCACCAACATGTTCTACTATACACGCACTGTAAATACAGTGTTTGTCTATCTTTCTGTCTGTTGATCATAATAAATAGGAGTTCTACAAATTTTTAATAGCCTGGAGTCTGCAATGACCAGATTACTCACATGTTATGAAAAAGTCCTTACAGAACCCTTCATCATCACTTAAGATTCCTGCATTTTCATTTCTGCGCATTTTTTAACATCCGTGTTTTCCCTTATGTTTCTTCTTATAGCTCAAGATTCAGCAGGTGGCCAGCAGGTCAAGGGAGGTGATTCTGCCCCTCTACTCCATGCTGGTGAGACCCCACCTGGAGTACTGCATCCAGCTCTGGAGTCCTCAGCACAGGAAAGACATGGACCTGTTGGAGCAGCTCTAGAGGAGGGCCACAAAAATGATCAGAGAGCTGGAACTCCTCTCCTATGAGGAAAGGCTGAGAGAGTTGGGGTTGTTTAACCTGCAGAAGAGAAGGCTCCGGGGAGACCTTATTGTGGCCTTTAATACTCAAAGGGGGCTTATAAGAAAGATGGGGGACAGACTTTTTAGTAGGGTCTGTAGTGATAGGACAAGGGGTAATGGTTTTAAACTAAAAGAGGGTAGACTCAGACTAGATATAAGGAAGAAATTTTTTACAATGAGGGTGGTGAAACATGGGAACAGTGTTTACTTTTGATTCTGACTATCTCAAACTCCTACCACAGTAGCACAATGCCCTACTGTTCTTTCTTTCTAGTGTTCTTTCTTCTCAAGTAAAGGTGTGTGATGCAGCTTTCAAGAAGTATTTTTATTTATATTTCCTTCTCCTGAAGTCTAGGGATGAGTGGAACTGTCCAGAGACAAGCTTCATTTACTTTTTTTCCACTTGCAAGTCAGTACTGGGCAGTACAACTTTATATTGATCTACTAAAAGCACTAAAACCTCTTCTAATCATATATCTGAATATTTTGAATACTTATAGGACAATAGAATACCACCAGAGAGGTGGCAGATGCCCCATCTCTGGAAACATTAAAGGTCAGGTTGGTTGGGGCTCTAAGCAACCTGATCTAGTTAAAGATGTCCCTGCTCCTTGCAGGGGGTTTGGAATAGAAAACCCTTAAAGGTCCCTTCCAACCCAAACTATTCTATGATTATATGATCATACGATTCAGAGTGCCAAAGTTCACTATGTTTAAAAGATTCAAGCTTAGGCTTCTGTCTTCTGAACCAAATCAAAAAGCTGCACTTTATAAGAGGAAACAACACAAAGTCTGTCAAGATGGCTTTCATTTCTTTTCCCTACAAATGGAAACCTACTCCACAAACAAACCTGACTCTAGAAAGATCTAGAATGAGGAACATTTTGCTCTTCATCAGCAAAAGTCTGAAATTAGAGAACTTGTGATTTCTTAAAAAACAGGAGGAATAGCCACATAAACTCCTATGTTGGGGGGGAAAAAAAAAGGGGGGGATGAAAGGATGCTTCATGGGGACATGCACTCTCTTTATAGTTTGTCAGTTTCTGAGATACACTGAACAATTTCTAGAGCTCTTTAACATTCACTAACTGGGTTCCTAACCATCTAAATCCTGTGTAACTGAACATATATCACACATTCAAAAGCGAGTCGAAAGGATTTACTGTAGGTTTGCCTAAGCTGTAGGTTGCAGCAGGGTAGTGCTTTACCAAAACCATCTTGAGATATAAACTGTGACTCAAACAATCGTCATAATGGTTAGGCATTGCCTCTAGGGGAGACTTAGCCTGCACCATCTCTATATCTAGGTAAGTGTTTGCCTTCGTTTGAGATTTTGGATATAAATCTTACTATGTTGTGTATTTTACTCCATGTTTGAACCAGCAAAAAATTTATTTTCTTGAGGGCAAGAATATGACCAAAAAGAAAGTGATGTTTAGTTAATTTACTTGGATGCCTAAATTTGGTTATTTAGATTTAAGTCCAATAGATTAAAGATCTGCTCCAAAAGAATTGTCTCCCTTCACTATGACTGCAGGGTGGTATCACTGCTGCAATGACAGAGAACACTGAACTGGTCACTGGCCAAGTCAGATCTGTTTGCCAAGACATCAACTCCAGAAAGACAGAAAATTCAACCACAGCTCAGGAAAAAATCATTTTTACTGTGAGGATAGTTGAACACTGAAACAGGTTGCCCAGAGATGTTGTAGAGTTTCCATTCTTGGGATATACTGAAAGTTGCCTGGACATGTCTCTGAGCAACCTACTGTAGCTGGCCATGCTCTGAGCAGGGCTGGGATGGGGCAATCTCCAGAGGTGTGACCCTTTGGTTCTGTGAAATCTGTGAGCTCTTCTGCACACAGTACATTAATTGGCCTCAGTTGTGTTGGATATTATATTGCAGCTATATCTGATGACAACAAAGGGTACTCTTCAGTATTCTCCCCATCTATTACTAAGGAAGTACTAAGCTGTAATGACCTTTTGGCTATACTCTAACATATGATCCAAAAATCTTTCTATGCAGTCTTTGCTTTCAGATTTTAAAAAGAGTAAATGCAGAGGCAATAACCTTTATACAAACCGACCAACAAATAATAAAGGGGTCAGACATGCACTCCTACTCTTTGGGACAGTTAAATATGCTTCACACCAACCCACGCAACTTATCCACACTATTTGTAGCAGCATCTGTTTTAAAGGAAGGCAAGACTTCTCCCCTTAAAATGATTATTTTAGAAACTGCAGTCATCCTTTCTCTATGACTAAAATTAAAATGTAAAAGTAGCATTGTAAATCATGAGATTAGAGGTGCAAGTCTGTTCATAAAGGCTTCTATGGACAAAGGGAATTAACATAGTTGACCATTATTTGAGTTACTACCCTTCGCACTTCAAAAGGCACGGTCATTTCCCAGTCGTCTTCTTCCCACTGCACACCCTTCAACATCATCTTCTCCTTTTTAAAATTTTTTGCAATTGTTTCCATGTATTAGGCAGATGTCCTCTATCCTTCATTTTCTTCTCTCCTTATCATACCTGTTGCACTTTTGCCCCAATATGTTCCAGAAATATACTTATAAAGCTTCCTGTATCMATGAAAATGTCGTTTTCCTACTTTTTATTGCATATTTTTACCATGTCCAACTCCTGTAGCCACAGTAATTCCCGTTAACAGAGTTAACTCAGAAATTAAATTTCACTGTTTTCTCAAAGCACTATGCTAAATATCCTTACTGTCCTGTCTAGTTATTGCTGTTCTACAGGCAGTAAAGCTATCTAACTCTAGCTGTTAGCTTGCATCCAGGTGGAATACTCTAGAAAAAAAATATCCAATTATATATTACATTTTTAAAGAAATGAAAATTTCACAGAGGACCATAGACTGGTAAAACTGTAGTCATAATTTCTCAGAGATAATTTGCCAATTCAGTGCAGTTTAAAAATTTACAGCTTATAGCTGAAAATAGAAAAATAAATAAATACATATGGACATTTGCCTGAACAGTTCTAGTACCAGTAGTAAATAACAGATGGAAAATGTGTCCCCCATTTTCAGTGAATTACAATCTCTTCATGCTACTGATGAACAAATTTTACCTGCTCATTTGTGGAATATGCCTATAATTTTTTTGGTAATAGAATTGAAGATTGTTATTATGATTCCATAAATGTAATCAATATTTCCAGAAGCAGTTACACATCTGCTTTATATGCCATTGTTTGGATTTGTTTTGTAGTATGGGAGAAGTTTTACTTTTAATACTCCAAAATAATCAGAAGAAAGGAGTATTTCACTTTTAGCACATCTCTAATGACCAGTTTTTGAAGTGACTGGCAGACACAAACATAGGTCCACTGGTTGCTAATCAATTAGATTGGCTGAGACAGTAGGCACTAATAGAAACCTTCAGGAGACATAATATCTGCAAACAATAGACCGTGTATTATGTTACTGTATGATTACAGCCCTAAAGAACATTCTATAAATGTATATCTCATTGGAATCGAAAGCTAAGTTTAACCCTAGACTGTTTTTTTTAATGCTGAACAGAGAATTCTCTTTCCAAAACCTGAAGCCAGCTCTCTACATGCAGCTTCAGAGGTATTTGACTGGAGACACTCAGGGTGGGAAGAGCATAAAGGGTAACTGAATTTAAACATGTATATGCAGATGATAGCATCATAGCCATTAGTTTTAGAAGACATATTCCATTTAATGAAATTATCCCTAGTGCGTGCCCCCCCCCCGACAAGGTGACAGCATCTTTATGGTATTCCCCAATTATATTTTATCAATATATTTCAAAAATGTATTAGGCACAAAATCCAAACATTAAAATAAACTTTGTAGGTTTGATTCTTTGGTTTTGATTGATTATCTTGACCCCTGTGAACTCATTTACACTGTAAAAGGCTGCTATGTATAAATTAAGGCATCACGCGCAGTTTTCATCTAGTATGTTGTAAGGCAGAGGAAAGTCCTTTGTGTAATAGCAAACCATAGACAGTGAAAGAAGAATAAGTGAAGTTTGATCTCCTTGCAAGATTAGTAGAAAACAGCTACTGATGTTTCTTTAATCTCTGAATTCAGAGCTTCAAATTCATATAGATACTGTGCCAAATTGAGGCCAACTGTCAAAGTAAAAACTCAAATTACTTGAGTGGAGATGAAAATCACGTTTAACATCAAGCTGAATGTAACCCCTAATGTATTACTATTACCCATCTAAAAATAAGTTTTAAAAAGTCAAATGTGCGAATTCCATACATATTTATATGCAAGCACATATTTTCTTCACAAACATATGCAAAGTGGAAAAAACATTTAAATGCAGAAATGTTAATAGAGTGTCATCAGCAGAAAAATGTACCCACATACCTGTAATTATTGGAAACTTTCAGTCAATCTACTAAAATTTCTGCAGTGTTCTGGAAACCATTAATAAATACAGAAATATCCTAAAGCAATGCCAGTTACTACTGTAGTACAAAAAATATAGTGTGGAACAGTATTATAAAATGGCCAATATATCAGAAAGTTACACACCTGGTAAGAAAACTAAAAGGTAAACTTACCTTTTATAAAGAAGTATAGCAATAACAATACAGATGATAAACACCACTGCAAGAACTGGTCCAACAACCCAAATCAAGCCTTCTTCCTCATCTGTAATTGGTTGGGGATCAAGATCCATCGACACAACAGGATCAGAATATGGGCTGGTTGCATACATGGTCTATACAAATAAAATAAATCTTACTTAATGGTAAAGGAGTGCATTTAAAATATTAACTATCCTAAATCTAAAATAAATCTATGCAAAATAATGATGCAATGAACATAGCAATGCAAAAATGCTATTTTTCTTCAAGTCAGGCAGTATATAAACTCGCAAACTGAACGGTGTGTTGTTATTACTATCTTTATTTTGTGCTCCACATATTAGCAGTGATCGGCAGACAAATGAGGTAACACAGTCCTTTCACAGAACACTTTGCAACTTAAGCAGAGAATGAGAAAACGTAGTATTAGGAAACTGAGCAATATAACCCATCAGTTACTCATTTTTGGTTTTTGTTTTAGTTTCATATTGGCTTAACAGTATTTCTTCCTGAAAGATATGAAAGGGTACTTCTGAAAGAATGAGAGTACTACAGGGAAAAATAAAGGGGACTGAATGTAGGAGGTTCCTAGAAAAGGGTCCTATGGCAATAATAAGGTGCATTTTGATCAGTCAAAAACTGTCTGACAAACAGAGTGTTCTTACAGAAGATGGAGACAACTTGAATTTAAGACTGAAAAACAGGGGAAGCCACTGTACAGTATGATGGGAAGCTAAATACTCAAAGTCTTTCTTACTGATGGAACTAGAATTATGAACCAAAAGAGGCTGTGTAAAGCCAGCTGGCCTAGGATAAGACCTGTGATAAGAAAATAATAACTTTTTTTTTATTCTGGTCTGACCTGAGATGTCTGATCTATGGTTGAGTGCAGAGTTAAAATTACAGACAGGAGCGGCTGAAGAGCCAGCCTGCTAAAATTGGATCATGTAAAGAACTCTGAGCTACAGTAAAGTCAGAAGTGGAGAATGGTTTCTACTTATTTCTTGTCTTTGCTGGAGTGTGTCTCCACTGGCACTAAACTAGGATTTGAACTACAGTTCTTGCAAAGGACTTAAAAACTTGATCCAGCAGTAGATCAGGAATGCCAGCTAAGATAGAGTAAGATAACCAGGAGAAGAGATTAGTTTTCATTTACCATGTTTGCACTGTATTCTGAAAAATGCCCTAAGACAGGACAAGTGTTATCAAAGGAGATGTGGTTTTTTACACATCATTTGGCCTCATTTTGGGCTCTCGGCTACAACAGTGTCTGGGTTTAAGGTTAGAGATAGGACTAGGACCAGCAAAGCTGAGGCACTTACACTAGCTGGTACTGAGCTAGTACCCATGCCAACGATGTCCAGTTATGTTATGCTCTTTTACTAAACCTGGCACCAAATGTTTTAAAAGTCCGTGACTGCTGTTTAGAAACTGAGGAGTCTCCATGTTCCATTCCTGAAACACCTGAGCTGACTGAGTTTTTTTTCCCAGCCTCAGTATTCTCAAAAGATAGGAAAAAGCCCATTGCTACAGCAAGAAACACTTTGTATTTAGCCTCTTCCTTTGGAGCAGCCAGAAGAAATGCCTGGAAAGGGATACAGAGGGGTACTGAGGCATAACAGTATGAGCACTTACCACATATTCTCCAATAAATAGGATTTTGCTTTTAATTTTCAACCTACCTGTATTAATGACTAATTTAAACTCATTTATTATTTTGCAAAATTTATCTTATTGGTTTTTTTCCTTCCTCTTGATAACATGCTTAACATATTTATAGACTGTAATCATAAGCCCTCTCAGCTTCCATTTTACTAAGTAAAACAAATTCAGATCTCCCCATGCCCTCTTGTAAAGCAAGGTCTCCATTCTCCCAGTCAACAGAGAAATTTTATGTTCTCTGAAGGAGAAACCTTATGTAAAAAGTATTTTGAATATCAGGAAAAACATCCTTCACAAGTTACAACTCATACATCAGTAGGATCTACAGTCCTAGAAGAAAACCAGCTACATTGAGAGCAGATATACTGGAGTATTGGGAGTTGAAGTTCACTCACCCTTACAAACTCTTCACTCTCTGTGACTACCTCATGATACTTGATCACATAGATGTTTCAGATGGCATGCTAAACCAGATACTGTCCATATTGTAAGTTTAGTAATGCCTTTTGAAATCTTCAACAGTAGGCCCCTGGATATATTTTGCCATACCAGCCTTTTCAGCTGTAAATTTACAACCCTATTTATTCCTGCTTTTTCATCCTGATTTCTCTCTAACAAAGTAGTAACCTTAGGGTTATAGGAAATGACCAATGCCTTAATTAATATAGAAAAATAAATAAGAAATGGTACTTTGTATTGAAAAGATCAATTTTAGTACAGGTAATTTCTGACACACAGATTTTGTGCCATCTAACTTTATAGCCAAAAGCTGTCTACTTTCTCCAGTTTGAATCCTTCTGATGCAGCACCTTCAGAATTCTCTGTCTACGCAGCCACTGTCAAAAAGTGAAAGCGGAACTTTTGATTTATGTTAGAGCTTCCAGGAGGCACTCACTTTATTTTCAAATGAAGCTATGTATCTGAAAGTATTCAAATTGAAATTACTTCCTCATGGTGTTTAAGTAGGCAAATTCTGTTGACATCAAGAAAGTAATTGTAAAGTTACACACTGGAAGCATTTGACTAGAATTCAGATTATTGGTGTAATAGTTTCAAGTGGTTGAGCCAGCAAATGTACCTGTCAGGTTTAGGTAGCAATTAGAAAGATACATGATAACTGTATGTTAAAATGTTAATGTGTATTGCAACTTCTTTCAACAGTCCTACTTCTGTCTTTTTTTTTTTTTTTTTTTTACTATATTACATGCAGTAGATTAATTCAAGCATAAAGGGACATAACTACAAGATGAATTACATGAAAAGGAATGACAGCTCATTACTTAGCTCACCTCAGGAATTTTCCTTATTATTTAATTATTTTCTAAATTTCTAACAATTCACTGATAAAGTTGTTAGGGAATGACTGTAACAAAGAGGCTAGCTGTGCATGTCTCTGATTCAATGGATCTTTCCAAGAATCCTACATCTCCAACACCACTATTCAATGGTAGTATTAAGGCAAGAGAGGAACTCTTCTTTAAATACATTGAGAAAGATGCTGCTGTGAAGTTCATGCCTCACACCTGTGTCAATGATCTCAAATAGCAGAGCATGTAATTTGCGAAGGATCACAACACAGCTAATAAAAGGTGATCCTTAGGTTTCAGTTATACACAGAAGTAACACATAAAGATGCAAGCAAAATGGAAAAGTTCAAGGAATTAATTGAAACTAAGCAAGGAAATGCTTGCTTTAGAGATGCTCTGAAACATATTGTAAAAAAAATAGTTTTTGGGAAGCGGAATAAACATTGAAAAAATGTTCTCATGATTGTGGAAAGGTAATTTTGGGATTGAAAAATATTAACTAACTTACAGATTCTGAGTGCTCCATTACAGCCAACACAAAGAAGACATATTCTTGACCACTCTGCAGTTGCTTATTCTCAAAGCCACCATAATGCTTCTTATCCCCCAACGTGAACTCCGTAGGAAGAACTTCGAAGTGAGCTGCAATATATGGCTTTAATTCAACTTCTCTCCCAAGACGAATGCTTCTGCGTTTCCTAGCTATCTCCTTAAGCAGCTTGAGAATGAAGGGAGGGGAAAGAGAGAGAGAGAGAGAGAGAGAAAGCAAGAACAGAAAGATAACTGTAAACAATTTTATCGTAACTTATTGACAATGTAATGAGAAAATTTAATGAATGACCAGGAACTACAAAAATACAATTTATCCATATTTCATGGGGCATATCAGTATCACTAAATCAGTTCTTGCAAAGTCCTCCAATTTCTTGTCACCCTTGTTAAGATAAGATACTAGGTAGCAATTGCACTGCCCAGACTACAAACATAAAACAATTAGATCGATTTTCAGTGTCTGATATCATTGTCTCTGGGAGGGAAAAAAAGCTAATAAAGCAATATATCTTCTCTGGGAACATACATATACACACATCCTATAACACATCATATATATATGTGTGTGTGTATATATATAAAGTCAGTCATAGAATAGAATCATAGAATCATTTAAGTTGGAAAAGACCCTTAAGATCATCGAGTCCAACCGTTAACCTAACACTGCCAAGTCCACCACTAAATCATGTCCCTAAGCACCATGTCTATAAAACTTAAATACCTCCAGGGATGGTGACTCCACCACTTCCCTGGGCAGCCTGTTCCAATGTTTAACCACTCCTCCAGTAAAGAAATTTTTCCTAACGTCCACTAAACCTCCCCTGGTGCAACTTGAGGCCATTTCGTCTTGTCCTATCACTAGTTACTTGGGAGAAGAGACCAACACCCACCTCGCTGCAACCTCCTTTCAGGTAGTTGTAGAGCGCAATAARGTCTCCCTTCAGCCTCCTTTCCTCCAGGCTAAACAACCCCTGTTTCCTCAGCCACTCCTCATAGGACTTCTGCTCTAGACCCTTCACCAGCTTCATTGCCCTTCTTTGGACAYGCTCCAGCACCTCAGTATCTTTCTTGTAGTGAGGGGCCCAAAAATGAACACAATATTCGAGATGCAGCCTCACCAGTGCTGAGTTCAAAGGGAGAATCACATCCCTAATGCATAATAATATTTTCTCCCTCCCTATGAATATGCAAGGTACTTCTTATCTCCTGTTTGATACAACAAAACTTAGTAAGTCATATGATGTAATTATTTAAAAAACAGGAATAAACCCCACAAAATTAAAAAAAAAAAATCCCAATTTTTGAAAATCACTTTATATTAACTATTTTTAACTTTTTCTGGTAGCTCTGAAATACAAACAACACAATACTAAGTAGCTATGAACAGCTATTTTTTTTTTTTTCCTCTCTAAATGAGGACTACCAAGCATTCTGGCAATATTAAATTCCTGAACATCTCAGGGAAAAGAGTGCTTTCCAGTGTACTTCACAAACAGTAAATGAAGTGCAGAAGTGCAGAACAGTTTATAGGAGTGATTTGTAAACATATCTTCCATCCCAAACCTGTAATTGACTGCCATTTTATTTGTTCAAAAGCACCAAAAGTTGAGTTCTTCATGGTTTGTACAACACTACACAACAGTTTGGTGATAGGAATCAATAACAGGACCTATGAATCCTAAGACAATTTTTCTACTGCTAGACTAGAAAATATTATCTACCACCCTATCATACACAACCCACACTTCAGATTTTAACTGCCTAATCTGACTTTCAAAATCTAACTTTTCCTTGTTTGATAAAATATTTCTTCTGGTGAACAAAGCTAAAATTTACATCAGCACATTTACGACAAAATTAGATGCTAGGCTCAAACTTGTAAAACATATACTAACTAATGAAGGAACTTAAGCTTAGCTGGTATAATCCATTGATGAATTACTTATTAAATCAGACAAATGCTTATTCAATATCTTTTATCACTTTAGATACACTGGCATTCAACAAATATTAATCTGATTTGATTACAAGGAGCCCGAACTTTTCCTGAGTGATAAGTGATGACTTCTAAGGCCTCTTTATGGTTCCTCTTGTTTTTCACTTATGAAACTTATTTAATGTCCTCTAGTCTCAGACTGCAATCATAAATTGTTCCAAGGTCACACATTTGTTTTAGGTTTTTCAGCACACAAACAGTGCTAATACAATAGATTAGCACAAATGTCATTGTTATGAGGAGGAGACAAATCTCCAGAGCTAGATAGAGATCAATAAAAAAAAAGATTAAAATCTAATCTTCACTATATATTTTCATTTTAAAGAACATGTTTAGTCAGGGAAGCTCTTTCTTGCTTCAGCCTCTTCTTCACTGTTAGGCCTCAGCTAGCTAGCACATCTTGCCTTCCCCACATGGGATCTTATATTTTGCAGTTACACAATTAACAATTCCGATGCATGTAAAACAATCTACTATTCACTCTGCTACTGAGACAGAAGGTTTTAATACTGATTACTTTAACACCCCTTCTCACTGAAGTACATATTTCAAACACGCGCTACAGATAGACATGGAAGCAACCTGTACTGCTTGGATCCAAACTTCCTTAGCATTGAGGGCGTTTGGATGTTATCCCTTCGAAGACCTACACAGTCAACTGCTTTCCAGCTCTAAGGCTGAGTCTGTTCTCTGTTGCAGAGATTTTACATTCATTTAACTCTATCAATTTCCATGCTCCAACACAAAAGCTGGTACACTGCAATGGATCTCCTGAGCAAAAAAGAACTGGCCATAATTTGAGACTAGAAATGATTATTCATTACTCAAGGACTCTATTACAATCAGCAGTCCATATTTCTCTTTCATTCTTCCTAAACAGTTTAATGAGCAGCTACAGTAAATTTGCGTGGTATAAAAATGAGAGCAGTAGAGAACTGTAATATTAAGAAGATTTCTATTTAGCTGCTTTATTGAAGGCGACTCTCACATCTGTTGGTAGCTTCCTATGCCCCGGGTAGAGTTACTGAGGGCAGAACGTGAGGCAGAGACTAATCAAAGTCTCTGTCAGGTTGCTTCAGCCCTTATAAGATCTGCTGAGGGAAGCACTCTGAAAAATTTGTATCTGTATGAAGCCATCTTTTATAAAGATATTAACAGCTATGCAGAGGGCTGAGCACTGACTATCCTGAAGTCTGCTGAAACACAAAGGTAGATATTCAGGTAATAATGTGATATGTATACTAACTGGAAGTCAGGAGCTGTAAGAACTGCAGTACGAGGAGAGGTACATGGCTTGAGTCATCCCTGAAGATAACTGGTATTTTCATTTATGGATACAGTTTTCACTGGAATTTAAAGTTATTTGTGTGGCTACCTCAAACAAATTCTTTATCGTATGTTTCCAGATTACACCATATTTACAATTTAGATTTTAAATAACTCATAATAAAATGTCAAAATACTGCGAGAGTACTGCAATCAAACTTAGATTGAGATTGAAGGGGGAAGAAAAATGTTTGATCTTAATTATTTCTTGCATTTGAAATAGTACCATAAAATGCATAGATTTAACAGATAGCAAGGCTGAAGTACTGTATTACAGTGGGTAAAGTGATCAGAAACTAAGTTTTGGCTATGAATGCTAAAAGTTAATTAGCCTGAGTCAAACAAAATATGTTCAACTTTTCCAAAGGTGGTTATTCATCACATAAGACCAGCTAAAATTAGGTGTGTTTGTGTGTAGATAAAAATTTTGTCTCTGACATTGATTACACATGATTGAACAGACCGCAGGTGAACCTCTGGCCCCATTCATGTTTCATATATAAATAGGGTTGTTGCCAAACATCATTACTTGCACATATATCTCCCGTTGTACTTTATACCAGGATTTCAATAAAATTACTGAATTGATTTAAGACTTACCATGCAGGCTTTTATTTAGGTTTTATTGCTTACAAATCTAAAATAATCCTACTAGGTAATTCTTACTGAAAATCATTATATTTTGTTTATATTTCATTTATTTGCATGACATCTATTTAAAGTCACTAGATCTCATGATATTCAAAATAAAATGAAATTCTGAGTTAATAAAAAAGGATTGTATCTCTAATAACTATTATTTTCAGATACACAATATCTAGTCCATTGTGTGCTCTTTTAAGATTCTGCATCTCTCTTAGTTTCTTTCTGAATTGAGATTCAAGGAACCAGGAAGATTAGATAACTACAATAAGGCTGGAGAGTCTTTTGGACTGGTCAGTTATGTACTGGACTTAACACTCCAGAGTAGTGTTCTCAGCAAATACTTTTCTTCTGACAGTCTAAGCAAAGTATTTGGAACATACTTTGGAAAATCTATTGCCCAACCCTTTCTGATACTAGCCAGATATCTGAGATTGTACTAAAAAAAGATATGCACAAGTATCTTCACTTGACCATCAGGAACTATTTGCTCAGAGAGTAGCGTGGTTAGTTTTTGTGGGTCTTTTTCCAAATTTATTTATTGTGCCACTGCATTCACATGTTTGTCAGGAATAGTACACCCAATAACAATACACATATATTTTCTTAAGCTGGAAGTAAAACAGTCTTTTAAGTAATAGAAACTGGATGAGTTAGCATGAAATACAGTCGCTACCTGCTTTTGATTTTTTCCCTACTCAGTACTTACTATATGTATTGGTGGTAATTGTAAAAGATATATCAAGGGGTTTAGTTCTTTATCAGAAATAATTTTCATTTTCCAGTCAATGCATATCCTATTTCTTCCACCATTAATTCTACAATGTGGTCTCAATTATATCAGTAGAAGTGGGAAACAACCCATCCTGACCCAAATATTTCTGAATTAATAAATGCTCTTTATCAATCTGTTATACAGATTAATGCACCGCAACTTGCAGGATGATTAAAATGACCCTTTGTTATGGGAATCAGCAGGACCCATAGAATTTAATTGCCAAAAAGTTCAATGTCATCTTGCACCTATCCTTTAATCTGTTAATGCTGCTGAATGTGACTACAGTCTTTGGATGTTAAAAGTGGGTGGTAATATTAAATCAGTTTTCCATTACTGTATGGATCTTGCTGTCAGAGTTTTACTGTTTAACCGTATTTGATGTCACCTAGGACTATGATCATGGGCTGATGGCATTTACAATCCAAGTTTTTTTAAAGGGAAGAAGTTAATAGATCAAAGCAAGTCATCACTGCAATGGAATCAAATGAGATGATCACATAAATGAAACTGGTCAAGAGGAAACACAGGCTTCAATCAGTCAGTCAGCAGTAACGAAAACCATGCCTTCCTTTGAACGTTGTTTTTAATCTTCTGATCAAGGATGCTCCTGTTGCTGTACATATTCTTCTTTGCCGTTTCTGGTCAGAAAAGAGACTAAAGACTGAAAGACCACTGTTTATATTTTGAAAGCTTTCTACAGCAATGTTAGTTTGGTGAAGATCTTTATTTTCCTTACATTTTGGTGCAAACATTGAAACTGATATCATTTTGTCAATGGGAGGAGGGAAAAAAGCCTTGTGATTGCTTGCAGGTGATCATTACTTCCCAGTGATTGTATTATGGGGAAGCATATGGTGAAGCATCTCTGTAACATAAAACTCTTGAATCCACCAAAAGAAAATGGAAAATAGACAGGGTCCAGTCAAAAGATCACTACATCAGGAGTAAAGAAACTGACTTTGATCTCTGGTCTTTGAATTGCAGAGATATTACATGTACAGATTACCATAGCACCTGAATGAGATCTAAAATCCTAGCGAGATACAACAATAACAATAATAACATCACCACCTGTCTTTTGTACAGGGCTTTCATATGGGGCTTTCAAAAGATCTTTACAATGATAAATATTAGTGTTATTCCAAATTTACAGATTGAAAGAAGAAACACAAGTTCGCATGAGCTATATTGTCCTTCAGTAAAACAGAAGACAGGATTGAATGCTGACACTATACTTCCTGGAATTATTATTATATCAGTAACACAATGAATTGATTTCTAGTATTACTGGGCTTATTCCTAAAATGAAAGTACTTCCACCATTTGGGTTAATGTCATTTATAGTGTTGAATGATGACACAATGTTGCTCTTTCCTACTTCATTCATTTATTTCTGAGTACAAACTGTCAGTAGAATGGAGACTACTGTAAAAGTTTTCTAACCAGAAGCATTACAGCACGTGAGAATCAGGTAAAAACACCACAAGAAGGTCAAATGTTAAATTGCAGTGCAAATTGCAATTTAGCATTTGTTACAGGCTTAGTAAACACCCCACTAATGAACCAGACCTTTTATTAGAGTTCATATCACTGGTGATTAAGCTTTTGCTGACAACTCATTTCACCTCCTGCACTTTTGCATTACACTTTACAATAGGAAAAAAAATAAAATATTAATGCCAACAAAGATCAGACACTTTGTGTGCTTTATTGGAACTTAATGTCTTTATTGTCTTTTAATTTAAGTAATTTGAACTTTTGTTTCAGTCCCCACAGGCTAATTCAAATATAAATATAAAATATCCTGACAACCAAAACTTCTAAAACTGGTGAGTTAATCACATACCACTAATAAGATTGTTTCTTTAATAAAGGAGAAGATGACAACAAAAACATACAGTACCTCATCTAGTTCCATTTCATCTGGACTCTCCCACGGTTTGATAAACTTTCCACGAGACCTCTTCAAAGGCACAATAACTATGTAATAACCTCTGTAAAGGAAACAGTTGGACAAAAGTGAAGTTGAAGGAAAAGGAATAGATAAATTGATGGAGTAGGTGTCTGTTCAGAGGAACTTAAGAGAACAGTGGTATGTTGAGTGCAAACTTTTGCGCACTATTATGTCACTGCGGCCTTCCAAACATGGTTGCAAAGATTCACACTCTTGAAACCACATCCAGTGTAAAACATTTGACAAACAAATGGCACTAATTACCTGCCTTTTCATGTAAACATATAAATATGTATAAGAAACTTCAATTACAATGTTCTAAAATGCCTACGTGTTTGACTGCAGTTTATTATATCATTTGAAATACAAAAGCCATGGGATATTTGTGCCCTGCCACTATCACACTGGGAAAAGAAAACAAACCCCTAAATTGAAACATATTACAATGTATTTAAATCTCAATTATCACCCCATCTTCCCCCATTTTCATGTATAATCAGAATAGTAGGTTAACATAATGTGTTTGTTGATGTCAATACTATTATAAACAGAAAATAAAGAAGACATAGCATACACTCCACCCACACACTCTTTACTTTTGAGTATCAATCACCATCAGCTTTATCTACTTAAGTATTCTGTTCACAGTCATAGACAAGAGAGCTTGATGTATGCTCTCTTTACAGCTAGGATTTGCAAATTACATATATCAGTTTTCCTCAGAAACATTTTCCTGAAAATATCTTCCTCCTCCCCCCCCTGGAGACTAGTAAATTACACTTTCTAGTATAACAGAGATATGGCACTTTCCTTGTTTCCTTCACAAGCCTGGATACACGTCAGGCAGATCCGTAATGTCACATTAGTGTGAGGAAAGAAGCAGTAGAATCACAACAGCAGGACATCCAGGATAGTATAACATACATCTTCTTGATAAACACACTTGTCAAAAAGTCAAGCACTCTCCATCTCAGACGAGAGGGAAAGAAGCTGCTCTCCTTTGTTTCTAGTAACAATGGAGCTTATTAAGAAGGTGTCTCTGGCTCTCCATTATGGAAGATAATTTTAGTGTCTCATGGACCATCTTCTCCTGTTCCAGTCTGCCGTTTTTTACAGCCTGTTCAACCTTCTGCAGCACTGACTATTCATTTTACTCACACAATGCAGATGAAAAACCTAAAGTAATTAACAAAAGACAATCTACAGAAAAAGACTTGCCTTACAATTGATCAAAAACTATCTCAGTCTAAACCGACTCTATAAACTATCTTTCTTCCATACCAGTGCACGCCATTGGTCCATTTTAATGGTCTCTTCCTAACTAAAGCTCCTTCCCAGGAAAGAAATGTAACAAAACTTTGGATTTTTAACTACTGTAGTAAATGCACATTTTTATTAATTCTTGTGTTAAGAAATTTGAGAAATTTCTCTGTGGAAATGCTGAGCTCCAACAAGAGGTGCTGGAAATAAGAAGTGTTGGCCACAGATTTTTAACTGCTGTTCAGTTGCTGTATTCCAGTATTTAAATAAAATCTGCAGCATGCATTCTTATAGTAACAATATGGTAAATCATCTTTTACACTGATGTTCTTATTCAAAACTAGTAAGGCTGGTTGAACCCAGATTTTAAACCTGAGTATGTATTTTAAAAGTTCTTTGGTTACATGAATAACAAATCCTAGTGAATTCTGCTTTATCCATGTATACAGTAACTACAATCTACATACCTTTTCTTTAACAGATGCCTAAGAATCAAGACAAAAAGCAGTTGAGAATTCACCCCTATATGTCTTTCAGACATCGAAGATACATCTGCTGGATGAACTCCACAGCAGTCTCTTTCTTATGCTTTTTTTTCCTTCTTCTTCTTTTTCTTTTTTAAGCTAACAGAGTGTTCATACTTTTTTTTCAATCAAGGAACATCCAGCATGTAAATGTTACTTTCACACTCTTTCACACTTTCTTCATGCATGCCTCCCACTCATAACTTTGATCATCCACTAAGACTTTCAGCACATACAGAGTATTTTAAAGCTGAATGCACAAGTACATCAACGGTAAGCAGAAAAATGAAACTGTACATATAAATATACAGTGCTGCAAATTGTAAAGGACAACAGAGTTATGTTATTTCTAGCAAACTCCAGAAAATGCAACATCTCTTGAAAAACATGTTTTATTATTTGCTTTAGTATTTGCTTGTTTGTTTTGAGGGTTTTTTGGGGGGGGAAGGGTGAGAAATGGAGTGTTTGCTTAGATATTGCTTGAACTACTGAGTATTACAGTAGGAAGGCCAAAGTCTTCCATAAAACTCTGTTTTTACCTAAGACTTTGCAAAGATGGAAGAGATTCAGAGAAACATGAACTGTCCTATAGACATAATAATTGCTTTGGATTAGCCCAAAGTACTACAGAAAAATGAAGAAATTGCTCACTTGAGATGACGCCAGCAAAACAGGTCCATTTTACATAGCATAAGGTGAGCTCTGCTGCAATTTCTATGCTGCATCACCATCAAACATCGATATAATGAAAATTACTTCTACCATCTTTAATAAATTACAAAGTCTCTTATAACATTACCCTCAATCCCATTAGTATTTACCTATAATTCATTAGAGCAAACCATTAACTGTTTCACCTTCTGTGTAATTAGTATTATTGAAAGATTCTCAGTGTATAGTACTTCATAGTAAGATAGAGACAATCATGAGCATATAATGTACCCATAGAGGAACAGCAACTGTAAAAATGTCAACATAACTATTACACAAAATTGTTCTTCCCATACAAGGACTATAGCTGCAATAACCTTACTTATTCTAACAAGCATCAGTAAGCTTTTTCTGTTCAGTATGTAGTTGTTTTGGTATGCCCGCTTCCAAGGGTCAAGTTAATCTTTTTTTGTTATTTTGTTTTTCTATCTCAAGCCTGATCACATCTTCTTAGGAAATAGATATAGAAGGAAGAGATATACATTATTTGCAAAATTGGCAGTTGGACCCCATAGGTTTAATGTACCTCTCCTGATGTCACTTATCCTCTTTCATTTTTTTATGCTACATAAAAGGAAGGGCATCGGCTCTTTTTCCACTGCTATCTTCTGCTATTGTTTGACCAGCTACGCTGCACCCTGCACTTTTTTCTCTCTGTGAATGCTCTGCCTCATAAATCTTTTTTGACTCATTCCATCTTCAGTCTTCCTTAGCTGCATTTGTTACTGACCGCATCTTACTCAATCTAATGATAATGGCTACATTTTTCAGTTTTTCATCCTTCTAATGTCTCAAAGTCATTTCTTTCTTGATCTCAACTCCCTCAAAATCCTCAGTCAGTAATGAAAAAGGGGAGCAGCTTTCTACAAAGCCGTCAGTAAAAATTCACCAGGGAGAGGACGAGTTGAATCCCCAACAATATTTAATGACTTGCCTATTTTCCTCCCCATTTCCTTTACATTACACATGGGAATCTTATAGACCAACAGGAAGCAGAGCAATAACACTTATTGATTGTAACATCCCTCATGTTTTCTTGGCAAATCTTTATTGTCTAACCATTCTAATCCCTGCTGACTGTGTGCTGTCAGCTCTTTAGTCCTATTTCTGCTATTTAAATCTCCACAGCACCTTTTCCCCCAAAATCTAAGTAACCTCTAGTAAACTCTCTGCCAAATTTTTCAGCAAAATGTCCTGTTTTCTTTCTGGGACCAGTGGAGAGGACTTGAGACTTTTCATAAAAACTTCAGAATTAATTCATCTGAATTAATGTAAGTGCAGTAATAATTCTTTAAAACTCCATGTAAATCTGGAATGACTGAGTCTGAGTACTTCAAGGTGCTGCAGCAGGGTAGCTACCCATCAATGGGTTATCCATTCTTCTTGAGAGGATACATTGTTCAAAACACAACTGGCTTCCTTAATCCCTCTTTGCTATTTGAATTCAGTGACGAAACACAAAAGTACTCTGAGAAACAACTACAAACTGAAGGACAATCCTTCTCCATATATTTCCATCTAGATTTTACTCAGTCTTACATACTTGGCTAAGTGACAAACTTATAGAATAGTTCCAGTTGGAAGGGACCTACAATGATCGTCTAGTCCAATTGCCTGACCAATTCAGGGCTGACCAAAAGTTAAAGCAAATTATTAAGGGCATTGTCCAAATGCCATTTAAACACTGACAGGCTTGGGGCATCGACCACCTCTCCAGGAAGCCTGTTCCAGTGTTTGACCACCGTCTCGGTAAAGAAATGTTTCCTAATGTTGTCTGAACCTCCTCTGAGAGAGCTTTGAGCCATTCCCACGTGTCCTATCACAGGATACCAGGGAGAAGAGATCAGCAGCTCCCTCTCCGCTTCCCCTCCTCAGGAAGCTGTAGAGAGCAACGAGGTTGTCCCTCATCCTCCTTTTCTCCAAACTAGACAAAGCCAAAGTCCTTAGCTGCTCCTCATAGGACATACCTTCCAGCCCTTTCACCAGCTTTGTTGTCCTCTGCTGGATGCATTCAAGTACCTTAACCACAGAATCTGGCATCTGTTCTTGTTAAATTTCATGCCGTTGATGATTGCCCAATGCTCCAATCTATCTAGATCCCTCTCCAAGGCCTCTTGTCCCTTGAGAGAGTCAACAGCACCTCCCAGTTTAGTATTGTCAAATATTAGTCCAATATTAGTCCAAATACTACTGCAGAGTGCTGTACTCTCTGTACCATTATGAAGAATAAAGCCCTGGTCCACCACTACAGCTCTAGATTTTATTAACAGTAAGAATAATCATCTTTCTGGAGATAAAAACAATGGTATGTCATTGATTCACTCACTTTATATTCTCATTTGAAGGTACTTCTGGAAGTTCCACAGTTATCATGCCGTCTAAGTTGGTCTTTCCAATGAAGACTGGCTTGGTGCGCAGCACGTCTGGTGCAGTCTTTGCTGTCACTCTGTGCTGAAGACCCCCAGCGCTGTTCCCTCTGTTTGTCAGCACAAACGAATATGATGTCTCTGGCTTCAAGTTAGTGATCAGCTTTTGAGTAGCACGTCCATCAACCTCCACCACCATTTTCCCATCATCATAAAGGATCTAAGTTAATACATAAATTGAAGGTGGTTTTGGTTACTAAGAGAAGGCAACTGATACTGTCACACTGAATTAAGGAATGAACCTAGCTATAAATTTAAAATGAAAGTTACTGCACATTTTAGGCTGTAAGATAGTACTGAATTCACTACTGCAATTAAACTCGCTTTCACGGGAAAAAAAGAACTACATTAACTTAAAGCAGTGTAAGCGCTCCTAAAATCAAATTCAGTAGTTTTGCTTGAACCCAGCATTTATATCAAGGCACACTTGTTGTTAAAGGTACCTTGATTTTTTCATTCACACTCCTTATTCAGAAAGGTTTTTGCAACATTTAGTTCATAAAATACTGCTTTTCATTCGCCACTGCCTGAGATGACACAAATGATGAAGAATGATGCAGCAGAAATGCCAGCTAGACTGCAGGTTACACTGAGTCTCTTTATCTGGCTAACGCTATAGTTAGTGGAGTAAAAGAGTTATAACTCAAAAATGTGTTGTTGTAGATGTGAGAAGACAAAAACCAAAATGGTACTCAGTTACAGTCACTACAGAAATGACTAAAAAAAAGAAGAAAATTATTCTTTTCTTTCACTGTTTTCTCTAAAATATAGTAGCAACAAACTACAAATTAGCAAGGTGTTCATACCATGCATAATAACCAGTATGAGCCTGACTTGGAAATACTGCCACAACGGTGGAAAGCTCATATTGCCAAACGACTGAATTTAACAGCTTGGGTCAATATTGCTGATTAGTTTGCATTCTTAAATACAGCAATACCAAAAAAATCCACATATGCAGTAAGCTACTTAACCAGGTGAATGACATCCTCTAGTTTCTGCATTTTTTCTCATACAAATGGAAAGTAACTTACTTTGAAAGGCAAGGCTGAATTGTAATTTTCTGGAATTTCCCAGGACAGCAAAACAGAAGTCTTCATTACTGCTTTAACATGAAAATTTTTTGCAAACACTGCTGGAAAAAAAGAAACAATGTATATAAACAGTATCTTGGAGCTTAGATCTTGTCATATTTCCACTGCTACTTGGGAGTATTAGCTTTCCATTTAGGTCAAAAAACAACAAGGATTCAATTCTCCTACCTGTTTGCTCATATTTAAATATCACATTTTAACTCATTCTTACTCTTATCTAGTGACAACCCAACACGTACGTTTTCCTTACCTGAAAAAATTGTGAAGATGTTAGCCAGAACTTGCTTGGCAAGGGACAACTGAATTCTAAGGCATCCAAAACATATTAAGATTTACATACTTTACCTTTTGTGTTTGATGAACCTATTTTTATGAATGGGCCGGTCAGTTTTATTTACAGCTTCAAAAACACTGATATCCAAAGACCGATACTCCTTTAAAGGTCAACGCCATAAGCAGACAAATCCTACCTTGATCCACGGGTAGTGTCCTGAACTGGACACTTGGACTATATGGACCAGGCCCTTTGCTTGTGTGGGCACGTACTTTTACATCATATGTGGTATCTGGTTTTAAGCCAGAAAGTGTCATAGTGGTATCAGCAGGAACAACAGGGAGTTCAACTGGCTGGTAAGCGACATTGATATCTCTGTACAAGATGGTATATTTGGTGATAATGCCATTTCTCTCTGCCAAGAGCGGCATCTGCCAAGTTAATTGAACTGATGTAGAAGTAGAGCTTTCCGAGTGAAGATTTTGGGGAAATCCACTGGGTACCTCTTCAGGAACAGAAATCTCTTTAACCATCTCCTCCCCAAAGCCCACTTTATTTCTAGCTGAGAGCCTGAAGATGTAAGAAGCTCCTTTGTGAATGTCTGTGGCCGTGAAGTGATCCTCCTTCTCTGAGAACTCCATGGTTGTAAATGTATCCACATCTTTGCGACCAAACTTCAGGCGATAACCCTGCAGCGGGCCAAAAGTGTCCACAGGAGGGTGCCACTGAATTAGAGCCGTGTTCATCTGTGTATGGCTAATCACAAGCCGAGGTTTGCCTGGAACTGTAGCACAATGTTATTTAAAGATGATAAATACAAACAGAATTGCAGGTACAATTCTTGAGGCTAGTTTTAGCAGGAATAAGGATAAATTTTCTCTTCCCTCACTCTTAGTTCCACAAATTACTGTCTTATGGAAGAAATAATGTCTTCCTCCTGCACTATTGAGTATAAAGAACTACGATAGTAAAGCCATTTACTGTTTGTTGTCTTCTTCCCTTACCATTATTTCTAGATAAGGAGAACATTCAGAGGCACAGGACTTAAGAACATAAGTCAATAAGTAAAACTTCAAACAGACATCTTATGAATGGTTCTGTCTCACTTACAAATCCTTGCTTGCAAAAAAAGAGTATTGTCATAAGTATTCATTAATTTAATCCAAGGCACATTTCTGCCATTCCTGTAAATGGAAAAATAATTAATGATAATAATAATAATAGTAGTAGTAGTAGTAGTGGTAATAATAATAATAATAATAATAATAATAATAATAATAATAATAATAATGGAGAAATCACAAGTTCCTAGATGTGTCTAACATAACTTTTGCCATTGATAGTTAAAATGTGGTAGAAGGGAAGTCAGACCAACCTTGCCATCAACTATCATTACTACATATGATAGAACCCTATCATTCCACTTTCCATACACAAAACAACTCCAGCATGGGCTGTTTCAGCTTGGAGTGGTAGGAAGTTTGGAATTTAATGTCTTGATTGTCCTGGCTTATTACATACGATTTAGTTTCCAGCATGGTCTTGGTGCACGTGAACTGGATTTCTTCTGGAGAAGACTAAATTGGAAGCTCTTCTTAACCTGCACAGCAGATACACTCAGATCCTTAATTGGGACGTATTGGTGCAAACTCAAGATTTGTCTTTCAGAGAAGTTCAGACTGTAAGTGTGCTGAGGACATTGAGTCTAGAGGAACGAATTAGCCCTAACTGAGGGGGAAATCCCATTATACAACTTATATGGTGTACATTTTTGGAGTCCCGATATCAATTGCTCCCATTTACTGTTTCTATTTAATTTATATATTCATTTTTATTTATTCATTTATCCATATTCATTCATATACATATATATTTCATTTATATTTTCATTAATATTTCTATTTCAAAACAGTCTGCTTCTATTACAGTGACTTATTTGATAATGAAGCATATCCATAACTATTTAGAAATTTAGTGTTCATTGTGTACCAATGCCTGACAGGTCAAGAGACTAGTTTTGGGAGTAGTAGTGCCATGATAACATAGTCTTCCATGAACACTAATTAGTTCCATCTGCATTCAAAGCCTTCCCACGTGAATGTAACTGCTGCACTGTGAGCTCTGGTTCCTGTATTTAAACACTTCAATGGATTTTATTACTTATCTTCAGTTCTCAGGCACCCAGCAAATCAGATTCTTATTGTCAGAAGTTCTGACTACCATTCCATAATGAATTAGGAATAAGGAGGGAGGAATGGCATGGCTTGAAGAAAATTCTGCATTTAATAAGCTCTTTCCTCATTACATCCGTCATAACTCATGACAATGCTTCTAACTGCATAAGAATTATAGCTAGTTTTTATATAAATTTTCCAAATATCCTTCCTTTTAAATGCCTGGTTCACCTGCAAGTATTATTCCCAGGAATTTTGTAAGTTTTTTCCTACACTTTCTACTGCGTAAAGAAAATCTCTCTGACTAGTTCTGACTTTCCCTCATTGATTATTATGAGCCTTTACGGAACAAAGAAAAGGCTGTGAAGGCCTTTTGCAGGCCATATTTTTCTCTACATTATAACTATTACTGAAACCAATGGAGCATATGAAAGAGAAGAAGAGTCCACACAAATAGAATAATAACTCCTTCAGCTTTCTAGAGGAGAGACTGCTGGAATGTGTCACTAAATTATTTTTGTGATAAACTGCTTTTTTTTCTTGTGGCAGACCTCACAGAACTATTTTTTCACATTTGTGGTAACTACAGAGAAATAAAGAAATTACTACTTGGTCTTGATCAGAACAGGGGAACTAATAAAGCTTACTTACCCAATAAAATATCCTGTGATTAAAATGGTAAATAACAATGGTAACTTTTTTTTTTTTTTAATATGGAGCCTATCTGATTTTGTGAAGTGTATGAATTTCCTTTTCATTAACATGCAACTATTGATAGAGAAAGAAAATGTTTTTCTCTCTCTCTTTTTATTTCCAGATAGCTTTCAGTTAACATTTTCTTTTAATGTGATCACTTGTGAATATTAGTCTTGTGGGACAAACAGCAAGATTCTGTGCAGTCCTATATACAGTAGTGTCATGGAATAGCTCTATCTAGAAACTTCTTCTGATTATAATACCTGAATTTGCCATGAGCCCAAATGAAGTGCAAGTGCCCAGGAAAAAATATATTCACTGATCTAGTGAAGTCTACCTCTGTTACTACACAGCAAGATGTCTCTCTCACACCCCTTTGCAACAGTCATTACACCAAACAGTTGTAATGGCATGCCATTACTAATAGAAGCTCATGAAAGCTGCTTTTGCCAAATTACCCAAAGTAATTTGTTTCCCTTAGCTGCTATACAGTACACCACTGTCTTAATGTAAATTTTCTCCTCTTAGCTGAAACCTGTATTTCAAGAGTGCTGTCCAGCACAGAGAGTAAATTCCAAATAATGGACAAGCTGTTGTGCTATGAAATTCTTCAACTACTATGAAATTAAAGGTCTGATTAAATTCTCCATAAAAATTGTATGATATCACTGACTAGTAAGCCTTAATTTTTATCAAGGTCTTGTTAATCACATATTTTGTAACTTCTGCCCCAAGTAATTTAAAATTTTCAAATACTTTGATTTGGAAATGTTCACTAACATTTTTTCTTCCATCTGATTTCAAAAACTAGGAAAGGAAACTGAATATAAAACAAAAACACACTCTGGACTGAAAATATTAACCGCATTCAGTGACTTCACTAATAACTGCAGTTACAGTACTGTAGGCTCACTTACATTTGGCGAATCTTTCCCATCTAAAAATGTAAATGATGCTTTTATATCACTAACTGGACACAGCTGAATAGTTACTTATCATCTGAATAACTTATGAATAGAAAGCTTCTCCAGTAAACATTTAGACCTTTGTTCTCCTTTCATATCTCCTATGGATATAATCTCACTCATTCTAATACAGCTGCACCTGACTTAAACCTTTAAAAATTAGACTAGAAAGTCAGACCCTTCATTTGCTTTATTGTAGTATTTGAATAGCACCTTTTTAGGAAAAAAAATCAAGTTGAAACTTTCAGAGAATAGGAGGGTGTATTTCAGACCTACAAGCCCCTGGTATTAATGCATCGTTCCTTCACCTGCCTGAGGTATTCTCATAGAAAGACAGTGAGCTGGAAACTCTTGGTACTGACTATATTTATTGTCTCCTTTTTCAAAAACCTCCATATGAATTTTCCTTACAAAAAGAGCTCAACCACAGCAAGCTGTAACAGCAAGTGAAGAGGTGTTCATACAACCTGGAATGTATGAAGGAGCAAAATGGTAACTAGCTGTTATCCCAGAGACCAGGAACAAACATTACTTGTCCACAGGATGAAGCAAACAGCAAGAACAGTGGAATATATATTACATTTACAGGCCTCTGATTCTCAATTGCTCTTCAGTCACTCAGGGTTTTATGGGACATAGGATTTGTTCGTCTTTCTAAAGTAGAAGCATCAGAGATCTTAGAAGAGTGAAACATGAATAGTCAATAAGGACTAAATGCACAGAAGCTTTAAGTTTTGCAAGCAGGTTTGCATAGCCTATGTTTATGTCTAGAAACTAACCAAATCATAATATATATAATTGTGTTTGTTTAATTTGGGAACTGAACTTTAAAAACAATAATGGATCAAGTGTCTTTTTTCTTAAATCAAGTTCAAATGCAAGCGAGAAGTATATATCACTTTTTTCCCCAGACCATGAGAATTCAGGAAAGATAAGAATTTGGAGGGTAAGTTTCAGCATCAGTCAAGAGTAATGACTAGAAGGTACTCTAAAATCTGAAATGAAACTGTATGATATATCTAGCCACCAAGACTGAGATTTTGCCAAGGAAGCTGATGAGATAAGGATAGAGATGTTTCTGATGTTAGTACAAGATGTGCTTTACATTCAGTGATTGTTTTAAAAATTGAGTCAATCAGTATAAATACAAAATACATATGCTTTCTAGACTTTATATATTAGCATAAAGAATACATTGTTATTAAGAGAGCTTGTAATGGTGCTACAAAGGTTTCCATGTGATTGTAATGGAATATCCTTAATGGTTACATAACAAAACCCAGAAAATGAACACCTACAGGCTGTGAACACCTGTAGGTGAACACCACACTAAGGCTGTGGTGGCATGGTGGCATCATTTGGTTAAGCTGTGCCACAGTGAACCATTTAAATTTAAAAAACCTTGTTCCTCACCTAAAAGCAATTCAGTTCATCCCATCAGTGCTAACTGAATCAGCTGAATTGGTCATGCAGCCAGATACCCACCATGTAGTACCACCTGTGATCAAATGCAGACTGAACACAGTTGCATGGTGTATTTTGCTCCAGTTTATGCCTCAAATTGCCACTGAAGCAATATGGATTTCAGGGTTTCACAGGCTGGTCTTTCATTCCGTTTTCTAATTCTCTGCTTTAATAATCACATTCTTCTGAGATAAGTTGTGACTGTCATACAGATAGGTTCTTTCAATATTCTTACTCACAGGCAGCAGCATTGCTGCTCTCACAAAGATCAGGAAAGCCTTTTGCAAGCTTTCCAAATATCCTTCTCAGCTCTGAACTTCTACTTTTTCCTCTCCAAGAAGACACCAATCAGAATGGAAGAGCTACTAGAAAGTATAAAGTTAAGTATTGCATTTTGGCTGCATGTTGAACTGAGAAAGGGACAAAGGGGGACACTGGTTCCGTTTTTATCTAAATAAATGAAGGGTCAAATACTGAAACAGAAAACACTACGTCCTATAAACACTTTTTACACAACAGGAGACTTCCAAATAGTAGGAGCGAAACACTAGCAGGAAAAGTCAAAGGTTTTATTCAGAGATTAATGGGTATGTGAGTATTACCTGCACCAGTAGTAGATATGAGTTTGGGTTTGCTGCGTGCTCCATCACCTTTTGTTGTATAGGCTGTCACAGTGAAGGAGTATGTAGTTTCAGGCTGAAGCCCAGAAATTATCATTTCCTAAGATGAGACAAAACAAGAACAATTTATTAAAAATAGATTGTTTTCCAGGAGATCATGGAATCCTTCAGACAACCCCTGTATATTACATACAGTGCGCATGTTTTTGTGCTAGTGGCAATGATAGCAAGCATTTGAGAGCACCAACAGACTGTTCTGTATGAAATACTTCATAATGCAAGATGTTTCACTCACTTAAGCAATAAAAGACAGCACACTTCTAAATAGCATGCCTCAGGTAGTTTAAGGCACAAGGCCAAAGGCTTAGTGGTGTGAACAGTGAATAAAGCCCTCTGAAACACTTTGCCTGAGGAATACTACTGATATTGTGAAATGCATGTATATGTAGATATGAGAAACTCCATTTAACTTAGTCATCTACAGAACATCACTAATATAGTTATAAAATGCCTAGTAAGAAGAGAGTTGCATTTGTATCCACACTTTGCAAGTAATGATGGTTTAGCTGAACGAGAAAGCCTTTCATTGCAACCTGTGTCACTGGTTGGATTGTGCATCTAAATATCTCAAAGGACTTTAGAAACAACTCACTCTTCAGGTCTAAAAGAACTACCTAAAACACCATTAAAAATCTGGTCAGAGGATAAATCTGACAGCCCTCAAACAAACGACAGCAGCTACAAAACAAGTAGCTCTTCAGCTAGTACAAGTGAACAGGAGCAAGATCAATCTGTAAGTGTCAAACCAAGGGGAATCTTTTTACACATGCGCGTGCACACACACGTATACCCACACAGAAGATGGTGAAAGGCCAGCCACCTGAAGTGAACTAAACTTACGTCATGCTATAAGGGCAGCCAGAGGAATTTAAGCCTTGACACTCACAATATAAATAAATTTTAAAAGCAAATATAAAAGGACAGTATTTGAAGGCAACTGACTGGCCCAAAGTTCCCGACTTATCAGCTTCCAGTCTGTAACCACTGGACTACTCCTTTGCATTTTCACATGCCTGAATGGATTTACACTAAATTTCACTGCTGCCAGAGAGATAGTATATTTATGCGTCCAGAATAAATAGCAAATGTGCAATCACACACCCCTCAGATGCAACAACCATAAAAGTTAATATAAAAATTATGGGTCAGACTATACACAGTAAATGGATTTTTCAAGATAGTGGGTATGAGCTTAGTACAGATGTGATTAGAATTTGACATTGTATTTATAGTCAGTTATTAGCAATATAGAAATAACAAGGTAATGATCAGAACAAGTGGGCGAAATAGCTCAAATAAAATAAAAACACATTAAAAAAAACTACCAGAAAAAACCCTCCTTAGACTTTATCTCAGAATTTAATTGACCCTAAAGGCCAAAATCAGTAAGACAGACTTCTCATCGTTCATAAGGAAACTGCACCTGATACTAACAAAATAAAATTGTAAAAGAAAAAAAAAAAATTGCTATCCTTTTAAACGGTGATGAAGATACTAGCCTCACCTAAACCAAACAGTATTTCACGGTGTAAAAGATAAGATTGCATGTAGTTTTGTTGTTTAAAAGTGTGATTTGGATACACTATCACTTAGGCATAAACGCTACAGGGCATTTGGCTTTCCTGATAGCATACAAAATACATGTATCAAATTACCAAAAAGAAAGCATAGCTGACTTCAACTTTCAGCTACACAAAAAAAGTTAACCTTAAAGTGAATACAGAAGAATCTGAATATTGCTACGCAACTCTGAACCACTTTTGTTTTATTTTTCTAACACCTTCTTGTAAGGAGGAAATTGTGAGGCAAAGTTAGTGACAGCCATCCAAAAGAAGAAAACACAAACCAAGTCTGTACATTTTGGCATCATGCTAAATGCCAGAACAAGCAAGCAACAGTAACCCCCACTCTCCCTGGGAAAAGAAAAAAAAAAAGAAAAAAGTTGTTATAAGGGATAAACCTTTAATGTTAGCAGCATGCGTTTGTGCAAATGACGAAAAAAAAGGAAAACTGAAGAAAACTCAAAAAAAATAAAAGGAGGCTACAAGCAAACAAGCAAAAAGGAAAAARAAAATCCCAAACCCAACACACACTGTTTTTCTGGCCAGTCAAAAACTACTCACATGTTCAGTAGTATCATCATATTCCCACTGATTGAGAGTAAAGAATGTTGGAAGGAAAAACAAAAGAAATGAAGAGATTTGTAGCCTGGTTGAGGTAATGTTTTCTTCTTAATAGTAAAATAAATATGAAAGATGTCTGCAAAAATCATGTACAATTTGAATAAATCATTTAGAATCATGTAGAATTTGGTTAATGAAATCAGGCCAGGCATTTTTAATTCCATATCTGCTCTCTCTAAAAACCAGCCACTTCTCTTTCCTTGAAAGATGAAAGAAGTAATGAATCCTCTTGTACCATGTAGTAGTATTTTATAATAGATTGTACTAGTAAAAGCTATCAAGGCAGAATTAAAGGCTACCTGGTCTATTTAATCATGTTACTAGGCTATATGCTTGAGTTTCCTAAACTAATTCAATGCCTTATTTAAATTAATAGCAGGATTTTTTAGTCTTGAAACCTAACCATAYTGATCTTTTACCATCAAGGTCTTCATACTTGCACAAGCCCTGATCACATCTATCATAGAAGTATGATAGGCAGGAAGGAGTGGCAGGAGGAGAAAAGAGGCGACTATCCAGAGTGAACCAATGGCAAACAGGCAGGTCAAAGCCAAACTTGGCAAAAAAAGAAATACAACTTTTGCCATTATGATATTTGGGCTCCAATATCTCATCTAGTCTCCTGTTTCTGACCTTCTAGTGTTTCAAATTATTTTAAACTACTACCACACAGAGGTTGAAAGTGAAAATTGTGCAAGGAACAGGAGAACCAAAGAGCAGCAGCATATCCTTTTCCATCTCCTCTCCTTTTTCCCTTTCTCTTCCCAACTCCTCACCTGTTTCCATCTTTCTCTCCACTGAATTTAAGCCGTAAGAACACCATGTTTTGCAAAATAGGCAAGTAAGTACATATAGATAGATAGACAAACTGGCAGGTAAAACTGCAACAAAGACCTCCAGGAACAGAGACAATACTTTGAGAATAGGGTCATCAGCAAAATGCAGATGTAAGAGACCTGTTCTCAAAAAAGGTATCTGCAGAGCTGAAATTTAGAACTAAGGCTGGAAGAAGAAACAAAATAAGCCATTTATTTATTCACATAAAATGCTTAAGAGGCAAATTTAACTCTTTACTTTATGCTAGGTTGATAATTTCTTATCATTTCCAGTCACTCAAGTCATAAATTGAGAGCTAGCAGTGAGAGGTGTGTACTTGATAATAGTTTCAATGTAGGATAATTCCTCCAGTACCAGGAGCTTTGGGAATCTTCAGTTTTACAGAGCACTAGTGTATCCCAATCAGTAAAATCCTATTTTTAGAAGCTTTTTAAACTTGATGTGATCAGGCTTTTGTTTTCATTATGTCTCATAATTTATAAAACAGATGGGAAATTTTGCAATATAAATAACCCAATACCTATTTAAACGAAGCTCCTCATTTTATTGCACAGTTATTGATATGAATAATGACAAGTATAAATATCTCGGTGATTTCTAAAGTTGCACTAATAAATTCATTTCCTGTGAAACGCGTGGCGAGGTAGATACGCGCTAATGACAGAAACACTGTAATAATGGGCTAACACAGGCTTCTAATGATTCTAGGTTCTCCACTGACACAAAGAAGTATCGTGTGGGTGGATAAGGCAGTGCACAGTTTGCTACATTGACTGTGACTTGGCTCAGATCTCCCTGATGCTTCAAAAATTCAGAGCACAGGTATAGGGTGAAGTCTCCAGGTTTAAGGGAGCCAGCAGAATCACAAAGCTTAGCATTTAGTTGCACACCTATACAGAAAAGGGTGCCTAGGTTTGGCCCAAGAACCTTTAAACATAAGTATTCTGAAAAAAAGTTGTTAAAATAGAGATAAAAAATGTTAGCTGGTAGGCTGAAATATAGAAAGAAAAAAAAAAGGCAGTTCTGGATAGCTCTCTGGTACATGAAATGTTTTCATGTGACCTAGAAAAGAACATAAAATGCCCTAGTTACCTGTGCATCAGCCAGCATGATGTCCTTCAGCATGGGCTGACCCTTTGGCTCTCCGTTTTCCATCCTCACGTAGTGGACCTGGTATCCTCGGATCTGACCATGCTGCTTATTGGGTACAGGTGAGCGCCATGACACTTTAACAGCAGTAGAGTTGACAGCCTCTACCTCGACTTTGCGAGGAGGACCACTAGGAACTGGAACAACATCATTGGACAGAACAGAATTACAGGCACCTSTCCCACCCATGTCTTTCACTTTTTTTTTTAAAGGGCAGACTCACTATGTTTTCTTTGAAGAATACAAATTCAACAAATGAAAATGCTCAACCAATCTGCTCTACCTTTCAGTGAAAAGATCAAAAACATGACTGATGCAAAAAATGGAAGAAAAAAGAGTATTAGAGAAATAGAAAAACATGTAAAAATGTACAAAAGCCAAGGAAGATGCTTTGAGATTCAAAGCATTATATTACAAAGAGATATTTTAATCATTGAAATAATAATACTACTAATAATAATAAAAACACAAAAGATTTCAAAAAAAGTTTCCCTTATTTCTGTTTGCTAAGTTCTTTGTTTTGTTTTTTTTTCAGTAGTATAAAAAGGAGGCTGATAATAGGGCTGTCTTCTGTCAGTTTCAAGCATGGAAGAAAAGAAAATGTGTGGAGCATCAGTTTTCCAAGATCAAAAACAAAACTCAAAAAAACCCAAAAACCAACCCAAAAAACCCCAAATCAAAAAGCACAACATGGAACAAGAAAGCAGTTAAAAAAACCAAAACAAACCAAAACAAAACCTGAAAAAAAGTTCATAGACATAAGTGTTTAAAAATAACAACAACTGTAAAATCAAGGAAAATGCAGAAAGATTTTCCCCTGAGAGTTATTTTTATGTTAAAGGAGGAGCAAGAAGGGTATGTATGGGCTCAAAGGGGCAGCAGATTCATGTCACTCACAAAAAGGTACTTTCTGTTAAAAAAAAAAAAAAATACCAAATATAAAAATGGTATAGAAAGGACAAGTCTTTGATTAAAAAACTCAAAGGGTGATAATATCTGTGATTTGGGAAAAAAGAGGAGCAGAAAAAAGTACTGTTAGGCTATACAAAAGACAGCAGATCGACAGAGAGTCATAGAGGCGCAAACTGATGTAGTGGAGGCAACATACCATCTTCATCTGTCCGAATCAATACTGCTAAGCTCTCTGGGCCAGGTCCAACATCAGTGTGGGCAGTCACAGAGATCCGGTACTCAGTCCATTTTTCCAGCTGTTCCAAAAGGTACTGGGTACTGTCCGAGGAAATTCCCAAAATTTCATGGGGCTTGACATCTTCTCCATCAATCCCAATGTACTTGATGGAGTATTCAGTGATAATGCCGTTCTGTTTTTCCACCGGTGGAGGTTTCCAACTTACCAAAATGCTAGTGGAGCTGGGGCTTGTGCAACTAATGTCTTGAGGAGGAGCTGATGGCTCTAATTTCAGTAGTGGGTTAAAGGAGGATTTGAGTGAAAGGATAGGAGTGATTGAAAAAAATGAACAAAAGGAAAAATAAAAATAAATAAAAGACAACCAAATGAAAATAAAAAATAAACAAAAAAAAGTAGAAACTTAAAAAAGCAAAGTGTCAGATAATCATATGCACCTTGGCTTATTAACATGAGGAAATTGAAAATGAATAGAACAACTAAATGGTGAAAAAGGATGTAGGGGAAATACATGAAAATGAAACCTCAAAATAATATTACCTACCTGTAATTAAAATTCTTCTTGAAATAAAACAAAAACGTGACACTTCTATGACTACTGATCTATCTTTATAATCATTGCAATTAGTGCAAGCTACAATATTTTAAAAGACATGTGACATGTATTTACTTACAAATTTGGACATATCCCCTTCAAGTGGGTTTACTTTCTTTGAGAAAAATTCTTGTTTTACAGAACTCCTAAAATCTTGCAATAATTGCTAGAAATTGCTCCATAAATTGCCATTTTTGTAGCCTCCCCACTCTCATAAACAAATAATTATTTTTTCTTTTTTTTTTTTTTTTTTTAACTGAGTCTGCCTGGCACAAGTCAACCACAAATTACATTTAAATGGAAAGCATTTACTGAAACATCTGTTGTAGCCAACATACTAGGAGCATGCAGTCAATAGAAGACAAAGAAAGTCTTAGTCAAAGATTTACCTACCAGGAAAAAGTGACAGGCTTGTTGATTCTGACTGTAACTTGTACTTACCCTAGATCAGCTGTGAGTTTTATTTTTTTAACACCTCTTGGAGACACCTTTGCTAGCAAAGAATTAAATCTACCAGTAATGTAGGTAACTTCTATAGGAAAAAAAAAAATCTACCCCCAAACAATGTGTCAAGAAAGCAGGTATTCATTTTACAAAGAGAGTTCACAAGTTCAGCACATCAGAATGGTGAGAGATTCTGACTGTGTTTCTTCTCGTCACCAGCACCAATCTTCCAGAGCAAAAGTGCTCGCCTTTACTGATACTGATTTGTACTTGATGAAGTCTGTTAGCATATTTACCTTTTCCAGGCTTCAGAGCATTTAAGCATGTACGTCATTCCATTGCTTTCAGTGAGGCAATTCAAGTACTGAAAGTTAGGTATGCATTTATGTGCTTAAATGCACTTTGACTTAGCAAAGTCTATGCTTACTAACTGAGATCATTCAGAGCACCAAAAAAGGAGCCATAGTTCAAATTCACTGGCAGAAGTAGTGGATGTGGACTCCTTTCCTATTTCTGCCTTCTCTCTTGTAAGGAAAACATAAATTTTGGGTGCAAGATCTTTATGGCGCTTTTTCTTTTTTTTTTGTCTATTATTTTCTTCTCATTTCTTAAGAGAAAAAAGAAACAAATAGATTTCTTATACTTATACTAGGCACATCAAACAAAATTAAAGCAACAGAGAAGGCCTAGGACCCTGCTGTGACCTATTGCATTTACACATGTATCTTTCAGTTCCCTACAGCTCTTCTACAGGGATCAATGGCTTTTTATTCAGTATGGTACACTGCTCTTCTGAAAGGAAAACAGGAGGAAATGTATCAGCATTTCAACTAACTGGAGGAGGTAGATGGGGGGACAGATGAGAATTATCACATTTGGGKTTTTTTTTTTTGGCTAATTCAGTAATCAAGTACTCAAAACATATTGGTCCCCTTCTACCATTGACTTGTGCAGGAAGTAAAATACAAGTAAAATGTCCCTTAAGGATTTTGTATGTAAAGAAATAAATCCCTGTAGCATCTTTGTCTGAAACCAAGATGAAAAGCAACAGCATATTCTGGTGAATATTGCTAATAAACTCACAGAAGTTTATTAATTTTTAATCCATTATACTCCAAAAATGCAAAATATTGCATTTATGTAACTAAGGATAATCTGTAGGCTACTTGTGTAACCAGTTTTATTAATGCATATACTTTTTTCTTAAAATACACAATTTTTGCAAAAAAGATTTTGCAATCTTTTCAGCAAACAACCAGGGTCTGCCCACTGAAATCAATTGGATTTTCCTACCATCTGAAGACATAAGGCTGAAATGAGCATAACATAATCTTATATTCAAGAAGGGAAAAATGGCAACGTGCTTATATATGGAACATGCAACCTTGGCCCCTAGCTGTTTATTTTGTATACACAGTCTAAGCAATCTTCAGGCAATATAAGAGAATGAGCATTCTAAATAGCTGAAATGGGTCCCAGAATAAATAAATACCTTTTTCTTCATCAAATTGTTGATTCTGGATTACTAAAATTAAAAGGTGTCTTGCCACTATCTCTAAAACTGACCTTGTGTTATATAATCATCTTTTATGCTTATTTCAAATGCCTCAGAAATGCTTCAGAAGCACATTTAGCTTTGGTTAAAGGTCTGCAGCACTGCATCTCCAGTCACACTAATTACTATTAATATATAACACTAACAAAGAATGATGGTGTAATCACATCTGTCATGACTGCAAATTAAAAAGCCTCATGTCACTTGAGAATCTGAATTTTCTGTTTTGAATAATATTACTAAGAAAAGGCTATTTAATTTAAAACAAATACAAATAGAATTGCACTAAGTTTTAAAATGACACAGTGTAATGCAAACTGTCAGGAAAGCAAAACTTATCAGGCAAGAGTAGCACTTCTGGACATCATCCCTGAATATCTGATTGTTTTAATTAAGTCTTAATTTAAATCTTTTAAAATGTATATAGAAATGCCTGACAAATTTTTGCATTTCATTTGCAGACAAATTTGATGAGTTTCATGACATTGTTTCCATAAGCATCCAGTGAGAAAACAATTTTTCTACAGGCGTAAAAAATGACTGAACATCATAAAAAACCTAGATTAGAAAAATCTAACTTAAAATCAGAACAATTAGCTAGTATGCAAGAACAGTTATGAAGAAATTTTTGGTACAGTCTTAAATATTCAACCTGATCCACTCTAGAAATTTTTTGTACTTCAGTGAGATGCTGCAGGAACAACCTAGTATTACAGGAAATCTGCAGACTGGGCAGGTGGAATTTTACAGCTGGAGGACTGTTATTAATGTACATCTATAGCATGATAAAATATTTTATCCTATTATAACATAAAATAAAATATTATTATGACAGCATAATATTGTCTTCTTAGACACTGGTTTACAGAGTTTTTTTCTGAAACTATGTAGGATCAACTACTAAGTTGATCACAATACACCTACAAAAATACTTATTTTAAGCATTCTTTTGCTGTATTAAGCACCATGAATGCTGTATTTTTATTTTGCCTGTATTTGTATTTTGCCTTTTTCTCTGTTGCTGCCTCTCTGGGCTTCTGAGATTAATCTCTTTGAGAAATACAAGACAAGGGAATAAAGTTACCAAGGAAAGACACCTACTTGACTGCATGGTTCTCGCTGAGATTTCTGCTGTCGAAGCACCCAGGCCTTGCGGAGAACGTGCAGCTAGACGGAATAAGTACAAGCTGTTTGGCCTTAAGCCTTGCAGACGATAAGATGTAGTAGGTTCAGTGGAAACCCGTTGCTAAAGGTAGGTAATAAAAGGATGTCTTGATTAATATTCAAGAGACTCTGAATTCCATATGTTGCCTATAGAAGAAATACTTTTATACTCTGATAATAAACCCATTGAGAAAAATTTAAATTCAAGAAAATAAATCAGAACAAAACCAAACTAAACCAAAGCAAAAAAGAATACATTACTTTTGACAAACACATATTAAGGAACAATATTTTTTAAAGTCGACAGCTTAATGGGTGAAACTCATAGCCAGAAATATTTTTTGACTGTTTGAGGAAGTAACAGCTGTGTACAAAGTATAAAAGGCTTTTCAGACAATAACACATGAACAAAGCCTTACCTATATGCCAGTGAACTACAGGGTTTTACAATGTGAGTAATCTTGGGTTTAACCTCGTAGTTAAATTTGTGTTCAAATTATTAAGAAGCAAATTCTTCCAAAGGGTAACTTATTAAGCAGGGGCCTGCATCCTACTTGGAGGTGAAATACGGATCTGGCCCCCTTCCACAAAATAAGCATATGCATTCACAGTATATGTGTGAAGCCACCATAAACATAAGCTCAGCTGAAGCATCAGCAAGGAGTTGATGATGCAGGAGAAATCAATGAGGCTGACACCCTCCTGCTGCCTCCTGAGACTGCCGGCTTCTTTCTTTTGTCTGGGACACCTGGCAATACCACATGGTTTCCGTATCAGAAGAACAGTTTATTCTAAAGTCTACAATACTAACACCACAGAGGCCCTCAAGCTGAAAATTCTTTAAGAAATAATGGTACAGAAAAAGTCTGTAGCAGGTTTTTATCTTTAGAAAAAAAAACATATTTTCTTCTCAAATATTATTGAAAGATTAGAGAAGTTTGAGAACTCTCTTACATGGTGGCAAAGAGAAACAAAAATTCTCTAAGGCTGAAAATAGACTTCAAAGTCCAAGTATAAGTGCAAAAAATCTTAATGAGTCCATAACATGCCCCAAAACCCTTCTGCTTCCAAGCCTTTGTAGAGGAACAGGCTTGAAGAGACATGATCAATGTCTGAAACTGGGTGCAACTTCTGTGGATGACTCGCTGCGACAACAGCAAAGTTCCACTGGTTGGTAACCATCGAGGGCATTTTCTGCTGTTTACACACTCTCAGACTATCGTTAGGCTGACTGCTGTGTTTAACAAACTGTTAAAATCAAGGCATTTGTACTAAAGAAAGTTACTAATCCCATCAATTCTAAACCATTGCAGTATTTTATGTCTGACTCATTAAAGAGTATTTAAAAGATGTATAGTCTTTCACTTACCTCCTCCCCGTGCTCCCCATCTTTGTAAACCAGTTCATAGCTGGAAATGGTATCAGAGCGTGGAGGTGTCCAGGAAAGCAATATGCTTGTTTCAGACTCAGGTTCTGCTTTGAAGTTCAATGGCTGACCAGGCACTAAAGAAAAAGTTGAGCAGTGTTGCCAATTGTTTATTTGGCTAATTCAACACTTATCTTTCAAACCTTTTAAACTATTATCTGAATATTTCACACAATACTACTTTTATTGAACTTACTGACCTTAAACAAATTCATTAACTGTACTATGAAATAAATTAATCTAAGCTCAGAAAAAGAATAATGATATATTTAATTCACACATTACAAATTATCACGGATTTCAAATAAATGCTTCGCAGTGTAAATAATGCACTCAGAACTGAAATGCAATTGAACAGAAGCCCTAGACATATTTCCACCCTTTTAATGACTGGTAKTTTTACCAATATATCTGAATTTCTAGTAACAACACTTTCCAATTGCAAGAACTAAAAATGAAACTTTGATTCCAGTAGCCAAGAACATTCTCTGTTGTTATGTCTTGTGTAATGGTCACAGAAATTATCCAGACTAAATGTTACCCTCATTTACTTCTGCACATCTACGGCAAATAATAAGGTTGACTGGGAAAAGACAGCAAAATATAACCCTGTCATTGGAATGTATACAATCATTTTGGCACCCAAGTTCTAAAACATTACTTTCAGTTTATAGTGCTGTTGATAAGGCATGAAACAATCTTCCACAGCACTTCTAGCTTTTCAAGAATAAAATGTGGCATGGTCTTATTTTTTGAGAAAAAAATGTGAGATGCACTTCTTAGCACATACTGAGAACAGGTCTGACAAGTAGGATGTGACAATAATGATCGTTTCACAATCATTTTTCAGGGTAGAATTTTATTATAGCATTACAAGTACGTTTCTTTTGTACAGTAAAAGACTTAAAAACACCATGGAGCAAACAGTAAAAATAATTTGTGATTGTAATTCTTATCTTCCCCAGACTTCTACAGAATGTCACTCTGAAGATAACACTGCCCTCGTGTATGCTGGTGCAGGTTTGATATCTAACCTTTAAACAGACAGATAACCTGTCAACATGAGGTGCATATTCAGGCTCCTGTGTGGAGGTTACGAGTCCCTACCATTCACTTTTTTTTTTCCAGAAACAGGACAAAATAGAAAAGTAAAGGTATAGAAGGATGTTGCCTATTTCTGAGGGGATGAGTGAGGGCGAACAGGAGACCAAGTCTCTTTAAGGGAAGAAAAAAGGATAGGAGTAATTAGCTATTTTTCTAAAAGATGCCTGGTGTAAAAAGAGACCACTTCTGGGTGCACTGCGAAGTGCAAAAGTGAAAAGATCACAAAGCACTGGGAGCAATTACACGAAATATCAACAAAGTGTTTTTGACAGAAATACTTCTAATATTATCATTTTAAAATTGAATGGATTTGAAATTAAGTGGGATAACTGGATAATTCCTAACTTTGAAACAGATTCTGAAATACCATTAGATCAAACTTTAACTTGGCAAATCTGTAGCATAGCTGTTTAAATGCATTTACTAGGTGAACATTACAACTTTTTAGGTTAGCTGCTTCAAAACACTCCTGAGTAACAGCCAGACAACAGCTGCAGATTTGCCTCCTGTTGAACACAGCTTAAAGTAGATGTGGAGCTCCACTGGAGCCTCGCCAAAACTTAATAATAAAATCTGGAGTCTAGGCAGCTATTTGGAAGTGTTTATTTTGCTACAGGTTGTTCCAAATCTATCTCATGAAGCTCAGGTGAGTACCTGGCTGTAGGCATTTTGTTTGCTTCATCTGACAAAAAGATAAAAACTGGTAAAACTGACCTATGGAAAAAATGATTTGCTTCAATGTGTATCAAAGGATAGGGAAAAAATTATTTTGGCAAAGTAACTGAGCAGCATGGTTGGAGTTACAAAATCACCTTTGCCTGGTCATGGAAGGTCAAACAGCAGCTTATGTCATCTGTGCCATGCTATCCATCTTGTTTTTGACATCTTTATCAGTGACCTGGAGGAGGGAATGGAGGGCACACATTCCAGGTTTGCCTGACATCAAGCCATGACATCAAGGTGGGGGGGACCAGACGACACACTCGAGGGCCAGGCTGCTGTTAAGAGGGAGCTGGAGAGGGAGCAGGAACAGCCTGGTGGTTCTCCATGAAATTCAGCAAGCCCTATCCTGCGAACACAGAGCCCTGCAGGGATGCAGGCTTGGGCTGACGGGGCCAGGGAGCAGCTGTGTGGGATGGCCCTGGGCCCTGGCGGGCAGTGAGCTGAGCCGGGGCCAGCCGTGTGCCCAGGTGGCAACAAGGGCCAGCGGTGCCTGGGGTGGTATGAGCAGGAGGCGGCCCCACGAGCTAGGGGATGGCAGAGACTGTGCCCCTGGTCTGTGCCCGTCAGACCACATCTGGATACTGCATGTGGTTCTGGGCCTCAGCAAGATGGCTCTGGGCTGGGGCCCTTGCCCTGCGAAGAGAGGCTGCAGGACTGGGGCTGGATCAACTGGGAGAAGGGACGGCTTCGGGGGCACCCAACAGCATCCCCAGCACCAATGGGAGGGATGGAGGAGATGCAGCCGGGCTCTTCACAGTAGTGCGTGGCAGGAGGGCGAGAGGCAGCGGCACAAGCTGAAACATGAGAGGCTCAGGCTGGAGATAAGAAGAAGCCTTTCCCCATGAGGGCAACCCAGCGGTGGAGCCGGTGCCCAGGGAGCCTTGGGAGCCTATGGTGGACCGTATCCAGCCTTGGGGGGTTTTACGCCTCAACTGGGTGAAGCCCTGAGCAGCCCAGTCTGACCCCACAGCTGAGCTTGCTCTGGGCAGGGGCTGGGGCTGGGGACCTCCCCAGAAGATCACCCTGCCAGCCTGAATCGTCCTGTGATGTTACGATCTGTGCTTAACGTACAGATACATGAATTGTAGAACACAGCCAGGCAGTAATAGTAAATGACCAGTCACGTGACCCATATGAAGGCTGGTACCATCCATTATGATAAATATGGCAGCAGATGGAGAACAAAGGGTATTTCCTGTCTTTCTGCACATTTTAAGACCCTCATCCTCCAAGTATTCCTCTAAAAAAAAAAAAACATTTATGGTCTTAGGTCTCCAATTTGCTATCATTTTATAAGACAAATTGATAGTTAATTGGACTTTCCCAAATGCTGTTTGTCAAAATAATATCTTGCTGCAAAATCTAGTCTCCCCTCACATTTTTCAACCACAGTTAGGCAATTATGAAGCTGAAAACACTGACAGAAGAAAGAGGTGACAGGGAAATCTGCATTGCTCCAAACAGATAGAGAAGATGGAGAAGAAAGAAACCGAAACCAAAATAACAGAAACTAAACAAACTGTATTGCTGATAAACTCTGGTAGGGAACCCAAGGCTTAAACCAAAGAAAAAGTACCAGAAAAGAAAGTGGAACAATAACTTTTAAGCTATTTAGGATTTATGCCTACAACACACAACATCTGTTCAAAAAATTCTTCAGTGGCTCGTGGGAACTAAGCCAAGCTGGAGGAGCTCACAGAAGGTACTGGTCTCCTTCAGAGATGGAAAAACCTAGGGAAACTGGAAAATCTATGTAAGTGGACTTTATACTCTTGCTGAAGTGTTTTTAATTACACAGATCAAATCTAACTTTCCATATTAGTGCTGTACATGGTCAGCTCACTGAATGGGATCTTTTTGCATGAACATTCTCTCAATATTGTCTTTTCTGTCTTTTCTGCTTTGAGGTCAATATGCTCTACAAATGTACATTAAACCCCATAACTTCCCTGTGCACCGAGTATACCTCTTCTTATTTCTTGCTTGTAAACATGACATAACTTGGGTAGTACACAAGATGAAACACCACAATGCAGTGACAAAAAAAAGAACAATATCCAGAATTACTCTTTTCAAAACTTCATACCAAGTTCTACACTTTTGCTTGCCTAGTCCTACATGTTTATTGCTGGATAACGAGAAACAAACACAGCTTGCTGGACCTTGTCCTGCATATGTGGTTCTATGTCCATCCCCGATTCAAGTGCCAGAACAGAATCATAAAATGGGATCTCAAATCGGAAAGGCACTTTAGTTCCCTACACAGCTCCTCAGCTGGCTGAGGTAATCAGAAAAACTGAGGCTGTGCTGGGTTTGCAAGTGATGCTGGAAAGAGATGAGAGTCTCCAGGCTAGAAAGGGCTCCATGACATTGCTAGGGTGAAATCCATACCTAGAGCAAAACTCAATCAGTTCAATTAGGAATCAGTTTTGCAAAGGACAATAGATTGATCAAGAGAATTTACAATCAGTTGGGAACTGAAAGGGACCAAGAGTTCATGCTTCTTCTTGCTCTGGAAGAAGCATGAATCTCTACAGAGAAGCTCTTACAATTGAAGAGTTAATGTGCTCCAGAGATTTTGTTTTGTAAAACAATACTTGTACTTTTTGAAATACCAAATTCTCATGGAATTTAATTACAAAATAAAATGGGTAATGTACTAACTATATGTGCATCCTGCTCTCCCTCTGTCTTTCTGCTACAACAGAAATAACCTCTTCAAATGAGTCTGAAGATAGCTGAGGCTTGCAGTATCAAACAGAAGTGCAGTATTCAAAATAATTAAATACTATACATTTTAAATGTCAAAAAAGCACAGCACATTTTGTGAAAAATAACCAGAAATCCATAAATCACTTTCTTAAAGTAATATGTGTAACTGACATTGAGGGAGCCCACAGAATAAAATAAACATGTTGGTCAGTCTTAAAGACGGAGTCCGCATGGTCTTGTCTGAATGACTAGAGAACACAGTGAAGAGATAAACTATTCTTCAGAGTAATTCTGTCTACACTCTATTTCTACAGTGTAGCACTAGAGTTGTCTAGTATTTCAAGCTGCATTCTTCCATACTTAAGTTCAGTGACAAAAATAATGTGTGCACATTTCCAGCGCTCATCCACGTATTTGCAAAAATCAGAATTCTGGACTAGAAAGCAATCAGATCTAAAAAAAGAAAAAATTCCATATCCATACCCTATTTTGTGTTCTAACCAGAAGAAAGAGAGGGAGATTAAAAGCTAGAAAGATCACTGTGCAAGGGTAAGTTGCTCAATATCGGTCTCATCATGTTAGCATTTAAATGAAGTAAATGTAGATACTGGGGCACTTAACAGAAGTTAACTATGCTTTGAGAGCAGAGGGGTTATTCAAAAGCTGAAATAGTCTTTCCTACCTGACCAGAAATGTTCCTTAAGGGGAATTTTGTCACTTAGAAACCATCCTGCACCCCACCTCAGCTCCGAATTATTCTCCTTCCACCTGATTCCTTGCATCACAGTTGAGTTTCCAGCTGCATGCTCTCAACCCTTCCCTTGTGGAAGTCCATTTCCATGAAATGCTTCACAAGGAGACTAGTACTGTGGAGTTTCAGAGACATGAGGTTTCACCGTTCATGTGTTCATGAAAAAATTTGACATGTCTGGCAAAGTAGCTAGCTTGCTACAACACAGAACTATATTCCCTTGCTACAGACTCCCTTCATCTGAACTTCTAATCTTCTTTTACAATAAGAACTCCAGAACCATTAACTCATTTCCCTTAAGCTAAGGCTCTGTTTATGTGCTCTGCAAGTCAGATACTTGACCTTCTCATTACTGTCCTCTTCCATATGTTCAAAAGATTAGCCTTTTATAACTGTAATAATCCTTAGTCTTCAAACCACTGCCAATCCTTGGTTTAAAATTAACAATGTTTTATATTGTAAGTTCTTGTTTAAAGAATGTTTACAGGTACACATCCATTTCCCAGAATATTTTTTCTCTCTCTCTTTCACCAGTAATCCACTACCCAATAGACCTCGTGTATCTCTCACTCTCCCCTCTCTCTACCTAAGCTCAGAATAAAACCAGGATTCTCTGAATTCCTTCAGTAGCTATACTCTCTTTGCACATTAAAAACCAAACCAAACCAAAACCAAACCAAAACCAACCCAAACCCAAACCCAAAACCAAACCCAGACATTCAGTTTAAAGCTCAAGAATTTTCCTGGTACACACAGGTTAAAGTATGTTGCTCAGAGAGTATGTGTACTCTGACCAGTTTAGGCAAAGAAAGGAAATATGAAAAGGTACATAAGAAGTGTGCCCTGGGCAGCTAAATGGAGACAAACCAACAGAGCTTTTGTTTTCTAGTGAAGTAAAGAAAAAGGACAAGAAGTATCACACTAAAGCTTATACCGACATTTCTTTACTCTAAAATCTGGTGTTAGTAAGTCAATTCACCTAAATAATATACTGGCCCCGACTCCATCCTCAGCAGAATCAAATCCTTTGACCCAAAATGCATAATGAGGACTTTCTTACGTGTAGCTTTTGGAATTATCTTCCCTTATTCAAAAGTCTCAGCTCTACAGCTGTTTTCTGATTACTTAATTTCCTAAAATGGTGTCTTTTTACAGTAAACACTGCTGAAAACAACTGGGCAATAGGACATGGCTTTTCCTTAGAATGCTTAAGCAGAATACTGAAACACAAAACTGAACATAAAACTTTTATTTTTTTTTATGTTTAGTTGTCTGAAAAATGCTTCCTTCTCTTCCCCTCAAACTACGTGTTCCTAGTTAATATTTTAATTAGAAACCTAATTTTCACTATCAGCAGAGTTTCGGCTGACCTGCAAAGTGAGAAGCCACTCATACAGCCATTTCAAAAGAACAATTCTGCTGTACTAAGAAAGTAAAGATTCTTGTAAACAGGTTTTTTTAAAACAAATTATTCATTTTTTATAATTTGTCTCCAAAGATCAGAATACACATAAGGGAGGAAAGCTTTTAAGGAAACCAAGCTAACAGAGCCTGTAAGTCACAGCTGTCAATCAGATTTTGTTGTATATATACTCTAATATCCCCAAAGTAAGCATAAGGGTTAAGCTACATATTTACAATGACAGGCTTATTTGTTTCAAAAAAGGAAAAAAAAAAAAATCAATCAAAACAAAATCACCTTCCCATTCCTATTTTTACTCTGTTACATATGTTTCCATTAAATCTATTTCCGCTGTTTTTAAATGACACTTTATAATTCACTATATTTATTTGGAGGAGTTTCAGCTTGAGAGAGACTTAAACCAAAACAATCATATTTAGATTCAGATTACAGCAAATCTGGAAGAGAAGGGCAAGGAGGGCATTTTATTCTGCAGTGTTCACTGAAAAGAAACTGCTGGATAGAAAGATGGGAGAATCTTAGTTTTTAAACACATCCAAACTGGAGAACTGCACTAGACTTTCTTAGCTATTTTTCTCTTTTATGACTTAAAATGCTCATAATTCAAGCACAAGTATCAGTGCTTAAAAACGCCTCCTGTATGCCACATTTTTGTTTTTCTTTTGATTTTTAACATAGTCACAAATAAACAATGTCAAGTCAACTCTGTTATGAAGTTGAAAATATGTATTGAGAATCCCTCCTGCACTGTTAACATTGTCATAATGTCTTCAGATTGCAACAGTAATCGGAAACTGATGGGCACGTTTAATGGCAAGTTCTATGAAGGTTTTAATAAACAGAGCTTTTCTGAGTGACCTCAGAAAGTAATGTAACTTGGGCTGGTCCAGCTGAGCCTCAGTGCTCATTATTCCGATTGCTTCATCCTTCTCTGGGGAAGCCACTGACAAACTCTTGCTAATCTAAAAGGTTTATGGTTGTAAGTGAAAACACAGATGAAGAGCTCACTAAACCTTCTTCTTTAAAAACTTTTTGTACATGGATTCAAAAAGAACTCAGATGTCATATAAAAACTAGTTCCTGAAAAAGTTTACAATTGCCAAAATTGAACTATGGTATACATATTTACATTTGCATGTGCACACAGACACATTTTAATATACCACTGGAAGGTCTAAAAAAATTAATTTAGTAACTTCTTGGCTGAGACACTGTAAAAGGTAACACCTAGACCTTTGTGTAACACAACACTTAGAAAGATTCCAGGACAATACCTCAATTTCTGTTCTTTATTAAATGGATATTGGTAAAACGCAGAAGTAAAAAGTGGATGAAACATAACTGTCTTCAGTTACACTTTAGAGATACTTTTTTTAAGAATTTGAGGGATGCTAAATTCTTCAACAGGAAACTTTCCAGTACTAAAAAATTCAAGTAGTATTACATAATAATTCTAGGCAATCACTGACCTACAGTAATACTTCATACAGCTTTCTCTAAACCGCTAGACAAATGGAGCTTTTATTTCTTATTGCTACAATAAAATGCTTTCTGCAGTATAGCTCCATCAGAACTTCTCGCTTTTGGTTTCATAAAAATTCTCTGCAATGTTTTTCACTGTGCTTGTTTGTCCTTTGCTAATAAAATTAATTCATGGACCTAAAACTCCTGTACAGAAACAAAACAACCTAACTGCAAACATAAAACAAGAAAATGGTGACCTTATGATATGTACTTTGTAGGGGCAGGTTGGATTTGATTTATAAATCCAAAGTGTACAGAACTGCTTGCTTGAACCTACACAAAGGTTTGTTATTTTTTTAATGCTTTCATGTTTTATGTGTTTTCAGAACCTTACCAACTATTTGAATACAAATGCAGTACACATACATTTTAAATTTCCAAATGCAAGATTCACTGGAATGATGTTCCATAAGGGAACCACACGCCACCTAAACAAAACCCACCAACACAGGTAACTCCTCAAAGAAAGCTGTGAAGAACTACTTGACACTTTTGGTGCACAGAGCACTGCAAAATAGAAGCCATAACATTTGGCCACCTCCAGGATGAAGGTCTCCCTGAGACTGCAGTTAAACTTCAGTTAAACTTCTTGAGATTGATGGAGAAAGAAATGAAAGTGTGAGGGGATAATGTCCACTCCTCAACGATAACTTGCACTGTGGAATTGAGAAAAGGTTATCCACAAAAGCTGCCTGAATAAACTGGTTATCCTTGAGAGGAAGTTTTTTTCAATATTTTAAACTCAAATTCTCTCTCTGCAGCATTTCTGCATGTATTTAATTTTTTCACACAAATTCTGTTCATTGTTAGCTTACCGCCTGTTTGAGTGATGACTTGAATGTCACTAGAAAGTGGTCCATCCCCAACAGAAGTGAAAGCAAGAACCTTCACAGAGTATGTTTTCTGGGGTACCAGATTCCCAATAGTGGTAATATGGCTGTCAGCCACATTGTGCTTCATCCAACTGTTGACATGTTGAGTGGGGTCCATGGTGTAATAAACTCTGTAACCTTGTATTTGTCCATTAGGTTCCTCAGGTTCTTCCCACTGTACTAAAATGGTGGTAGAGCTCAACATACGGGCCTGCACATTGCGTGGTGCACTTGAAGGTGCTTGCTCTGAAGTCCTTGTTGACACAGGCTCACTGGGTGGCCCTCGCCCAATGTTATTTACAGCAATTACCCGAAATTCATACTCTGAATATGGGCTTAGGCCAGCCACGCTATAGCGTGTTGTGGCCACCCCATCAATTTCTTTATATGGCTCCTCGGAGTTCTTGGGTTTGTGCTGGATTATGTAGTAAGAAACTGGCTCAGGGTTTCCAGAGTCCCAAGTCAATGTTATGCTTGTCGCTGTGCTTTCTGTCACCACAGGTGTTCCAGGAGGTTTGGGTAAGGCTAAAGATAAATGCCAAAAAATACAGTTAGCACTATGTAACACTAGACATTAATTATTACAATAAGCAGCTTAAAAAGCAAACCAAACAAAAACAACAAAAAGAAAACAAAACAGGAAGATTGGAATGGAAAGAAGGTGTGATCTATTCAGAGCAAGCTTTTGGCAATTATGATTTACTACAGAAATCTACCAGAAAACCTTCAAATTTTGTAGTGTAAGGTTTATTTGATATAAATTAATGATATAGACTTTTGTAATAGATCCCGTAAACATATGCAGCAGGGGAATCTTATAGACAGACAGTGCACCATTACAGTTGGATTTTCAGATATTTTTGGAACCTCTAATTTCCAATTACTCAGTGAACATGATAGTTGGACACCCAGCAACTCTAAAAATGAAATGACTGGTTCTTAAATGTTCCTGCCCTTGACAAGTATATGAAAGATTACAAGATCCTTTATTTACTTGAAATGAAGGCTGGGAGCTAGACACAGGAGAATAATGGAACATTATGATTAACTTATTTATTAGTATTATTGCTGTCTGAATCTGTATTTTGTCTTATTCCAGTGATTGGCTGGAATATTTACCCTCTTGATTTAAGAGGGTAAGAGGCATTTAGTTCCTTTCAGTGCAATATATTTGTTCAGAATATGACAATGAATGAAGCAAAAGACTGAACTATG
>JAYKAV010003435.1:219082-276316 GCA_035582835.1 Phoebastria nigripes
AAAAAAAAACAAACAGGACAAAGATGAGAGGGATGAAAGGACAGAAAGAATGAGTAAGATCATTCTGTGAACGTTAGTTCAGCACTCTTACCTCTTATTGGTGTACCACCTGGGTGGATAATATGAATGCAAATAAGATTAGAAAGAAGAAGCATTAGTACGAGAAGAAGGAGGCTAGGGCTTTGGAAGAAGAATCAAATTAGATTTACAGAATTAAATAAGGTCTTAAGAGAAACTTGAATTACTATACTGTTAAAACAGGAATATATTAGATAGTATTATCAGGTTATAAAAGCAAGTTGCATTGTACCACAAAGGGCAAAGGCTACAATTGGCTGCATTGCCATTCTCAGAGTAGCATCTGAGTTCTTAGATGTTTGGTTATATAGGGTTAGATATATATCGAATATGCCTCAAATACTTAAAGGAAACTTTACAATACTGTACTTATGACATAGTTTAGGAAAATATTGGAAATTCTGTTTAAATATATATATATAAATCTATATATATTTAAAAAGAGGATACACTGAAGGCTATCTAAAACAAACACTGTAGTTTAGGCTGGATTATGGCATTTACTGTTCTACAGCTATGTGATACATGTGTACTGTTTCTTTTAGGTGTTGCTACGACTGATAAGACAACATTTCTGTGGAGGTGTGCGTGTGCGCCACTATAGGGATCTGGTGACTACACTGACTGTTAGTAAAATGCATGCCATGCATTTTAAGAATAATAATAGTAATCATATAATAATAATAATAATAATCATCACCATAATATTCTGAATATGGAAATTAGTGGGGGTGAAGTGCGCTTCAGAACTAAGCACTTACCAATAGATTCTGGAGATTTAAATACGGAGAGAAGAAAGACAGCATAAAAATATTATTATATTCCTTATAATTTGGTACAAAGTTTTCAGTTAAAGCTTTATATACTAAATCATCTATGTCACATGTGAAAAATTAATTCTTAATTTACATTAACAGAAGGTTAATTTACACAGTTCTGCTGACAACAAGCAAAAAGTCAGTTAACACGACGATTTAACATCACAGGACAGGTCAAAAGCTGAGAATTCTGGGAAGACACGTGATTAAACAACTTAGATTCTACAACAATATCTACTACAATTGCCAAAGAAAAAGCTCATTATATCCCAATTATCTTATTTGGGGATAAGCTTTAAGCTTTATAAATTTAGAATTGTTTTTTTTTTTTTTAAATCTAAAGAGAGCAAAAGAATAAACTAGGGCAGGAGAAGAGTGAAAGAACTGCTAGGGAGGTGCAAGGGGCAAAGAGAGAGAAAGCAGCAAAAGCTGGATTCTACACCAAAAGCAGACTTCTGTAGATCCAGAAAATGTAGGATTCATAAAGCTTTAGCGTGGGCGCACACTACTGTGGCTAAATGTGTTGGAAAAATGTTCAGCCAGCAAAAAAACTTTATTCCATAGGTTACCCAAGGATTTCTTTTCCTTTTTTTTTTAAATTTTCTTTTTAAGGTATAATTGTGCATGGGAAAAAGTATTGTGTTTTATGTATTTGTGAGAGGAAAGAAGATGTGTCCAAACTGGCTAATCTTTGGTGGAATTAAATGTGGAAAAGACAGCACAAAACACATTTTAAATTTTAATTGAAGTGTCTAATGCAGGTTTTGGTTTTGATGAATATAACCATTGGTACTCCTTGCAATTTCTGAATGAAGTCCAATGTTGAAATAAATTTGTTAAAAAAAAAATAAAAAGGAAAGAAGAAAGAAAGAGGAGAAAATGGATCCATCAAGTACTGCAAAAAGCAGTAAAGAAAAAAATTATCAAAAAGTACAGTCACAGCAGTGAGCAATGTGGAGTAAACAGAAGCTGCAAAACACATAGAGACAGACTCTAGAAAAGGCTATGACAACATCACAGACATGGACAACACACTCAGTAACACAGAAAAGAGAGGAGGAAGAGAAATTATTACCTATAAATAAAAATTTTAAAAAAAAAAAAAAAAGGAAGAGAAAGAAAAGAAAGAAAAGGTGAGAGAGAACAACTCTGGGCGTTAGTGGAAACAGTAACAAGACCCTACCTGAGCGTAACTGCTTGATGCGGCCATTGTTGTTGCTTGTGTCAACAGGTAAGAAATCTTTGAACCAAGTTATTTCGGGATCAGGATTGCCACTGGCTGCACATAGCATGGTAGCTGTACGAGTTCGTTCAACCACCTTCAGCTGTGGGCCCATATCAATGGTGGGGAAACCTCGGGGAATTTGATCCTCTGCAAAAGAAATGTATGATTTGAAGGATTTCACATTGGTTACATAGTAATTCATGAAAGCCCCAGTCACTACCCTGCTTAACGTTCAAGGGTCCCCTAATTGTTTGTATGCAATGAAGTGATGCAAAACCCAGATACTCAGGCAGTATTTTTGGTAACTTACAGTGAACAAAATGCTGATACAAAAAAGAAAGTTAATAAAAAAGCAGCTACAAACTTTATACTTACTTATAAAATGCATTAAATTGGCATAGATACTGTATGTAGTGCATAATAATTAGACTCCCACTATGGCACTTTACAACACTGATGTTGCTCTGCTTGCAAAAGTCCTTATTATTTTATGCGAAATATTGAATTACCGTGCCTATCAACAACAGGGAAAAACCCCTTTCTTTATATGAGACAAGTACATAAGGAAGTGCGATCATCCAGTATAGGATTTGGCCAGGGACTTAGGAGACCCAAGTTATATTTCTTGCTTTTATCATTATTACTTATGTGCTGTTGGTCTTAATGTCCCTGTGTTTCAGTTGTCCATCTGTAAGATGGGTATAACAGCGCTTTACTGCTACAGAGAAATGCTGTGAGGATGAACGCATTGTAAGATTGCAAAGTACTGAGAAACTCTAAACATTGGAGTTATGCAGATATCAAAGTTAAAGTGACAGGACATTCATAAYGATCTTGAATGAATACAACTGTGCCAACTAAAACACTCAGATATGGTAAAATTCCTCACCCTAGTGCAGTCAATAGCGAAGTATTAAGAAATACTGAACAAGAGCAATTCGCCTTCTTAAGGTGATACACACTAGCAATAACACTGGAAGCACAGTGGGATCAGGCAACTTCTCAGAAATCAAGTTAGCATAGGTAAAATAATCTGTTTGAATTACATCATCTTGCTCTTCATTTCCATTAAAACGGCAAAAATATTTTTATTGCAAAATAATTGCCATTATTTCAGTTCAAAAAGGACAAGCAAAAAAAAAATCAAAGAAAGGATCAATACTAACTATAAACCACATATCTTATTAAATGTCTTGATTGGTGGTTACTGACATGCAATTGATTAAGGGATAAAGTTAACTTAGAAGAAATTGTTCGATGTCAACTCTCTTTCATGAAATATGTGTCGTATTTTCAAATAGTTTCAGGGAAGTCTTCAGACTTTTCTGAAAAATGTATAGCAAGCAAGTACATCCTATAAATCTTTGCAGTTCCTGGGATCTGCTGTTGCCCATGAGCTACTTAATTGCTTGCACTACAAATGCACATAGATAACTACTCTGGTATAGTAAACACAATTCTCCAGTAAGTTTGCATAACTCTTCAGAGCTAGAATTTCTACCAATCAGTGGTTAAGTGTCAAATCCTTCACTAGCAATAGGCTCTTCCCAAAGAAAGGTATGTTTCATGTTGTTTATAAACATGAAGTCTTTGGGAGTAACTGACAAGATTTGACTTGTGACACAGAACAGGATTTTTATGACCTGACCTTTCTTTTCCTACTTGGCTCGTACAGAAAACCCTGGAGTCCCTTTTGCAAATACATAAGTGTACAACAAACATAACCTATCTTGAATACTAATAGGATGGAGTAGTAAAGAGCTTTCCTTTCTTATTTTTAATAAGGGTAATTAAATTCCATCCATCCCCCTTATGCATAGAATATCTTTGAATGAATGTTCTTCATGAAATTTTCATGAGAAACATCACAATGTAACAGATTCAAATAGCCAGAACTGTTATATTTTTGACAGTTGTGGCTTGTTTCCAACCTGGCTTTCAGGTATTTGGCAATAAAACCCAATATTCAACATAAAATGGACTGAGGAAATAATTAAATTTCTAATTGGAGTGCTTATCACAGTGGATTTAGTTTTTAAGACATTAATTGCTTTTTTTCTCTCTAAGTTTATGAGTGATTTGTACAAAACTGTCTTACACTTTGATGACACCAAGTTTGACAGATCATCAAACACACTGTGCGAGAGAGCTGAGCATCAAATCAGTGAACAACTGCCWCTCAGCCACAATAAGAGAAAAGTAACTATTAAAAAATTTTGATATATCAGTAGCTCTACAATTTTATATGAGGTGAAAAGAAAAATATTTTTTTACTGCTCATTAATATGCTCATTAGCCTCTAAACCATAGTATATACCACTGTTCCCTATTAATATTCAGTTCTAGTGAATTAGATTCCAATTCATCAACAATTTAAATCAGACTTGACCTTCTCAAAGCCATTTGGTACTGTCATTTTGAGAGGCCATTAAAGGGCAGATTTCTCTGTCCTTGTGCTTAGTGAGTCATACATGTAATACATATTTTGTTTAGGATGACAGATACAAGAGATCTAGAAATAGAGCACATTCTTTGGATTTGTTAGGTGTCTTAACAGCACTGCATTCCATTACTGCCTTTAGTACTGTGCTAGTATCATTTCCTATTGCTGGAAGAGCTCTACAAAAGTTATTTTTCATCAAATGTATGATCTGAACAACATAGAGAGGCAATTAAAAAGACTGGTTACCACATGAACCCTTACGAGAGAATGATATGAAATGGCCTTGCCTTGTTTCCCATCACGGTTGTTCTTAGTATTTCTAAACTGTCTCTCTGTGTATTCTGTCTGTTTGACATTGCTCATCTGTAAACAATGTCCTTGAGATTCCTACTTCTGCTGCCAGTTTTGTCAAAGTGGTAATTGCTTCCCTTCCAAGCAACACATATGGAAAAAGCACATTAACCTCCACATTCAGATTTCATTGTAAGTATACCTACAGACATTCTCCAGCATATAATTTCACATGTTGTTGCACCTGTCTTAGAGGTGAGCCTGCCCTCACAAATGCAACAGCATTTAGAGTAGAGACTCAAACTCAGTTTTTATGTGTAAACAGTAATTTTGATGGAGTGGTATCTTGAAAATACCAACAAGTTAAATTATGCTCTACCAAAAAGAAACCATACTTACCTTTAAGAGTATCTACAGAAAAAAAAATCTGAACATAGCTGTGCCACAACTATATATCATAAACTCTGTTCTGCTCATCCTTTAACTGTGTTTTCTTTCATCTTAAAGAAAAAAGTTTGCTGATGCAATCTCTCTTTTTTAAATGACATAATTCTTTCATAAGATTTCAGGAACTTCCCAAGCTATGTCTGAAGGTATATTGTCAAGTCTACATATATACAAAAGCTGGATCCAAAGAAAGAAGATGATTTCATCCAAATCATTGGATTTGACTCTTCATGATAAACCTACCTGGGTGTACAATACAGCTAAACAAAGAGAAAAATGATGATCTTCATCCAGCGTTTGTACCAGACGTTCTCAACATTTTGACTACTTTTCCAGTAAAAAGCTATTTTCAGATCATGTCTAGGCCCTACTGGCAGCAAGAAGAGTGGCAGCTTTTAGAAAACAGATTGGGTCTTAAAGTCTTAAATTCTTCATAGCTACCTTGCTGAATCACTTTGGCAATCAGCATCATGTTTTAACAAGAAAGACAGAATAGTGTGAATAGTTTTCTCAGCTACAGTACATTATGATAATATTATTATGATATGGATATGAAGTGCAAATGTGAAGTACCCAAAGCAAATTGTGATGACTTTGGTTGTGGGTTATGGAGTATAAAGGCAAGGTAATAGCACCACGGTCCAAGACTGGACAGTTGACATGAAAACCGGGTAATATTTCTGTTAAGTATTTCCTTCCACATTAACTATTTGCCCCATTGAAACACCCATGTTCCAGAATATTCATATTAACCTGTAGTTAAATCTGTGTAATCTGCCTAACTAAAATACATACTCAAAATGTTTCACTGTGCCTCTTAAAAAATATTGTCCTATGTGAACCAAATATTCTCGTTGTGGAAATGGAGGGTGGTTCTTCCTTCTATTCAGGAAGAAAAAAAAGATCTATTTCAAGATTCACTGATAGCTTAGCCACAGGCAAATTTTAGTCATTCTGTAGCTCACAGAATAAGAAGGCACACATGGAGTATTCCCAGAATACACTATAGATACCGAAGATAAACGGCTGCAATAAAGTTTATTATTTCAAAGAACAGTGTAAATAAAGCTTTTATTTTCACTATTCCAGATGGCAGCAGCATATAATTTGCACTGTTTTGACATCATGACCGTATTATTCAAAATCATTCTTCCTGCAACTGAACTGAACGCAGGATTGAGAACAGTAAAATCAAAGAGAGTAGGGGAGGGAGTAAAATCAACATTTTACAGCAAAGTTGGTATTCTGTACTATTATTGAAGAACTATGCATATGAATAAATTGAAAAGTAAAACCAAAGCCATTTATAATTATATGTAAAAGGCTAATTTGGATTTAAAAAATATAAAGCATCAGAAAAATGCCAGTTAATAAACATTATTCCTATTGATATATTTTACAAGGTAAATTTTGCCAAAAAAGTAATTATGAACACACAATAAATTCTTTTCCCAGGGTCCTTTGTTCAAAGCTGCTATATACAGATGGATACTTTTACTTAGTGGTGCTGTAAGTTAGTAAAGGAAGGTAATGGCTACACGGTTAGAATAGATCTAGGTATCTGTTGGGATTTCTCTTAAATTTCATGCAATTATACGACACAAGGAAAGGGAATTAGACATTGATAAGATGATCAGAGACTCACCAACAGTTAGTAAATATTCAACAAGAGAACAGTTGCCCCTACCATCCCACTAAAAAACATGCATTTAAAAATATTCTTCATATATTGGAGAGATGTGCAAAGCACTTTTGATGCAAAAGAAAACAAATTTGTTTAGTAGCTCTGTATGCAATTACCCTGCAAATTGCAAAGTAATGTCTATATAACAGAACATAGAGCCACTTAGACTGAATTATCATTTGTATGAATGTTGAAGCAGCAATTTCACATTGCATTAAGTCAGTTAGCACTCATTGTTATTAGCATTTAGCCTTAAATAAGTTCTCTGTTTTAACAAATGAGTGCATTGAGCCTTTGAAATTAGATCTCTTCATAAGGACATGAAAATGGAAAAAGGAATTTGCACCTTTTGGCAGTTCTCAAAATCTGCTAAATTAAACACTGCGCATAGCAAGCTTTTTCCAAAGTGACCTGTGTCACTCATGTGAACAATGAAATACCTCTCACTCTCCTTTAACAATGACACTCTGAATGACAAGAATTAACATTTGAAGAGTCATCACTCATATGAAAACACAAGCTTCAAATTAAGTGTTTATTCTCACATTCGCACTCAGGCATTGTAATAGCTTATAGCACAGCATATCATCCGAACATCATACACCCAAATTTGGTTATGACTGACCTTTTGGATGTCTGTTCTGCTTACTGGGAATGGAAAGGGAAATACAAAAGGCCGTGTCCTAAAAAAAAAAGTAGGGAATCCAAGAATCCCTGCCAGATGTCCCTTCTCTAACATAAGGAGAGGACTCAGCCAGAGTTATGGTAATGAAACAAAGGCAGAGAATGTGAAGTGGTGTTTTAAGTGCAGGGTATCATATATTTAGGAAAAGAAACACTAAACTTCTGAGGTGGAGAGGATACAGCATCCCACATATTTCAATATGCAAATGTTCACAAGAACAAAACTATGTATTTTGCACTGGTGAATTAAAAACAAGAGGACGGCAAAGGGCAGAAATATGAATTTCCGTGATTACCATTTCTAATTTGAGGCTTAGTTTCCAGACAGGGTTAGGATTTATGTTACACTGAATCAGGGTTAAATTGGGGCTTGCCAAGAATGAGGATCAGGAAAACGCGTGATTGCTCTATCTAGTCAATATTTTTAACAGACTAATATTTGTCTTTTTACATCCTTATTACTTTCATTTGAAAAATAAAGGAGAAAGAATAACAGTAGTGCAGTGATGGCAGTCTTTGCTTTAAGCTTTAATTTCTCACATCACACACAGTTTTATGGTGCAGTAAATAACGAGATCAGCAGCAGGTTCATATGTACACCAGAGCTCCCTTCTCATGTTAGTAGTCTGAATATACAAATTGGTCCAGAACACATAAAGGCATTATTTTCTTTTTCTTCCCCTCCTTTCTACTCATTAATACTCTGTGTTAAAATATTGATATTAGTAAATACATATGACATCTTTTATAAGTAATTACCTCATATTCATTCTTAAGTATAAAGCAATAAATCATCACAATAAAGTTGTAACATACTAATTTGAACTGAGAAGGGGGCAGAAGCATCTTGTTTTCTCTTCACCAAAGAGGACAAGAGAGAAAAAGCGAGCAGTCTGGCAAAGTAGTTGTCAGACCATACAGTCCCCTTCTCCCTCCTTCCTCCCCATTTTCACTACATGTCTAAACCTGTGCCTAAACCTAAAGGAGTGATAATACTACCTAAGAGAGTCACAGGAACTCAGCTTGTGGTCATGGCCATTTCTGTTACTGATGTTACACAGCTTTCAATGAGTTGTTTCCTCAATGCCATAATCTTACTGAATACTTTTTAATGCAGCCTACATACTCTGCAGCCCAAACTGATGACTATAAACTATACTAACTGCATTAATGTCACAGCTGCAAAATTTAAGGACCTGACAAAGGAACTGTAGTGGCAAAACCATCAACTTTGTTTAAGTCTTGTTTTCAAAGGAGAATAATACTATTTTTTGCATTTCTAGCTCAGCATCAAACTTTTGCATTTTGGAAAGAGAAAGGGGAGGATTTTCACTTTGATAAGTGGGTAGAATGGTTCAGGCCCAGAAGGCCTACAGTTTGGCCCCTTAGAAGAAGGAAGTAAGGAGTAAGGGTGATGAAATTGTATCCTCAAGTTTTGACAAAAGATGCTTGGGTCAGGACATTAAAAGCACTTTTGATGCAGTGAATTAAACGGTAATTTATTCAAGGTAGAGGCTATGCATTCCAACTGCTTTTTATGGTGCCTGGCACAAAAATGCACCCATACAGATGTAGCAATTTGGGTGTTATTTCAGTATTTCAATAAATAGCAAACATAATGATGAATAACAAACAATAAAAGTGCTATTATTGCTGAAGAGAATGAGAAAAAAGAGATATGTTGTCAGAACAGACAATGAACTCTGGAAAAATGCAGTTGAAGAGGATATCCCTTGAAACTCAGTATTATTGAGCATTACACTAACATTACTAGTACAAAATATGCACAGTTTTTCTACATCTAATGCAGCATTCATCTTCATTGGTCTGAACAGCATGCTTAAAACATTCATAACACTTATATGACAACAGATAGGTGACTGTAAAAAAATAATAGATACAGTAGCTTCCCATTTTTGTGGTTTGTTTGCTTTTTTTTTTTTAAGTCTTTCCACCACTAGTTCATAAATGTCTAGCATGTCTATCAATTAAGAAAATGCTGGATGAGACAAGGAAGATGTAAGACAACAAAGCACTGCCTTGCATCATTTACTCCTAATATTTATAAGCAAAAGACAGAATCCAAAGTGCTGGCAAATGTTAAAACACACAGCATCTTTGAACCTGTATGAATCTTTAACAGAAGTGAGAAACTATTTCCTTTATGAGTGGATGGTGAATTTCTTCCCTGGTGGCCTGGCTACGGAGGGAACAGGTGTGCTCCAGACCTCACTCTTCATCTTCCTGAATATGAGGGAGGTATCCCTCTCACCTCTCATGCCCACCTAGGGCAACATTCCCTCACTCTCACACATATTGAGAAGATGCCTAGGGATCTGTTAGCAGGGAAGGATAGGTGTAGGAGAAGAGAAGAGAGTAGATATGAATGTCTTTTTTGCTTGGGGTGAGTTTCACCACTTAAGTCAAAATGGCTTTGAGGAAGTGTCCAGACAAGGAAGTTAGAGGGTATTTTCTTCTGGGGGAAACACAGCCATTCACTTCTGTTCTGGAAGAATATAGAAGACCTTTCTCTGTAGCAGAGGACACACATTGCTTAAAACCCAGCTTTCTCACAGTTGTGCGCCCAAGTTCAATAATTACTGCTGTCTGATAAATACCCTTTAATGAGTATGGAGTTACACAGCAGAACCTCATATTAACACTCAATGGTATACATGTGGATGAAGACTTATACCTAGTAACATATAAATGTGACTATTTCTAAAGCCTAAGGCAGCCAACATTTCAAGGTTTTCATCTCAGAAAGACTCACTGGTTCATGATGTCACAAACACAGTTTTGCTATGGATTATTTTGCCCACAAAAAACAATGTTAGAACTGGCTGTGGCCTGAGACTTCAACTTCTACCTGAAATTTTGCTGCTGCCCTAAACTGAAGTAAATGGGACTAGCCTGGGATTTAACATGTTTCATGTTATGATAGGAAGCACTGTTCTCATAGATGATAGATAACGTCTGTACTCTGAGTTACTGCATGGAAGAAAATACTCAACATCCCATCATGCTTTCTAGCATGGCGGAGGCTTGCCTCCGAAGCAGGCACAGAAGGCGTGGTGATGCAAGGCAGCACTTGTTCTGATCCGAGAGCTAGCATTTGTGTCCTTCCAAAGCATTTTTCACAATAATATTCATATGGCCTTGAAAAAGCTATTGTGAACTGTTGTGAACTGAACTGAGCAAACTCAGGCAGGCTTTCTGGAACACTGAAGGAGGGAGATGTACTTTAAACATGACACTTTCACATTTATCTAGCAACAGCAGCTAATATTTCTCATGGAACTGTAAATGAGGAATGGCGTGGGGATTCATTCATAAGATGTTGAACATAGAACAAAAACGGATTTACTCAGCTTTGCTATAACTCCTGCTGCAATTTACTCGACTAATTGCAGCACAAATTATATTGTCAGTAATTTGAAATAGGATCTTGGCTTGGCATAGGAGCATAGGCTGTTAAAAAGTGTTTTCTTAAAACTGTTTTACATGCTGAGCTCAAGGTTCACACCTGTGAGTCCATCATAATTATTTTAACTAATTATGAAATTCAGTGTTACCTCTAAAAATATAACGAAATCAAAATCCATGACGGGCAGTGTAAAATGAAATTTATTACAATCTACAGTCTGAGTGAATATCTCCAAATTATAAATAAAAAATGTCATCAACAATATTTGTGAGCATTTGCTTACTAAATATTAAATTGATTTTACGTAGAGTATAGGTAAGCTTTTTGTTTTCACAGTTTTCTTTTAAGATAATTTTTTCACCAACTTTCATCTAGCTGATCAAAGATGATCCCAACAATGCAAGACATACTTTCTAGAAAAAAGTGGAGGGGAGGATTGGGTTTTTTGGTTTTGCTTCAGTTTGTTTTGTTCTTTTATAAAAGAAGTTTCTGCAAATGAAAATGATAATGTGTTAACATAGATACAGCGATGTTTCAGTTCCAGTGGTACACTGTACTAGCATGGACATAAGGAAGTAGCTGTTCTGTGTAGCTGGAAGTCATGGGCCTAAACAAGTGCTGGGATAATGTCTGAACAGGTCAGTGTGATTGCCAGAAGGCCGAGGGAGTTGTGATGTCAGGTGGGGCGGGGGCGGGTGGGTGGGAGAAGTGCATCTGAGAAGGAATAGAAAGAAAGTTTCATCTTATGACAGTTATTTGCAAATTCATCACAAACTGTTCTGTGAAAAACAGTTAATGAAGTCAAACAGCTGTGGAGAGCCAGTTCCTGCGTTTAAACAGACATAGTGTGACAGACTATGCTTAGCATAGCATTGAATGTGTCAAGTACATCAAAAATCCATGTAAGCACAAAAAACCTCCGTGCCAGCTCTGCGGACAGACTTAACACATGATAAGTTGCATGCAGAAGGTACAAATGAAGAAAACAAAATGCTTGAAAACAAAAGATGTGAATCTGTCCAGTGGTGAATTACCACTCGGTGAGAGGCCCTATGCCGCAGAAGCAACACAAACAATTGACTGAGAGCACCAGGGTTGTGTCTGATTTCAACACTGGAACTGTTTCTCCTTGGATTTATTAGTAGTAACAGCTGTCATCCATTTTATAACTAAATACAAAACTCATCTCTTTTAGAGAAAAGAGATCGAACTATTTTTCCTGTAGGCTGGAGAGGTAGGCATGAAGATTATTATATGCACTCTTTAGAAGCAATTGGAAACAGGCCAGATGTTATAGTAATTGAGAAATAATTTCTGCTGCTAAATGAATATATAGCAATAAATCTTAGACTACACAACAGTATTTCAGTATTTTTTTGCATCTGAAGAAGACTTAAGAATCAATCTGTGCATGCTAAACATCTTTCTGCTTTTATTTTATTAAGGCATACTACTTTGAATAAGTGCTACAACATAATCTGTTCTGAGTATTAACTGACAGGGTAAGACAGGGATTATAAAAAGAAGGGTTGGTTGTTTTTGACTTTTCAGTAACTTCCAGCTCCTTTGGCGCATGAGGAAAACATCTTGCTACTATGTAGCGAGCTTTTTTTTAGTGTTCTTGCTCTAAACACTGCGCATCTGGAAAAAGTTTGTCTAAACTGTTTATCCTGATGTATTAAAACCTTTCTGAGGAAGATGATTTTTAACTATTAATATGACACATCTAAGCCTTCATATTATTACAGGACCTGATGTAGGTATATGTGTCCATGAACACTGTTATCTCCAAAGTCCCACCTTAACATCTTATTTTCCCTTAAAAACCCACCAACAAGCTATCCTGAAAGAGCACCATCGAGAGCTTTGAAAAAAACATTCTCTTGAATTTTGGTCTTAAAAATCCCTATGCTTCTACAAAGCAAGAGAAACATCTTTCTCTATCTATCAGGTTTTGTAAACCATTAGGGCAAAATTTTCCAAAGTAAATATTCAAGTTCATTTTATTACATAACTTTGTGGTTAGTAGCTGGGTTTGCACAGAAGTCAGTATCATGGAGATCTCAGCTGCAGAAACACTTCCAACAATGTTCTTGCCTGAACACACTGGAAATCTCCCTCTGCACCAAAGTGTCTGAAGGCTTTTTTAGAAGTTTTAGAAACTATCAGCAAGTACCTGGCACATTTCCACATCTCTGTTGCTATGCCTGTGATCATCTTTACCAGCTCAAATAGCAAGTAGGATGACATGAAACGCTGATGCTAACTTAAGTCTTCAAAAGAAAAACAAAATAATGGCTTTGCCAGATGATCTCCTGCTGAAGTCTTGAACAGCTGACAGCAAGCATACATAAGTGTTTCTATCAGTTTTAAATGAGCCTATAGAAACCATCTTTCTCACAACAAAATCTAAAAAAAAGAAATTAAATTCATGACTACCACAGGTAGTATTCGTAATTTATTTTGTGCACAAATTTAGGCACAAAGTCTTTCATTCCAGAAAAGGAGATAAAAATTGCTTAGAAAATATCTTAGACTAGTCTCCATGAAAAGCAAAAATGAATCCAACTATCAGCTGTAAGTTATTGCTTCCTGTTTCAAACTTAATACAGGACATCAGAAACTATCATGGGTTTAAAAGTCAGGATACATCAGCTGCAAATTGGGGGCCTATTTTTCTAATGATTCTGAGTCAGGAAAAAGTGTGTATCCATTATCTAGCAGCAAAATATGTAGTAATGCTAAATAAACTTATGCACAACATATGCAAAGCCAACAAGTAACAGTGTAAATTATGTGATTGCTTCTGAGTACGCAGGATAAGCTATGGAAGCTTTCAGATATCTCATTCTGTCCTATCTTTTTAACTCCTGGGTAAAAGTTCTTTTCAATGAAGGTAACAAAAATAATTTTAATAGCTATTATTTATGAAACATGGTTTTGTAAAGCATTTCATAAAGCAGACTTATCCATTATAGTGAAAAATGGGTAGTTACATCTCTATAGCTCCACATAATTAGAGTAGATTTTTCAAATTTCATAATGAATTCCTTTTTTTTTTACAGTACTTAGTTTTATCATATGAAAGACAGTGAGAGCATTCACAGTATTTCTGAGTCTAAAAAGCACCTGCTCCAAAACAGTTTTAATGATAAAACCACTAAACATCAAAAAAGATCATTCAAAATCAGTTTTGCATCATTCTGTAACATTGCATAACTGTAAAAATTATGAAAAAAACAGTATTGCTCCATATTTCTTAAACCTAGGCAGTCTGTTCCAAATAATCACATGCAGAAATTATTTCTTGATTTACTGCCAATGGCTTTAAAACTTTTTCATTACATAATTTATCTAACTTAAAGCAAATGAGTAGTCTCATTGAGAAAACTGACAGTAATGGAACTATTTATATACTTAAGTATGTTGCTGAACCAAGTGTCACATTTTCTAAATTCATTGACATTTTATTTCATAGGCTATTTCATATTATGCTTTATTCCTACTCCAAAGGCAAATCAGATAATTTATAAATTTTCCCCCACACATGACAAATATTACATTCTCTTTCTCTGTAAGTGAAATCAACTTGAATGCTTATTTTCTCTGCCTCAAGATTTATAAAGCGCTGTTTAGATTTTATGGTAAGTACCATAAAAATTTAGACATGCATCATCAAGAACACTTCATTTCACCATGGTATTTGGGCTAGCTCTTATGCTAAGCAGATACAACACTGCAGAGAAATACATGATTATTTTCTAATATCATGGGAAGAACAAGGAAGCCATTTAACATATGTTCATATCACTAACCATCAAGCTTCTTAGGGCCTGAACAGGTAGCCATTTCATGCAAGCAACACTGAAAATTAGTTACTAGAAAACCAAGGTAAAAGAGCAAAAGGTAATTTTCAAGTTGATGTTTTGGCAGTGCAGGTGGACTAACATGCACACGTGAAAACCCTGATTAAAAGTGCCACTGGATTTTATCACCATTCATGGCTAATAACTCTCTTTTTTTTTAGATCACAATAGTATGCTGAGACAAACAGCACTGAGCTTTTAGCACTATACCAAAGTATCTGCTGAGTATTAGCTAAATAGTAAGATTAGCACTTACTACCACCACTTGCTTTAGCAGCTACATGTTTGTTGGACTACCTTTGTTATTTAGAGGTTATAAGATTGAAAGTTCACAGCTGGAGGTTGTAGGGAAGTAGGCAAACAACTACATTCTCAGTCAGTACGAGATGTTAGTTTAATAATTATTACTATAAAACACATATGGTTTCTATTCTTCTCTTGATGTGCACATAATAGTAATTAACTTTAATAGGAGTTACAGAAGTGCATCAAAAGAATAGATGCTATAAAACCTAGAATTCATTCTTAACACAGGAAAACAGTATTGTATCTGTTTGTATGAAACCCTCACACAAAATGCTCTATAAATTGAATAGTACCTGTATTAATACTATTAACAGTGTTAAAACTGAGACATTCATTTTATACTGATTTTATTTTACTATGCCCTTAGTATCTTAAGTGATTTCTGTTGTTCCATCTGTGCATAAATTTATTTTCTTATAGTAAGGTTCTGTTTTACCTTCCCATATTTTTCTCTACAGTACTGTAATGAGTTATTTTTATTTCTGTAAGACTATAGAGATGAATGCTTAGAAGATACTTACTGAGTATCTTCTTTGGTCTTCTTGGTTTTTTTTACTCTAGAGATAAGTACCTTTTAGAACGTTTTTTCCTTTTTTTTTTTCCTTCCCAATTTTCTTTCAGCAGAGTAGTCTTTCAGTCTAGTCTTCTGTTCAAAACTGCCTCCCCAGAGAGCTGTAACTACTTGTCAATCTCCCAAAAGCAAAGATGAGAATTTAAAGTACTCCCTTTGTTTTAGCTGCAAAGTTAACTCCTTGTTCCCCTCTTGTTGGTATACAAAAATTTCACTTGATATTGCTGGTGCTCTTAACTTTGGTTATGTGCCTAGAGCCTTGGTGGCTCTAATGCTTTTTAGTTGCAGAAGGCATCTGCTGAGGGCTACTGCACCAGTGCAGTACACCTCCCATTCAAGTGTATAGGGCTGGCGTATACTTTCTGCCAGTGTGTTGTGCTGAAGGGTTGGCTGTTAGCGTGTGCACCGTCTGTGGTTAGCACCAGAGGAAATTAAGACTTGGGAAGATTTTACTGAGGGTTACGAAGTTCTGGTGAGGATGGATCGCTTTATCCCCAAGATGACAGCTCTCCCAGTTTTGGTATTGCTTTAATGTGTCAGACAAACTGTCTACTTGTAGCACCGAACACTAGAAGGCCACTGAACGAGATTTGGTGGCACCACCACTATTCCTGAGTGTGACAATTTACTTTTCCATTTCTTAGCCTACTGTTTATGATGAAGCTCCCACCTCTGAAGCTGTTTAAGAGATGTTTGGGTGTGTACTGCCTTGTAAGAAGTAGGTACAGAAAACAATTATGATGACTCACATGCTTTCTGCCTTTTCTAAGATGTTCTTCATATGCAAAGGGACAGCTACGTTCACTCACAATTTGGTGGGAAAAAGATAATGGTGTGTGCCAGCCTACTACAATATAAAGGGTAAAAGACTGTGTGTAAAACTTGCAGAATAATTATAAGCATGCAATTCTGAAAGAACTGATAAAGATGCAACATCTGCAATATGACTATGCATGTGAGATACTTGCGCTCAAACTCAGACCAGTCTAATGATCACATCTGCATGCAAACTCCAAAATTTAAATGTGATGAAGGCATGTGTGGTACTTAAAAATGGAAAAACAAGCCTCAGTTTGTTTCTGAGCAGTGAATATAATAACAGCATCATCACTCCACAGATATTAACAGTCATTTCATGTTTTCCAAATTGAGTAATACCATATTTTATTGTGTTTTTTTTTTTTTCCACTTTTTAAAAAAAATTCTAGCTAGTAATAGAACATTAAGAGCAAGAGATGGTTTCTATTTCTTTTTGTATACCAATGTAACTACTAAATGCCAAGAAGTTACACTTCATTTCAGTGATTCTTAATGAACAACTTTGTAAATGATTATCAGATAGAGTCACAGAAATGGAAAATTTCCTTAAATCTTATTCCACCATTTCTAGAATTATTTCTTAATTTACTTCATGTTCACTCCAAATTAGCATCACATCTTGGAGGAAGTGCAAAATATGACAGAAAATATAGAAAATAAATGTTTGGATATATCCAGGAACAGATTGCTGCTTGTGAACTTGAAGGTCACAAATGACAAGAATAAAGAAATAGATATATAATCCTATAGAGTCCTATAGAGGACTAGCCTTAGTAACCACTTTTACTCAGAATGTTAGCCATTCATTTTGGCTAATGACTAATTCATTTTACTTTTTTCTACCATTTCCACAGAGCAAAAAGTCCTTCTAAAAACAGTATTAGAGATTTTCAAAAAACACACAAAATAAAAAGCTTATGCTGGAAACACCTAACAACATTTCAGGCTTACTTCAGAGAGTCAATAAGTCACTTCTACATTTTAATGAATAAAACCGGAAAGACTAATGATGATTATACACTGTGTAGTGAACCTACATATTAGAAAGAACAGGCTTCCTTTCAAGGCACACAGCCAGTGTCAAACTTAAAAACAGATCAGCTTCATGTGGCCTGCTGTTGTGTTTCAAGTAAGGAACAAGCCACTGGATGATGCTGGTTTTGGGAAACAATATTGAGAACAGATAAAATAATTTGAGCTTCTCAACAGCATGGGAGGTTTGAGACAAGGATGTCTGCTTCTGTACTTCCTACTCATACTAAGTAGCATTTGCAAGGAGTTCTGTAGACTTCTACAGGAGTGTTTTAAAGTCCAACATCTATGAGCAAATACTATTTTAATAAGCAAACGACTAATAATGAATCAAAGCCTGACATAAGTTTAAAAACAGTGGGCACAATCCTGCAAGACAAAATCAGAATTCGTAGCAAAACACAGTTTGTGCACTATGAAATGCTCTCAGAATCTAGCAAACAGCTCTGCGGTTCATTTTCACAGCCAGCTGGTCTATCACAAAAAATAATTCCATGTTCTCTGTGTGATTATTACTTATACACATGAAATAAATGTGTTCTATCCAGGGTTTTCACTCAAATCACCACTCAGTACCTCTCAACAATATTCTCTTTCAAAACATAAATGGAATCAGGGCTGAAGCATCTCAACTTGTCCCAAGATACAGAAACTGACCTATAAAGGCATTGCAATTGAAAAGTAAGAACCCTTGAATTTCTCAGTGCTCCCTGTGAGATACAGGAGTTCAAGTAGTTCAGCTACTTTAAAACCCGCTACTGTTCTCGCCAATTAACTCAATTTGACACCACACTAAAAATCTGGAAACAAGTTGCCTGTTCTCAGAGATTTTAGAAAACATGTTCCAGTAATTCATAATGCCAAATTTACTATAATCTTTGTGGCATAGAGATTTTAGAGGTAGCCCTACCTCCAGATGGTCACAGGTAATAGAATTTCACTTTGTTGATCCCAATAGCTTGTGACTCAAAAGGAGCATATGTGCCTTGTGGTCTGCCTACAGTAACCACTGTTTTGTTTCCTGCTAGGTGGAGGAAGGACACTTCTAGTGGGGAATGAGGTTGAGTATCCAAGACTGACTTTGCAAATTCCTTAAACAGCTCCAATTTTTTGGTTAAGTATAATGCATGTCTGTATTCTCCAGTAATATCTCATTCTTGCTTTGGAAGGTACTTAAGTAAAAAAATTCTGAACTGGGTTCTAGGGTATTTAAAGGTCAGATCTTCAGTTCTTATACTGAAGATCCTGTTGTGATGGCAATTTGTGTCAGTGTTTTTTTTCTCTCTACACAAATGAATATAATAAAACATCTTCCAACCAAACACCTCTACAGAACAGAGTATGGTGCTTCTCCTCCCTCTGAAAACAAACAAAAAAACCCCAAATAATCCAAAGTTTTTTATGAACTTAGAACAGAATGTAATGTTATTGAGCACTGTAATTTTGAACATAAGAAAGCAGTGAACCAGCATATTCAACAGAATAAAAAAACAGGCCAATTTTACATTTTTTCTTCCCTTCATATATCATGCCATGCACAGTAAAACTGAATGGGAAATATGCTACCAGTTTTCTAATATCACAGTATTTCAAAGATGCAGAAATTCATTACAACTTCTGTGCAGTGTCTAGACCAGCACATTTAACCTCTTTGATCATATCTTTACTGGGAACTTCTTTTAGTCTCTAATTACCGGTATTACTCTTCCTCTGCAGATTCTTTAGCAGGCTTTGTGAATTTAATCAGAATCACTGCATTCCCCCATATGACTAAATTTAAGCACATTCTGATTTCATCCTTACTATGGTTCAAGCTGATATCACCACTTACAATAGCTGATCCTGATTTTTAAGTATGAAAATGCTATGAAATCTAACTGCATACCATATTTTACAATCAGCTTTTTTAAGAGATCATGAGATTCACATTCATATCCTCAGGTTCACTGGCTACCCTAATAGGCAAAATACAGAGAGAAGGGATGCTACAGATGAAAGACTCCTATAAAATTAGAATGTCTTGTCAGTGACAATGAAAATGAAAATGTTTTGTTATTCACAGTCAAAATACTTAAAGGCACTTCACATCTCCATAAGCTGACCATATACTTTGTTACGTATTTGCATAAAAGGTTTTACAAATTGATTTTCATATGTGAGATTTTAAATGAATTGTCTGCATTTTTTATTGAGTAGGTGAAAGAGATTTTCTGTCTGTAGCTTCTGAAAAGGAGATAATAAAATGGCAGCTGCTCTGAAAATATGCAGAAGGAATACAGCAGGGTTCCTCCATAACCATGGGTGACCTGAAAAAAATCTGTCAGGACTGATTTCTTTTTCCACTTTCCCTATGAGAAGCTACGTTACAAAAAACACACAAAAATCTTCACATGGATTATCATCTTCAAATATTCAGTTACCATAACGGTGAGAAAGTCAGATAAAAGTTTATAGCAGACTTTCTTAAAAAAAGAAAAGGCCTAATGGATTTTTCAGAAAATCATCGGGTCACAGAGCATATTCGTTTTCTGTATTGCTTGGGGAATACCAAATCAAATCTCATTTTTACTACAACATACTGACAAGGTAAATAGAGTTCACGAAATAGCAACAAAACTCATGAAGCACCTGCATGAAGTAATTCATTGTGCAAGCTTCGGAGACTAATGTTAGAGCTCTCTTAGCAAATAATTAAAATAAATAGCAGTTCAGGAGGCAGAAGATGAGCACAAAAGGAGGACAGGTATGGGATGAGAAAGTCTTTCAATCAGTCATAAGCAGCATCAGAAAGTAGCTTAGAGAGGAAGCACTGGCTTCTTACGAAGTCTAATTTAATTAGGGGAATAGTGTATGTTAAAAAAAAAAAGGTAAAAGCACTAACAACAAAACCACTATTTACTCAGTGGTACCATATATAAGAAAGATTGAAATATGGGCAATAAATGATAAATACTTCACTAAACTCAAGAAGCCTGGCTAAATTCATAAATTTGTTTATTGTCTAGCCTTGGAGTGGATGAATGTAATTGATCTGCATAAACAGGCCCTAAATTTTCCATTTTGATGTTTGAGGATATTCTGTGATTTTGAGTCAGAATATGCACATTCCTAATATCCCTGTAACCGACACCCACTTCCCCCCCAAAATCTTCTTTTAAATCACACTTCAAAAGTGTATTATGAATTTATTTTTAGTAGTCTGGGGATTTACTTTCACTTAGATATTATTTTTGCATTCTGTTATTAGTACCTGTAATAGCACATTACAACATGAGCAACTCAGTGGTAAGGGCAAGTTTATTTCAATTCTGATGTCATATAATGCTTTCTGGGCCGTGAAACTGGATGTTTATGTGCAGTGAGTATTTTATATCAGTAGATTAATAGCTGCATTTTCTCTAGTAGCTTATATCTATTCCATTGTAAAGGTTTTGTGGCAAGAACAGTGTCACTGTATAGGCTTGTAGAGTGTCCAGCACAATGGTGCTTCAATTTTGATTGGAAACATAGAAAGCTATTRTAATACAAATACAATATTTGTTGATTGAAATATTAGATAAATACATGACAGCTGATGAGACTGTATTATTCTCTACAGGGATTTTGAATCCACTGTTCTTTTCTTTTTATAAAACCTGAGTGCTGTTTGTGACAATGGAACATTTTCATTCATCCCACAGTGGAACAAATGCAAAATAATGACTTAATATATGATAAGAGTATGGCTAGTGAGAATAGCTCTATTTTGGTAAATAAATTACTTTGAGCTATCACATGCCCTGAAGTAAATCGACAGCTGCAACAGTTTTCAGTAAGCTATTAGTGTGCAAAGATAAAATGATGTACTTTTGCATAGACAAAAGCTTGGTACAACGGCCAAAACAGCTGATTCGTTAGATTCAAGACTTCATGCAGACTGCTAGGAAAACTGTTTAACTTTACCTTTCAAACAGGCAGATGAGAATCTGACACAATTTAAAAGGCTATTTCTGGGCTATCAATCAGAGCCGGCCAAGAGATGAACACTGTATTTGCAAGTTATCGGGAACTTGCCAAATGTAGACACAGAAATTAGACTGCTACATTACTCTATGAAATTTGGATTACAGAAATACAAGAAAAAAGAAAGAAAAGCAATTGCGAAAATAAGGACATCATTGATCAAACGTCAGGTCATAACACAAAAATGGTATCCGTGATTTTTTTTTCCACTTATTTGCACTGATGAATGATTAAATAAACCACAATTATCTATTGAACAATAGCCTTCAAAGCAAGAAAAGGAAAATCATCAACATTTGACTTCAATAATCTAATAAGGACCTCATGTCTTGTCTTAGAAAAACTAACATAAACAATGTTGTTAGTGCTGTTCAGCCAAGAAGTATTGCTTTTTGGCAGGGTGAGGTGCAGAATAATTTTTGTTAAAAAGAAAATTATATTACATCACAATAATATCTTGCCTATTTGTTTTGAGAAGTGTCCTTGAAGATCAGAAGATTGAATTTCAATTAGATTACGCTTTTTGATGCTCTGTAAACATTATCAAATGTAGCTGACTTTTAGTGGGATAGAAGAGAAAATATTCTTCCATGTACAGATTTGAAGATGTTCATGATCTTACATAATCAAAAAGACTGGAAATGGAAAACACCAACTAGGTCAATAATACGCTTAATTCAGGATTCTTCCCAATGATCCATTTTTAACTTGTTTATACTTGTCACATTATCACTATTCTTTGCCTATGACCTCACATATATTCTGTACTCCTTTATACTTCCCCATCATGAAGCTTAGTGATACATATCCCCAATGTTTTCTATTATGATTGTTATCAGATTTTTCAAATTAATGAACACTGAGTGTATAAGCATCTTTAACTAGCAACAAACTTGATTCTATTTTGGCTAACAAGCTTGGTTGCAATTTCACAGTCCTTACGACAGGGGAATTGTAAAAGGAAAGGTTAGACAAGGAATGTTGCTGCATTTTCATAGTCTAATAATTCTATTAAGCAATCTATTGACTCTTTTCCTTCCATTTCATCTGCTTTAGAGTAATTAAATACTGATATGTCTTTTTAGAATAACATTATGGAGGAGCCAGTTAACCAAGGACTAATGCTAAAATAGAAGATACATATTATGATGGAAGGATGAACCACAAAACACATGTAAAACTGAACTCTCATTAATGTGAGTTTTGAAAAATAAAAATTATCCAGAAAGAATTAAAGCAAAAAATCATTTAATATTTTGAAGTCAGACTATTAAAACAACTCATCTGCCACAATAGAAATAGATGTCTGTTATCAGCAGCCTGTTTAATTCTTCAATAGTAAGTTCTTATGCAAATTTCACCCTTCCTCTTCCTTCCTTGAAAAACTAACACAGCATATGAACTTCATCACTTTGTTTACTCTTYGTGTGTGTGGTATATCCTGTTTTCTGTCTTAGCTAATTAGATAAAAAGCTATTTTCTCCCCATGAATTAGCCTTCCAAAATTCATGTGTTTGGCATAAAATTCAGCAGTTAAAATGGATAGTAATGAATTTGCGAAAACTTCGTACTTACTTCTAATTCTTTTAGTTACAAGATTCTTTACATACAGTCCAGTCTGATCTATGAGCTTGCCTTTGCTATCAACAAGGCTAAACCCCATTTTTTCCATCTCTTTCCTCCTCTCACCCTGTCCCTCCCTGCCTTCCCTTCCTCCCTTCCTTCTTCCCTTCCTTCTTTCCTCCCTCCCTTCCTTCCTCCCTTCCTCCTTCCTTCTCTTGTGACTGTCTTCATAAAATATCATGTAAGTGTTACATGAAATTTTAGGGAGCTAAGTGTTTCAGAAAATCTTCAATTATAGTTGGTGCAGTTATAGCCTGAAGAACTGACAACACCGTAGATTTGAAGACTAGTAAGGCCCAAGTAACATGGAATTTGGATGACTATTAAAATAGAAAATAATAATTGTTAATAACAAAAGCATATCTATCATAATACTGTTTTTATTAGTAGTAATGATTCTTTGTTCAAAGACACAGATCTAGCTGGTGATCTATCGAGTAATAAAATGCAACCAAATAGCTCTCTCCTGATGCRGAAAAAGACAGTACTTTCCTTGTTTTATCTTGAAGACAAAACGCACCGTACAGCTTTCTTTTTGTTGAAGTGGACTGCACTATGGGACTTGAACTTACGACTGAATGATCTGCTGGGAAAAGTGGTAACACCTAAGCCAACAAAAGCAATACAGGTTTCAAAGCCAAAACTACTGCATTTCAAAAGGTTTCTCGATTTATCATAGAAAGCATCACATCCTAACACTAAAATGTCTAACTAGCAAATTCTCTGATAGGATTCTTCAAAAAGGTTGGGTTTTTTGCTAATGTTTCAAATGTAAATCTGTAGCTATACGTGCAGTCACTGACTGCACAGAGGGATTAACATTAATTTGGAGAATGGTCTCCACAACCTTCCACAAAGAAACAGCATAATATATTGATTTATTTTCTGTTGTTCCATGTCAGTATCAAGGGACCCATGTGGAAAGCAGATACAAGGACAGAGCAACATTCTCACTTCTCTGCAGTTTTCATTAGCCATGAAGAAGTAACATTTTTACTTGTATTCAAGTAAACTATGAATAGCCTAGGATCACATAGATCTTTATAAGATTTTAAATTTACTAGCTAGCTTTTAATTTACTAGTAGCTAGTAGAAATTAAGTAACTATGCAAAATACATTTTTTAAATCTCTATGTGCTATCTCTGTTTTGCAGCAAATTAAATGTTGACACAATGCAGTTTTATGATTCGTCAGCAATTACATGGTGGGTTAGTAGCATGACTGACAATAAAATTCCAAAGCCCTAACTTTGCAAAAGCTATGTTCTCATCACTGGAAAAATCTTTCTGTTCATATATTCACGGTCCTACATGTACCCTTCTGAAAGTAAATAACTACTATCACCTTCATTATTCAACAGTAGACAATCTGTTGCCCTTACTATGTCTGTCATCCATTTAAAAAAATCCAAGCATTTCAGATAAAAAATAACCAGTACTGAAAACAGACCATACGCAAGACTGAAAAGGCCTTGTATCGGAACTGTCAGTTGCAAATATCAGGAAGGATTGGATAAAACTTGTTTTCTATCTGAAACAAAAATACTTGCTTGGCAGAAGGCTTACACTGTTCAGCATCTTACTGCATTGCTCAATCCTTCCCTCTGAACTGCACCACAAACTTTGAAACCTGTTAAACTGCAACACCATGAGGTGTGGCTGCCATAGATAATTGCAGCCCTGTGGGTTATAGTCGACTGACAGCAGCCTGTGTCTGCTATTGCCCCACGGTGATGATTAACACAGAGGAACCCAACCAAAGCCCCCTCAAAATGTCTTTAGCCACACACAAACAAAATCACATTAAATTATTCAGAAGACCTTGGGSTCTAGAAACTTCTGTGAAACGAATTGTGAAATAATTGTCTTGATTTTATGCATAGCATGGAGTGACTTTAGCTAAACAACATTCATTCTTTCAAGTCTTTCAGTTCTAAGCCTGCAAAGCAGTGGCTATTCTCTTTACTGGTCATGTCTCAAGAACAGTAAAGTTTCTGCCAGTTAATCCAGCCTTTTCCGTAATAAACAGTTGGTGAGTACCATGGACTAAATTCTCCTGAATTTAATTGACCTGTTCCAGTTGTTTACTGCAGGTATATTTAATCACTCCTATGTAACTATAATTGTATTTCATTTTTGTAGCCAGGACATACTCTTTATTAAAAGGTATGTTTAGAATCAGATTGTGGTATTTGTATGGCATAGAAAAGTAACCTCATTTCGTCCCATCTTTTGAGAATGTCACCTTTCTGGGTGCAGGTAAGGCAACAAAGGAATAAACCTGTAAACAGGAATGAGTAGGCAGATTTGCCAAAGAGTTAACAAAATTCTTCATTATTTGTAATTTAAAAATGATAATGCAGTGAGGTAGAATATTAGCAATCTGGTTTGTGAAACATTAATATCCCTTAAGGGAATGGTGAGAACAGGCTGCTTGTTTAATCTTGCTTCCATCTCCAGCCTYGCCACTGACTTGTTCAACAAAGGACAAACTTTCACCATCTTCATTTCTCAGTTTTTAAGACAGACAATACTCTTCACCTCAACATAGGAACTGAAAGGCTGAATAGTTACTGGAAAGGCCGTTTAGGACATCGAAGATGCCTTCAGTATCAAAGTAATGTTATTAATGTACTTTCTGATTCTACACAGCAGCACTCCCTCTACTGAGAGCTTTGTTACATTGCCCTGTCAATGGGTCTTCAATGCTGACCTGGAGGAACCAGTAGATGAGATGGCACTTCAGACCCTACATATATTTGATCACTGGTCTCTTCAAAGAGACAGATAACAAGAATTGGATTTGACATAGTGCTATCATGATTGCAGCTTCTGTTAAGTGGACACCTGTTCGTTAGAAATTGGAACGTGATTGCAAAATCAGGTACACACAAACTGCTGGCCATTCAGTTCAATAGTTACAGCTTCCCACCAAACTGAGAGTAATTAGAACAAGCAAATGGCTTTTGAAACTGAACTGTTCCCTCCTGCCATTTTATTACTGGGTTTTGCTATATCTTATGAGGAATTTGTTTCAATCTGAGGTCAAGGAAGTTAGTGTTTTGTTTTTTTTTAAGGCTGCATTAGAACTTTGGGATGGTACCTTAGTAATATATTACCTGGCCTCCTATTTAACTTTAAAAATACCAGCAATCAGTGAAAGGTGATGAATATATCAGAAAAGGTTCAGTCAGGATGACTGGATTTTATTTTGTATGGATTTTGAGCATTCTTAAGAGCATTGAAAGTGCACTCCTTTGCAAGGCAGCAATAGAAATTACACAATAGGAAAGACAACATGCTCTAAGGTATGTCCAAGCCTGCCTTATTTCCTCCCATTTTTTCCTTCCCTCACACAAAAAGTCTGCATGTGATAGGAAACATAATCTTTACAGATTTCAGTACATCAAATGAAGGAAGAATTAGATGCATTAAATGTACAGGAGTAGTGTAGTATTTATAGTTGCAATTTCCTGGAAGCCTTTCCTTATTGCATTTATTTATAAATAGATCAGCTTTGCTTAATTAACATGAAAATCCCACAAAGCAACATAAAAAAGAGACTCTTTTTGGCCATGAATATAGTTCATAAAGAAAGGTATTAAATAATGAGGTGAAGAATGTTATTACTTGGTGAAGAAACCAAGAGAATTCGTTACATTAGCCCCTGTATTAATATCTCTCAGACAGACTAGATGCATTCGCACTAACTACTGACTAAGTATATCTGTACTGTCTTCAYGTTTGCAGACCAAGCTTTTGTGAGTGTCAGGGAACACTTGAGTTTTTGCATTCAGTTGTGTACGTAGCTAACTAGATGCAAAGATAAAGCACACTTTAACATCTGCCTGCCAGTGGAGGTACCCAAATCAGAACTTAGACTCCATACAAGAGGTACAAAGAATGTTCATGCATTGTGTGCATTTATAGCAATACACAGATAAATGCTGGCCATCTCTAATAGTTTCTGTATTCACTTCTTCCCTGTGAATCCACATTCATCATCTTACTTTTCTTAAAATAAAGGTGATTCATGTAAACTGTATGTTTCTACATCCCTGTGACATATAGCAAATACTGCAAAACTTCCCTTCAGTAACAGGTTAGAAAAAACTTTTTGAATACTAGACCCTAAGGATTTAACGAGCTTAGAGTTTTCTATAAAGCAGGTGCAATGCTTTGTGCATTAGTTGGACATAGAATAAAATCATTCATTCACATTTTAAACTTAAGAGACAAGTTTCCAATTTTGGACACTCTTTTCCTTTTTTATTTTTTTCTATTATGACCATAACCACATCCAATACATGACAGGCAGAATTCCAGATATTTTACAATACATGTCTGAAAAAAAGCTGACTATGATTAGAATGCCCTGTACAATTCAAATCCTTTTAGGATGTGGATGCCAGGAAACAATTTTAGAAGTGGGTGAAGGCAGGGGAAAGTCGTTTTTTTCTCTTCTTTCCAAACTGTCATTGACTAAAAAGTGGAAGATGAAACCACTTCTTGTGGTGGTGCATTTCCCCCCTTCCCCTAGGCCTCTCTACGATCTCAGAAACTCCTGTTAGGCCTTAACCATTGTGTAACAAGTTGGGCAGTTAAGCGTCCCTTGACTGTACCAGGCACTCTTGCATGGTTGAGGTTGGGAGCAGCACTGATCGTACCAGGAACACTGGCTACCTGATCAAAGTAGGGAATAAAAGCAGGAGACAATTCGTCATTCCTGACAGCCCTGAAGCATTCCCTACCTGGATCGCAGATCAAGTGGAACAATACAATGGTCGCCACAAAATGATACCATTGTAACCGCAAAACAATACCATAATTACTATCCCGGACCACCTCGGACAGTGGCCAGGATGGAAATTTACTGATGACTAAAGCCAATCCTCTTGCAAACCTATAAACAGCAGTCCTCAAGCGAGACCCTTTGAGCTCTCCTGGACCGCAGTGGGCTGCGCCCAGAGTCTCCCTCTGAGTGGGACACCTCTCAGAGTTTGCAAACCCTCGAGTCTGTGAAATTCGGAGGACCATCAGGACCTGGCCTGAAACACTCTTTGGCCGAGACACTACTTGAGGCTCAACTCTTCACCTGTTGAGAAATGCCAAGACATTGAGCGTGAGTATTTCACGACATTCGAGGGGAATTTTTAACAGGTACCTTTATCTAGGTTAAGGCCTTTATACCCTAGCTTCAGGTCTGTAAATTTATGTAGCTTAAGGCCTTTATAACTTAGTTTCAGGCCTGTAAATTTATTTAGCTTTGGGCCCGTATGTGTGATGTGTGCGTGTGTTTGTGTGTATTGATTTAGACAATCAGTAATAAGCATAATCTGTAATCAAGTCACTTTAGTAACTGTGGTAAACTTGATTAACTCACTTAGTAACTGCTAAAGCAGTTAATGATTAAGTGCTGTTAAAATCTTATAATTTACTTTAAAACTGTGAATGAACTTTAGGTTGCTGCTAAACACCTATAATCCCTTAGGCATAAACTGTTGACTAGGTCTGAAACTAGGGGTAGATCCAGCCGCACCTAGACTCCTCTCTGAGAAGGAGTTTAGAAAGCAAGGGGGTCTACTCTGAACTTCGTGACTCAACGGGTGGATCTCCTTATTCCTTTTGTATTACACGCAAACAGTTGTCCAAGTCTGAGACTAAGATTGGATCCAGCCAGGTCTTCTCCGAACCTCGTGACTCAACAGGAGGGTCCCCTATACCCCTTTTTCCTCAATCTCTATAAAAATCATTCCAATCCAAATTCTGACACGATTTTCCCTGTGTATGCTTAATCCATGTAATAAGTAATAGAGTGAACCTTGCCATCGAATTCTGTTAAGTCGCGCTTTTATAAATTTCTATTAAAATCCCATTTTGCTGATACCTTTGCCAGTGTTTCTTTAAGTGGCCTCAAAACCACTCATTTGCGACACTTCTTTTAAAGTTTATTTTATATAACAGAGAGTCCTATGCATATTTCTCTTTTACATAAAATGCAGCACATCCAAGACCAGTCATCACTCAGAAGCATACTCTCCTGATCCCCTTCACTGTTGTGCTGGTTTTGGCTGGGATAGAGTTAATTTTCTTCACAGTACCTAGTACGGGGCTATGTTTTGGATTTGTGCTGGAAACAGTGTTGGTAATACAGAGATGTTTTCATTATTGCTAAGCAGTAGTTACACAGAGTCAAGGCCTTTTCTGCTTCTCACACCACCCCACCAGCGAGTAGGCTGGGGGTGCAGAAGAAGTTGGGAGGGGACACAGCCGGGACAGCTGATCCCAGCTGACCAAAGGGATATCCCATACCATATGATGTCATGCTCAGCCTATAAAGCTGGGGAAAGAAGAAGGAAAGAGGGGACATTCGGAGTGATGGCGTTTGTCTTCCCAAGTAACGGTCATGCGTGATGGAGCCCTGCTTTCCTGGAGATGGCTGAACACCTGCCAGCTGATGGGAAGTAGTGAATGAATTCCTTGTTTTGCTTTGCTTGTGTGCGCGGCTTTTGCTTTACCTATTAAACTGTCTTTATCTCAACCCATGATTTTTCTCACTTTTAACCTTCTGATTCTCTCCCCCTTCCCACTGTTGGGGAGTGAGCAAGTGCCTGTGTGGTGCTTAGTTGCTGGCTGGGGTTAAACCACGACAGCTGTGAAGGTGCTAACTACAGTAGAAAGACTCAACTGCACATACAAAAAGCGTGCATGAACTCGTGAAGGGTGCCTTTGTATCTTGTTGGCCTGTGCTTTTTCAGAAGGTTGATTTGAATTCCCAGACCCAGATCTCTGGGGGAGAAAAGGATTGATAGCACAAGTGGTGCATAAAAGTTGATAGTGGGTTAGCAGCTAAACTATGCTCCAGAAGAGGAGGTGACTGAAGATATAAAAGAGCTGAAACAGCTACTGAGCAATCTAGGGAAGTGTATTTTTCTCTCACCCAACCAGTTCAGACAGATTCCATCAATACTTCCATGACCCAGTACTGGCTTTGAAATTTGCCTCTAAGTACCCCTGTGGAAGCACAGTTTCTGCTGAAGTCTGTACAGGTTATGGCTAAAAGCAAATACATGACCAAGTCTTAGCTGAGAAGTCTGAACAGTCCCATGGAATAGCACCAGGCATTTAAGCCAGGAAATCCTAAACCCAGCTGATACTTTTCCTCAACAGCTTTAGATAATGAAGTAGGAACTAATTCAGGGAAATCCTATGACCTGTATTATACAGGAGGCCAGACTAAACAGTCTTACCAGTCCCTTATGGCTTTAAAACCTATGGACTCAGGAGGACTGAGTCTTCGAATCTGCAACTGATTCACTGTACAATTCACTGTACAATTGTACATTGCCTTTTCTTTTCTGTTTCTCCATCTGAAAATGTGTATTACTTCCTGATTCTATTTTACAAAGATACAGTAAAGAGTAAGTAATCAATGACTGTATATTGCTCTAAACATGTGAAAGGTTGTAAGTGCTTACCAACAGTAGTGCATTATCAAAAGTCACCTCAAAAATATAACTCATGTATGGTAAGATTTTGTTCTCATTCACAGTTGCTTAATGAAAGGAACCAAGTAGAGTAGTATGGAATGGCTTAAAGAGAAAACAAATGAGATGAAGACCACCTGCCAGATTTATCCCTGAATTTCCTGTGGCTTATCCATATAAGTAATACCAAAACATTTACATAAAAATTCCTTTTTTATTAACAATACGATCTCATGGACTTTCTATAAAAAAGGATTGTTAAGCATAATGGTCCTTTCAGAGTTATTCCACTAATCCTGGAACACAGTACTTTTCAAAAACTGCTTTGCATGTGATAAAATAGTCTAACAAGAAAAAAGTCCAAAGAAAAAACCACACTGTGTTTGTCTGTAGTAAATGGCATTATCTTGAAAGTATTAAATATCCTACTGTTTGTCTGTTTTTAAACACAAATTGACAAATAGAAGAGAAATAGTCACTGACCTGGTCACTGAACTAGTACAATGTTATAAATATTAATTCAGGTTTCACCATAAATTTTAAGCATTCCATAGACCATAATGAATGAAGGCGCAGGAGCAGGCTGTCCCCATATGCCGTAAGAAGAATGGGCAGGGAAGACGACCGGCCTGGCTGAACCGGGAGCTCTTGCTGCAACTCAGGAAAAAAAGGAGCGTTTACCACTTGTGGAAGAAGGGGCAGGCAGCTCAAGAAGAGTACAGGGATCTCGTCAGGTCATGCAGAGAGGAAATCAGAAAGGCAAAAGCCAAGCTAGAATGCAATCTGGCCGCTGTCGTTAGAGACAATAAAAAAATGTTTTTACAAATATATTAACGACAAAAAGAGAGCCAAGGATAATCTCCATCCTTTATTGGATGCAGGGGGGAACATTGCCACCAATGACGAGGAAAAGGTGAAGTACTTAATGCCTTCTTTGCCTCAGTCTTTAATAGTCAGACCAGTCACCCTCAGGGTATTCAGCCCCCTGAGCTGGAACACAGGGACGGTGAGCAGGATAAACCCCCCATAATCCAAGAGGAAGCAGTGAACGACCAGCTACGCCACCTGGACGCTCACAAGTCCATGGGGCCAGATGGGATCCACCCGAGAGTGCTGAGGGAGCTGGCGGAGGAGCTTGCCAAGCCACTCTCCATCATTTATCAGCGGTCCTGGTTAAYRGGGGAGKTCCYGGATGACTGGAGGCTTGCCAATGTGACGCCCATCTACAAGAAGGGCCAGAAGGAGGACCCAGGGAACTACAGGCCTGTCAGCCTGACCTCGGTCCCAGGGAAGATTATGCAGCAGTTCATCTTGGGGGCACTCACAAGCCATGTGCGGGACAACCAGGGGATCAGGCCCAGCCAGCACGGGTTCATGAAAGGCAGGTMCTGCTTGACYAACCTGATYTCCTTCTAGGACCAGGTGACCCGCCTAGTGGATGAGGGAAAGGCTGTGGATGTGGTCTACCTGGACTTCAGTAAAGCCTTCGACACTGTCTCCCACAGCATTCTCCTAGAGAAGCTGGTGGCTCATGGCCTAGACAGGTGTACTCTTTGCTGGGTAAAAAACTGGCTGGACGGCCAGGCCCAGAGAGTTGTGGTGAATGGAGTTAAATCCAGTTGGCGGCCAGTCACGAGCGGTGCCCCCCAGGGCTCAGTTTTGGGGCTGGTCTTGTTCAATATCTCTATCAATGATCTGGATGAGGGGGTTGAGGGCTCCCTCAGTAAGTTTGCAGATGACACCAAGCTGGGCGGGAGTGTCAATCTGCTCGAGGGTAGGAAGGCTCTGCAGAGGGACCTGGACAGGCTGGATCGATGGGCTGAGGCCAACTGCATGAGGTTCAACAGGGCCAAGTGCCGGGTCCTGCACTTCGGCCACAACAACCCCATGCAACGCTACAGGCTTGGGGAAGAGTGGCTGGAAAGCTGCCTGGCGGAAAAGGACCTGGGGGTGCTGGTTGACAGCCGGCTGAATATGAGCCGGCAGTGTGCCCAGGTGGCCAAGAAGGCCAACGGCATCCTGGCCTGTATCAGAAACAGTGTGGCCAGCAGGAGTAGGGAGGTGATCGTGCCCCTGTACTCGGCCCTGGTGAGGCCGCACCTTGAATACTGTGTTCAGTTTTGGGCCCCTCCCTACAAGAAGGACATTGAGGTGCTGGAGCGTGTCCAGCGAAGGGCAACGAAGCTGTTGAAGGGTCTGGAGAATAAGTCTTATGAGGAGCGGCTGCGGGAACTGGGGTTGTTTAGTCTGGAGGAGGCTGAGGGGAGACCTTATCGCACTCTACAACTACCTGAAAGGAGGTTGCAGCAAGGTGGGTGTTGGTCTCTTCTGCCAAGCAACTAGCGATAAGACGAGAGGAAACGGCCTCAAGTTGTGCCAGGGGAGGTTTAGATTGGACATTAGGAAAAATTTTTTCACTGAAAGAGTGGTTAAACATTGGAACAGGCTGTCCAGGGAAGTGGTTGAGTCACCATTCCTGGAAGTATTTAAAAGACGTGTAGATGAGGTGCTTAGGGACATGGTTTAGTGGGCATGGTGGTGTTGGATTGACAGTTGGACCTGATGATCTTAAAAGTCTTTTCCAACCTTAGTGATTCTACGATTCTAAGATTCTAAGGCCCATATGTGAATACTTGTAAAGAAACTGAGGATGTAAAGAAACACACATAATTTTTTCTACAGCAATAATGTGCCAGTAACCTACAGGAAAATAAATGAAATCTAACCTTAAACTTTTCCACTTTTTTATCAACTGTGACATTATCTTTTCCTGCAGTAGGAAACATGGTAGTGAGGAAACTCAGTGGGACAGGCCTTCAACTAGTATACAAGTTAGCACTGAAACAGACAGAGCTATGCTAATTTTTACCAGCTAGAGTTTCACCAACAGATGAGTGCAATTGCTGCATTCCATATGTGTAAGCTCTCTAGACAGTGGAAGTACGGGAAAGATGGCATCCAGCACCAGGAATATTTTCAAAACACAGCAGTCCCTGTGACCAGCTGATCCACAGCTGAACAGAAAGAAGCTTTTTCATATTCCCTAGTCCTCACAGGAGCCACTGTGTTAACAGATCCTTTCTGTCTGTGTATCTCTGTAATCAGGAATAGAAAGCACCAAGTCAGTAACTGCAAAAAACACCATAAAAATCATGGGGCAAATTCTATGAATTGAGGATGGCAATGTCAAAGGACCATTCAGTTCATTCTGAACTCTCAAAGTTTTACATGGGAAAACTTAGAAAACTGAACAGCCACTACTTAGACCTCTGGCAAAGGAAGGCTGTGATGGAACACCTCTCCTGGATTAGCAGTTGCAGGTTCTTACTTTAGTAAGTAAACAGACCATAAAGGTCTTATCACAAATTGTTCAAACTCCACATTCAAGCAGGTTAGGATTTTAGCCTTTGCTCCTAAAAAAACTGTTTCAGAATATCTTTCCATTTAAGGTCCCAAGTTCCTAAGTTTTCTTGTTCCCAGACAAGAAGTCTCAGAGACAGTGTAAAACAATTGTTCCCCACCAACAATATTCTTTAAGTCAATATTCTCTCAATGGAAATTCTCCTATAAATGTCACTACAGAGAACAGACAATGATTCCATAATAAAGTTTACTTCAGGAAAAAACAAAGGAAAAATAAAAAGGGATTAAAAAAGCGGAAGGAGGACATATTTTTCTACATGGACATTATCATACAGGCGCATACTGTATTCAGGTAACCTTATTAAAACTTCTACCGTTAGTACCAGTGTGATGTATCCTAACAAGACATACAATTTTGTTGTACTGAAAGGCAGCATTCTGCAAGCGGATTGGAGTTAGTTACAAACAAATAAAAAATGCCTACAGCTAAAAGTATGCTTTAAATATTTCAGCATTAGAGCTAAATATAAATTAAAGGATCTAATCAGTGTAAGATTCTTTTAACAAAAAAGCTTTCAACAGGAAAAAAATGCAGCAGTAAAACACACAGACCTTATTGCTGTAGTATGCTGCAGAATCTAAGGTACAACAATAAATATATTAAGGGGAGGTAGATTTTATTAATAATAGCACAAATTTCACTTTTTTACCAATAATAACCCTAAAGCAAAGCTCTTAAGTTTATTTCATAGCTGTTGTTATTTTTCAAATCTCTCTTCATCATTTATACTCTGATTTTTTTTTTCCCTTTTAACTCAGTGTTGCGATGGAATCAATACAAATCTGCTCTTAACATATCTGTCTCTGACCTGTGTTTGTTTTAAGCTGTATCATTCATAATGGTGATCGATGGGTAATGCTATTCCTCTTTCTCCACAAAAAGCACAGAGCATAAAAAGTGCATATATTTTATGCCCAAGGTCAGGAGAAAATTAATGGATAAGAGCTAGATAAAATGGAGTTCAAGCTGAATGGGCTGAGTGCTCTCTACAGGGTACAGCCCAGGCAGGCAGTACAAAGCCCATTATACTCAAACGCTCTTGAAGCATTTCAGAAGTGAAATTGTTTCCACAGGCTAATGCATAAAAGTACAAAGCTTTAACTTTTCTGTTTCACAGATAGCCTACAGATATTGGGCAAGTGTTCCTATTCAGGATTTTATTTAGCATATTCCATTTATCAGTCTTTACCTTAAGCCATAAACCCATTTGGTGTTTATGACTAAAGTTGTACAAGCTATGTTTATTTGTCATTAGTGAACTTTACTTCACAGGCTTTCCTGTTCATTCTCTCACAAGTTCCCTGTCAAGATAACAAGTGAACAGCAGAACCTTTAAAAAACAACAACCACATACGCACAAAAGCATGACATTTAAAAAATTAAAGAATGGAATGATTATGTAAATATATAACTTCTCACTTACTATAAAATATGGTTTAACAATTAGAAATAATAACATAAACATTTTTTTCCACAAATATAAAGTAAAACTCATTTTCATTTCAACCAGAAGACCATAGGAGTGGTAGAAGGAATGACAAAAATAAAACTCTGTTAGAGTATTAGGCACTTAGCTTCCTATACTTTCTTTCTTTACCCTGGTGAATCTTTCTAACAAAGCCCTCCCCTACATCAAGAAACTTGCCCCAGTATGTGAAGAGCAAACTGCAAACAGAGTATGCAATTCATTTGAATGAAGACTGTGGGAAGCTGCTGAGCAGAGATGCATGATAGAGGTTCTGCAAAATATAATTTAGTTGTTGAAGAAATAAAGTAATTGTGTCATATGAGTTTATTAGAAATACTGTCCTGGTGTTGTATCATCTGAACATGTTTCAGTGTTCATGCCCTTCTTATAATCTAAGGTTAAGACAAAGCAAAACCAAGAGCAGCTGAGCATAGATTACAGTGAAAATATCACTACTGACCACATCATCCTTTTTATCTCTTAATAATTTCCTGGACAAAGAACAAAGTAAAAATCCAGCACTGAGCACCTGATTACATAACAGATAAATTTGGAAAAAAGTTGAATTAGAACATACCACTATTTTCTCATAGCCTGTATCAGTAGTCCTGTTGCTGCTGGTACTCTGTGGAAAGCAACCTAGCTTCTGGTGCAAGGATAGGGATAGGATGTTGTAAGTTACATATGTAACTGTATGCCTTGTTATTCACTTTCAAAAAACCACATACTGTATTGCTGAAATAAAACTAGGGGGGGGGGGAAACACAGACCAACATTGGAAAACCAGGCTAAGGTAGTCCTCCCTATTAAAAAAAAAAAAGGGGGGGGAAGGAATATCCAAACCCTAAAATCTGAGATAAACAGGAAGCACAAACAAATTCAACCAAAGTACTCAAAGTGTCAAAATTATAACCAAAACCAAAAAAACGGAAGCAAACAAACAGGAAAATTCTGTAAGTCTAGAGTGATCACACTGTGAGACATGCATGTCAAATCCTCAGTATTATGGCACTTCACCCAAATATTTTAGCAGGAACTTACTCCAAAACATTCACATGACTTCATAAATGCTTCACAATGCCTTCACTATTGTATCTGACTGCACGCCTCCAACGTGCATATAACACATTTATATACTTGTTGGTGGGCTGCTGGATATCCAAATGCCATTACTGTATCTAGGCAGAGATTGTTTTGTTCTGCTGAAGTGCAGGCTTAAGTTTACCTGATTCAGACATACATTCATGAACAATTTTTTATTTTATTTTTATGACAAAATGTAATTACGTGCCAATTTTTTAATCCATTTTTGGTCTGTGCTTTGGCTACTTGCTAAGGCAAACTGCAGAACAAAAAGAAAAATGCTAATGATTTACCTGAACCTTAGTCTTGGAATTCTGGATTATTTCTGAATTTCTTAAGAATAAGAAATCTGAAGGTCAAAACAGGATGATACCCTCAGTTTCTCTCTGATGTAAATTAGTCTCACAGTGCATCTAAGTAATCTGTGTTACTGCTTTTTAAATAAAACATTTCCAGAAAGCCTCTAAATAATGTAAACTAATTGGATTGGGATTAGCCTCTAGACTATAATCAGCTGTGCCTTCTTTATGTTACAAGGCTATTATTTTGCTACATTTTATTTATGCCAAGCATGTAATGGTAATTGTTTATTACTGTGATTAAATCCCAAAGAGGAAAAACAAAATATTGTATTAGTTGACTTTGGTATTTCCATTACTCAAAATAATTTTAATAATTGTAATTCTTTAATCTCTAAGGATGAAATTTTTCTAATAAATACTGTAATAACAGTGTTGAGGTGTTCTTCACAACGTTATAGTATCATGCTGTGCTCTTCATTGCATAATGATAACCTTCTTAACCAAAAACAAGAGCCTTGAGGCAACATGTTAGAACAAATTTAACTTTCCCAGAATAAGAAGCTTTCTCCAAATCCTAAGGATTTCACTCACTGAGAGTAAACTCCCGTAAATCTATTCCAGATTCAGTTTTTCATGTGTCAATTCACTCTCACCAGAGAGGTATGCAACCTCTGTGGCCAGGTTATAAAATAGTCATAAGGCAACCATTTCTAGCATATACAAAGAAACTGAAGAGCTCATACAAGAAATTAGAAATAATATGAACTCTACTCTTTGGTGCAGGCAAGAAAGGCAGGCAGCTCTGGAGGACTCTGACTACAATTTTCAGTGCTGCTCTTTCTGCAGTCAATTCATGATGAAATGTGTTCAAAATGCTTTCTGAAAACTATAATTTAGGATGACAGAATTTGAATGCACCCAAAGCAAGTCAATACATCCTAATTTCACATAAGAATGTCATTAACAAGAACTGTATAATTCTTGACACTTTTAAAAAAAATTTTAGATAATGAGCATTATATTTTATTATCTTGTTGTTGGTTTATTTCCCAATAAGAAAAGGTATCGTCCTTGGCAGAGAACTTTGTAATTACATTATTACTGTAAGGGTTCAGGGCAACATTTTCATTAGGTTCTTCTCTCTTGCCACCTTCTCTTTTACCAAAACCAGTTATCTTTTCCACTCCAGGCTTTGATTGACCGCACCCCTCAACAGCTGTTAAAGCCAATTAATTCCACAGATCTTCCTGCACCAATTTAACTTCAGCAGTTCTCTGCTGTGCTAGATGTAAATGAGAGAGGCAAGCTGGAAGTGGAAATATTGTGTATACAGTGCTTCAGATGCAAGAAGTAAAGTCTCTTTTTCAAATAAATAAATTTGTACGCTTTTTAGCAATCTGCCCAATCATGACTTAAGTCTCTTGTCTGAAGTGACCAATCATAATTAAAGTAACAGTAAGAGGTCAAATGAGCTCACAATTTTCTAAGCTCTTTTCTATTATTTATGAACCATCTTAACTACTTTTGCTTCAGGTGTCAAACAACACAGAAAGATCTCTGACCTTGACTCAAACAAGATGACATTTCACTACTGTATGTTTGTATTAGGCACTTTTCACGTATGCTAGAGAGAAGACATACTTCCCCTGGAGCTACAGTACACTGATGACCTATGGTTTGTTCATCAAAAGGCTATTATAATTGACTCTTAATATATGAAACTCTTTCATGCAGGCAGATCCACTTATACGCAGATTGATTTCTACTTTCAAAACCCATACACTCTAATTTTTAAATACCCAAGACTATCTTTTCCCCATGTAGAGAAGACAGAGTGAAAGAGAAATAACAGCACAAAAGTATAAACATTCTGACTAGCATTACTTTGACAAAATTTCTTCCAGAGATGTTACAGCAGGTCTCTGTACTGGGTGTGTAACAAATTGAAGGGAGTAACTGTGTTGGTATGGCAAACAGAGCAACTGCACAGTTACTGAGGAGTTGCCTGTGTCAGCTACCCTGCTAGAGGTTAACTACTCATAATAAACAACAGCGATAATAAACATTATCAACTCCCTACTCCAACACAACCATCTTTCTTCTCTGCACTACAGTGTCAGAATAAGGTGAAGACCCTGACTACTTATCACCATTTAACCCTTCCTTAGTGATTTTATTTCTATAGATTTGTTCTTACTATTGCATCTGACCTGAGCTGTTGAAATCCAGTCTTGTTCTCAGAGGGAGGAGCTAAAATGATTGACCATTAATCCTGAAACTGGTTTGCTAAGGTAAATGGGAATAAGTAGTCAACCATGGCCTTACCACAGAAAAAAAAAAAATCCATGACTTCATGCAGCTTTAAAGAAATATTAAGTAATTGCAATTGTATAAATCCTATCAACAAAATATCAATTAAAAAAAGCCCAACTCAACTTTTCATTCTTGTCTAACATTAAAGTGAGTGCAGTAATACTGGCATAAACTGTTCCCAAATTTACATCCCATAAATTTATTTCTGAGCTCTGTTTCCTAAGATAATCCCGTTTTCTTGATGTAGTAACACAGATGTAATAAACACAGCAAAACAACAAAGAAAACAAACCCTGAAACTGACACTCATGAAATCACTAAAGGAGAAGGTGGGCAGAGATTCAATCAGGTAAAGGAGACGTTATTTCCTTGATGGTGTGTACAACCGCCAAAGTCTAAGAGCAATATAAGAAATCTAATTCCCATTGTAAGGTGGTAACACTTAGGGTTAGACCAGCCTCCCCTTTCACAGGTGTGAAAGCTTTAAAAATTCTGTGAATACATGTAAAATTTAACTTACATTTAAACACAGGTCCAAGCTTTGGGAATTCTCTGAATCCATGTAAAATTCAATTTTCACTTAAGAAAAATTGTTTTCTAGCTTTTGAAAATACAAAGAAAAATTCGCAGATGTGACCTCGATGTAATATAGTTCTTATAAAGTAACAAAAATATAAAAGCCACCCATTAAAATGTTTGTTTTTAAAATTCTTTATTGTCAAGAAAAGCTTAACTTTTTTGGACACTCTTTGATTGAATCAGATTGTCAATATTGACTCTGTGTTGTAGGGAAAATGAAGGTGTAAAAAGTTTTGAAAACCAAAGAACCTGACATTTTAATTAATAAACCCAAGGGTCATAAATAGATAGATAGATAGATAGATAGACAGACACACAGACTAAAAGAGGTCTGAAGTGGACGCAAAGTTGCCTTACTGTGGGAACTTTAATACTATGCTGAAAAAAAGCAGATGAATTTCAGGAAAGTCAGCAAGGCTAGTCCCAGTCATTTAATCCTCTAATTTACTCTCTGGTAACATATTGCCTTTCATTTATCTATCTGGAGAGTTGCATGAGCCATTTTTAAACATCTACTGCTGAACATCAACTGCTAATAAAGTAGTATCTTTATTCAATTATGAGTAACTGAGAAAATCTTCTGAAGCAGTTCTATTTCTCTGAATGTTTTTTAACATTTCTTATTAATATAGTTGATGAAAAAAAATGTTTAAATCTGAAATAGCAGCTTGGGAAGAAGGCACAGACAAGACACTTCCAAGACAGACAGTATAGTAAAGGAGGCAGCAGACAAATCTTTGTTCTGTGCTATAGCAGTTCAGTGCTTATATATTCAGAAGACTCTGTTCATAGCTTTCATATACACTACAGCAGGGTATATACAGTGCCAAAATCTGCCTATAGTTAAAAGTCTGTAAAAATTGTATTACTTTTGAAAAAGTCAGTCCAAAATTATAGCCTGCTAAACAAGAATCCTTTCCCTGCTTGGATTATGCTATTTATTTCCTTCTTACACAACATCTACCATAAAAATAACCACACACTTGGAGATGGCTTCTGGTCTCAGTATTTGTTTTAACTGGTGTACTTCTGTTAACTTGAAGAACTTAGTCCCGATTTACCAGCCAAACTCTGACACAAACAAGGCTTATACTATCAAGGATAACTTATGAGACATGCATGGATTTGTGTAACTCATTCCCCTTGTGGTAGCTTAGCCTTGGCAAACAGCCAAACTCCCACCCAGCTGCTTGCTCCCTCACGCCCCTTCCTCTGTACTGGGGACTTGGGGAGAAAACAGGTTGAAAGAGCTGGGTCAAGGTAAAGGAAGGAGATTGCTTACCAATTACTTTAGTGGGCAAAACAGACTCGGGAAAAATTAATGTAGTTTATTGCTAATTAAAATAGATCTGCATAGTGAGAAACAAACACAAAAATTAAACCACCACCTTTCCTCCTGTCCACACAGGTGTCAGTGTGGATGTCTGCTCTGCCATGGAGCATGTCCTCCCCTCTTCCTCCTCTACCCTTGCTGTTCCTTGTGTTGTTTCCCACTCTGTTTTTTTTCCCTCCTCCTCTGCCTGTCTGGTATTTTTGTCCTTTCTTAAATACGTTTTCACAAGAGGCGCCACCAGCTTCACTGATGAGCTGAACTGTGTCCTGCGGTGGGTCTGTTGCAGAGCCGGCTGGAACCGGCTAGAACCAGCTGTGTCTGGCACTGGTCCCTTCTTGCAGAAGCCAGGCCTGCAGGCGCCCCACTGCCAAAACCTTACCAGCAACATCCAAAACAGTTCTATATTTATATTGTAATCTAACTTCCAATTTAACAAGACTAACCTGAATTAAGAGATCTAAAATTTAGCAAATTTTGTCACAGAAGCAAAAAATGGTGAAAAGGGGTTTTATTTTATCAGCATTTGTGCCATAGCTTGTGACATGGTTTTCAGATTGTTGCAGGTGGTCATGAGAAATCTCAGCATTCGGGCCATCTTTCAAATAACATGAATTTAGAAGCACATGGCTGCCAGTCACACCCTGATACTGTAGATTTTCACGCAGTTTAAACAAGAGCTATATTTTGCAGCTTTGTAATCTGAACTATGTGAAATAAATATTCTGGTATGCAAGCCATCACATCTATGCACTACATTTCAAATTTGTATTTTCATAACATATGTGTTGTGCACACACCAACATTGTATTTTCCCACTGTCCCATTAATAAATAGTATTTGAAATTATGTTTAATTTCAGGCTCTTTCAAGTTAATCCAAGGGCTGCATATATTGGGAAATGAAAAAAGAAAAAAATCCTGAAAAAAAAATGTTGCAAATATATGATGGGTCTTTGTTTTTATTGATGTGCATTAGCAAAGGCAACAAAAATAAAGCCATTCTATGGTGTATTTTAAATGATTTAGAAAACTAGTAATATTTTTAATGAAAAACACTGGCTGGATTACCATCATTTAAAAAATAATCAAGTAAGCTAGCAATGCAGTATGTAGCATTCAGTTATGCCTCATCAATTTGATTAAAAGTAATGTTAAAATAAAAACTACAAAATCTCAAGGCCAGTATAAAAGCTCATTTTTATAAAGTTTCTGGAGATAAAGCACACATCAAAGGCACTTGCTTTAAAATCTGGTATGAAAGAGATGCAGTAATAAGAACTGAACATTTTTGGCTTAACATCTAAATCTACAAAATACGTACATGTGGTTTTTCCTTTAAAAATATGAGTAATCCCATCCCTGTTCAGCTCAGATACATATGTCCATGCTCAGCTGAATGGGCAAATGATCAACCATGTGAGGCATTTTGTTGAAAAAGTCTCTACTTATAAGAACTATGGCATTAAGCGTGGTGAGAAAAATGGGAGCAAATTAAACTTCTCTCCATGTAACCTCTGAAACAGAGTTTTTGCAAAGCACTTGAAAGGAGAAGCTAACTACCACAAACCACACATAGCTCCAAACAAGCCTGGTGAGCTAGGCACAGGGCACACCTGGTCTATTGTTTCTTCTGCTGACAGCCACTGTATATGCAGCAGCACTGTCAGGGCACTGTCCTGTCCTGACCAAACGGCCACCACACTCACCTATCCTGTCTGAGGCTGGGATCAAGAAGTGCTCACACAAGTATTTGCTTCACTATCTATACAGTGTGTTTTCTTCTCCTGTCACACATTCACTTTCCACCCTTTTTTGATGATGATAAACAACCATCATATTACCCTTCGCAGGAATGGCTTTAGTGAGGGAAGAAAAGAGACTGTAAGTCTGCCTACAGCAGTTGTACATTTTTGTAGTCCACCATTCCTTGTTTAGTTTGCCACAATGGGACACGTATCTGATCTCCAAAATAAGAGAAAGGTGAGAGCAGGAAATTATTTTTATATGCTTACAGTAAGCAGTTCTTTAGGAGAAGCTTTTTTTATTAGCATGAATGGTATTGATATGAAAATGCATACAGGCAAGAAGCAGCTATTCAATGTGCTGCTTCCCATCTGCAAAAGTCCTCAGGTGGCTTTTAAATTTAGAGTTTATTCCCGTTTCAAACCATGACCCATATGGCCACACATCTCTCAGCAATATATATCATGTTTCTAAGTGAAGAACTCTTGTCTAAGCAAATCCACCCCTCTCCTTCCCTTCAGTATTACAAGCTATTTGCTTATGCTGGTCCTTTTTTACAGGGAAGTAATGCCATAGAAATGTCCTCTCATCTCCTCTCTTCCTCCTGCACCGATAGGGTAGCTTTTTTCCTCAAAATTTCTAGATAAATTTAGAGAAATACTGTAATTTCTCTGTGACCCTTAAATCTTTTTTTTAAACAATAATTCTATAATATAAAAGAACCAGACTGCCAAAGAGTACTCAGAATAACGCATGCAGATATGAGACTGTAACTACAGAGTTACACCTATCATGGAACAGTTATTAGCCCTGTGTGAAATAGTGCTAGACAACAAAGGTTTTACTGCTATCAATAAAATTTCTAATTCATTATGAGATACAGCAGAGGTCAACATTTTTAACTAGCCTGACTTTGTGCAGTGTTGAGACAGTTCTTGTGGATAAGATCAAATATAAAGATTTTTTGAATATTTTAGGCTTTTTCTTTGCACCTTTTTTGTCCTTTTTAGAATAAGGATGAAAAGTTTAGCTGTAAAATAGAGATATGCTTAGCAATATCCTACTGTCTGCTTATCATTAAAAATAGAGGATTACACTCTCTCTAGCACTTCCATAAAAGGCTTTCACTCCTAAGTCTAGTAATATATAAGACTTAGGCTTCCTGCACAGTTCAAATATTTTTTCAAATGTATTTGTCCTGGTTTCGGCTGGGATAGAGTTAATTTTCTTCCTAGTGCTGTGTTTTGGATTTAGTATGAAAAGAATGTTGATAACACACTGATATTTTTAGTTGTTGCTAAGTAGTCTACTAGTCAAGGACTTTTCAGCTCCCCATGCTCTGCCAGGTGCACAAGAAGCTGGGAGGGAGCATAGCCAGGACAGCTAGCCCAAATGGCCAACGGGGTATTCCATACCATGTGACATCATGCTCAATATATAAATAGGAGGCATGGTCCAGGAAGTAGCGATCACTGCTTGGGTATTGCTCAGCGGGTGGTGAGCAATTGCATTGTGTATCACTCATTTTGTATATTCTACCATTATTATTATTATTATTATTATTATCATCATCATCATCATCATTATTTTCCCTTCCTTTTCTGTTTTATTAAACTGTCTTTATCTCAATCCACGAATTTTACTTTTTTTTCCGTGATTCTCTCCCCCATCCCACTGAGGGGAGGGGGGAGTGAGTGAGCGGCTGTGTGGTGTTTGGCTGCCTGATGGGTTAAACCACAACAATATTAAATGAGATATTTTTAAGCACAAAACTCTCCGAACTTTTAGTTCTTCTCTACTGAATCGTTATGTCAAGATTAGTATTAAACTAGGAAAAAAAGAAATTATATCTAGTACGGACTGACATCTTATCAGTCTGTTTCTTGATGACTGCATCACTGACTTCAGTGGTTACTGATTAAGACTTTCTAGTTTCATTTTAACTGGCTGACAGAAAACCTTCAAAATTACAGTATCCAACACTTCTACTAACAATAGTGATGCTCTCTCGTGCCTCTCTTGCAACTACATTCACAAAGCTGCAGAACCTCCTTCTTTTTTGCATATATGTATATATTTTTAATGAAAAAACATTATGGAACATGAAGTGAAGATATAACTGACAAGTTATGCATAAAACTAGCTTGGATTATACAGAGAGAGAATCACAGACAGATTTTGCTGGATCGTAGCAACAAGGATTTTCCTAAATTTTAGCTAGCACTAGAATTGTAAACCTAACTTGGAAAATGAAACAAGGTCTTTACTAAACTAAAAATTTTATTTCACAACGGTGTTTTTCAGTATTCCCACTGAATCTGGCACAATTTGCAATCCTCCCAGTCACATTCTTACCTGCATAAATTAATTTTGTAAGTATTTTATATTGCTCGCTTCTTTATTGAAGCCTTCCTTATCTGGATAGCTACAAACAGTTGCTTCTAATGGAAAGAGCACAGTGCAGCAAGAAAAATCAATACAGTACATATGTGGACTACCATATTTCAAAGAACAAAAATAAACAGATAAAGGTTAGAAATACCTTCATCCAATAATTACAGTGTTTTTACAGAACTCTCTTTTCCTTAGTATTTCTGCTTCTAAAATGCATTCTGATAAGCCTAAAGATGTTGTGTTCAAGTTACTTAGCATTTATGTTTTAAACTTTGTTACGTATATTCAATTCACAAAAGTCAACAGTATTATAGCTATGCCATTTATGATCTCAGCCCTGTGAGCCTATCTGCCAATCTCTGAAACCTCTACTTTAGAAAACATACTGACATCAGGAAGAGAACACATGAAGTCAAAGCTAATTCTGGATTATTTTCCTGTCAAGCTTTACATTTAAATGGCAAACTTTACCATCAGAATAACCTTAAAATTTAATTATTATACTTAAGTAATTGTATGGCTACCATTGTGAAGGTACTTTGTATTTTTTCCTTTAAACTGGTTCAATTAAAGTCACTCACATATTTTAGAAAACAATATTGCATTTGGGAGCTGAGGATATGTAAGTAAGGTTTATGCCCTACACTGACGAGTAGTATAGTTTAAGATGTGCAAAAGACCAAGAAGTAGCACTAAGAAAATGGCTGTTAATAGACACAAACTTATTTAAAAGAAAAGACTCACGGTGACTTTATTCATCCTACTTCTCATCTAGGTCCCTCTGGCTTTCTCATACAATCCCCAGACAACTCATTAAGTTCAGAATTAAAATGAAGGTTGGGCAGGGTTGCTTTCTCAACAGACTAGTCAAAAACTCATCAGGGCAAAGACTGAAATGAAATGCCACGCATCGTCAGCTGCATCTTCAGTGCGTATGCCATCAGCTGCTTTCCTCAATTGTCTAGTCATGCTCTAAATGCAAAAAGGAGCACTCCATGTTGTTCCTGTTGCCCCACATGACAGCTGTTATCCATACAATGAGAAAGAAACAGACATTATTAGCAGTTTTGGTATCTGAAACATTTACTGACACATTTCCAGGCTGCTAGAAACTCCACAACTTTTTTTTTTTTTGTGTGTAAGATGGAGGCTGTCATGGCATCATATCTTAAAATGCATCACAAAGCCAATAAAGTAGCCTTTGATTTTTTGTTGTTTGTTTTATTCTGTCATCCGTACCTCAAAGCTTCATGTTGGGAAGATTCAAGAATAATATGAAAGGGGTTGTTTGCAAAGCAGTTGTGAAACATTTAATTTGTAAACTGCTGATAGTTTTTGCAACTGCTGTTGTGAAACAGCTGTTACTGAGAAACAAAGAAAGTCCTGTAAGGGCAAAAAGCTCCACTAATCGCACCCTATCTTAAAACTGAACTATATTTGTAATATCAAAAGTAAAATATAGAGCAAGTATTTCTCCTTAGTTGCTGGTTTTGGTTTTTGTTTGTTTGTTTGTTTGGGTTTTTTAAGGAAACAATTATTTGGAGGTGCTTCACTTGCGTTCTTGGATACTGACATCTCTCTGGTAGGAAGAAATACAGACACTAGCACTTATGCTAAATAGTTTATCTGACCTGGCAACAGAGCTCTACGATTCAGAAGACAATGTAGTAATGATTTAACTGTTGATCGTTATGAAGACTGAGATGCTTGTTTCTTTCTTTCTGTGAATGATGGGAATAACTGTATATTTAGCAAAAGAATGGAACATCACCAATTCACCTGATATTAGAAGTCTCAAAAGGCTGAGAGGAAGTCTGAGAACTCACATTTATTAGGATGACAAATCATCCAGATTTTATTCCTATAGCATATATTTGATATATGTATGACATACATACACTTGATATCTGTAATTTACTGACATCAAGCAGAGAATATACTTCCTATAGTATCATGGCACTGTGCAGCTCCCTAACAGCAGTAACACCCTATGTCACATATAAGGATGATGTACTAAGAGTCCTTTTTTAATTTAAGATCATGTCAGTCCTGTAAGTATGAGGCTGGTTAAATTTTCTGTTTCAGCAATACTTTGTACCTCCTTAGAAGATTTCTAGAAATAACCCCAGGTCATTGTATTTTTTTTAGAATAAATAGTTATTTAATTTTTTTATAAATATATATATTTATTATGTATGTATATATGTATGTGTTTGGTAATCAACCACATACACATTCCAGAAAATTCATGATACTAGATAAACTGATCACAGATATGTTCTATGCCAGATGCAATCAGACCTAATGTTGTATTGAGTCTCTGCAGCTGCTATGCTGTTTTCACTGTCTTTTCACTTAAGATATTTGTATTAATTTTTACTGAGAATTTGCATTCTGTCGTCACATGTTTTTCATCTTGCCTCTTTCTTCATCTCCTTTCAATTTATACTAATTCATTCCTCCTCTTTGAGGTGTTATTGTCTCCCAGGACACTGACTTTGCCCAAGAATTGTTCATAAAGAGGTTAACAATCTACAGCACTGGCTAAGGCAACACCCAAACTGACAGATTTGTAACCTGAGCAAACATTCAAAACTATGTTATGTTTAATGGACTTCTCCTCCTGCTTGTGCTCAAAGCAGAGTGTCAGACAATATATAATGGAAGAGACTCACTTCACGTACTAGTTTGAAACAAATTATTGTCTCCACGTAAATAAAACCATTTTTGTTCTTTACGTTACTAAATGTAGTGGCCATTTTTCATATTGTAAATGAAAGCATAATTTAATTAACATTTTATAAACTCTACATTCCATGCTCAGAAATATAGGTTATCAGAGAACACTACTTGTCTCAGTACTTCAACATCGCTATGAACTACCCTTAGAAATTCCATATTTCTTTCATTTCTAATCCAATCTGCAATAATTACCAATTCTTAACTGCTGTCTGTGTGTTTGCTTAGTTTTCTCATAAAAAAACCAACCAACCAAACACAAAACCCACCATCACTTAGCTTCTAACAAGAAACATGTAAAACTTTGTTCATTTCACTGATAACTCTCATGGCTAGCTGTTTTCCATGATGTCCTATGTGGCTGTACTTCAGTCTCATAATTATCTCTAAATCTTCTAATCATGTTCTGCTGTTTCCCTATATACTTTTTTTTTTTCTTTCTCCATATGCTTCAGAGCAAATTCCCTGTCCTTAATGAGAGACAAGAACAGAGTTATTTCAGAAGTCCCTACAGATCCATGCTGTAGAAAACATTTCAAAATAATTACACAGAACAGGTGTATTAAAATATACACAGTAGAATAAACTCTTCTTTTATGTTAGCTTTAAATGGTCAGCTAGGATGAGAGAGAAATATAAAATTAAACAGTGGTGAATATGTACCAAAATACTAGTATAATTTTAGGACTCGAAGGCCTAACACCTTAATTTAGCATATTCCATTGAAACAGTACCAGAAACTGATGCTGCATAATAAAGATAGTAAAGGTAATTTTAAATATCAGCATCACTGAAACCACTAAGGTTAGACTTGTTTTTATCCTACATTTTCTTCACCCAGAAGGTACAATGTAGTTTAATTTTGGACTACCAGGTCACCATTTTAACTACAATTTTAGCTCATTTTTTCTCAGTTTCAATCAATACAAAAGTTTAGTGGAACCACAAGAAAGACAGGGCTTAGGTCATCCAGATCAGCTTGGTATCTCTGCGTTAAAATGTCACAAAATTATGCTTTCTGTCCATAGCAGTTCTAATAAGATTCGTCTTCAAAGATCACTGCAGAAGAGATTCTTTCACCTTGTAGACTTAGAAATTTTATGAAAAAATAATTCAAATTCTTTCAAGAACAGTTGTTTTGTCTGCACAGACGTGAGCAAAGTGATGGGCAAATGAACAAACAGGAAAAAATACCCAGCTCACAAATTCTCTGTATTTACCTAATGTATTTGTTTCTGAAATCAAAGTAGAGACAACAGCCARCACAACTGAAATGGGACAAAATGCAGTAGGCAGGCATGGGCCTGCTACTTGCTAGAAAATACAAAGCTAATATGTTTTATTTTTCTTGTTATGTGACAGCAGTGATTGTGTAAGAGAAGACAGGGAACAGGAGAAAAGGGACAAAAAACCTAGCAAAATAAACTTTTTGCTAATACTCTGAAAGTATCCAATGCATCTTTAGAAAAGGGGGATTCAGTGCCACAAGAATGTTGTCATCACAACAGAACACCAACCAGTTTACCAGAAAGAACAGTTATTCTCCAGAAAAAATCAAGCTTGGATGASTTCCAAGAGCCTTGAAGACCTTGGCATCTAAGTCTTTGGCATCTAAGGCCTTGGCAATGGTTAATCAGCCCTTGAAGTTATGGCACACTGCCATTTTCCAGTTCTTGGACAAGATGAACAATTCGGATTGTATTATGAGAACACGAAGATCATAAAATTGACTTAGGCAGGAAGGATATTTTTTGGACTGATGGACACTTTTCCAAGTGCTTATTTCATTTGAGAATAGTTATTAGAGGGTCCAGGTATAGTAATAAAAACCACAAAACCTATAATGCGGTTTTTAAAATGGTGGTAAAAGTGGAATTGGACAGATGGAACAAAGTCAAAGCTGGCAGAAATCTGGGCAGACTTCTTTATGAAAATTTTAAATAATACTGAGAACACATACCAAGAATAGATTGGGCAAGGACACAAAGAAAGAGATAAAGACTGGCAGAGGCTCATAGTAATACTGTTAAATAATAAATGCATGCTGCTAGTCACAGAAAGTCATCTTTATTAATAAATCAGAAGATGGGCTGGTCCAAGGGATTTCTCGGTGCCTATCATTGTTGTATCTAAGAACTGTACCCATATTTTTCTTCATACTGAAGTACACAAAGACTTCTTGGAAGCAAAGCATTGAAATTCTATTGTGTAAGACAAGGAAAATGCAGAGTTTGAGTGCTCTGTGTATTGTCCAGTGATATCCCATTCATTTTTCTTACTAGAGTACATTGGAGGATAATCAGTCAGCCTGCTACTGTAGGTAGATATACATCTATCACCTACCTCTACTTTTTTCTTTTTTTTTTTTTTTTTTTTTAATTTTTTATATTAAGTAAAATTGCGATCAGTGCAGAGTCCTCCTTCTTGCAATGTTGCAAAAGAGTCAGTCTTGTTCAAATCCAGGGACTTACCTTCTGCAAATGTCTACTGATTGTATGCAATCTTACGGGAGAATATTAAGACCATCAGGTTGATGAAGAACACTTCAGAGTTAACTAGTCTCCATAGTAAATGGATACTTTCTATATATTATACTACCACCTTCTATGTAGCTGCCTATAAAGCATACTGGCTTTATGTTATGCTTCAATTTTCTGAAGATAAATCTTGATTGCAATCCGAAGTATAACTGAAATTTTTTGAGTGTGGGGAAGATGAAAAATTCTAGGCAGAAATGTTGATCAGCAAGGTTTAAAAGAGATTAGGACATACAAAGCATTCTGCATAGAAAAAGGAAAGAGAATGTAGAATATTGGGTTATTGTCACATGACCAGATTTAACTCTATTTGGTATAAAAAGACTCTCTTGTATGAAGCACAAAGTTAGGGGTTCATCCAAAACAAGAAGTCAAAATAATTTCCACTAAAAATTTAAGATATGTTAGTGAGGATTTTAAAACTCTCCCTTTAATGCACTGGGGAAAAAAACTGGATTGGTATGCTCATCCGCTAAATAATTCTAGAAACTTTTATGTAAGCATTTACCAAAATGTTTGTCCCAAATCTCAAATTCCTGTAAGGCTGTGCTGTTAACCAGAATAGCCTACCAAGATTTCTGGTTTCTACTAATTACTCCAAAAATATGGCAGACCTACTCAACCAAAGTAAGGGACAGCATGGTATATATTTCAGTAAAAAATTAACAATTCAAAGATTATTTTCACTGTAGTTATTTTCTACATGGCTGTTGATATCAATCTGTTATTCTGCTTTTCATACAGGAATTGAATAAATGAGGAGAATATTTACAACGATAAAGAAACTGCTGAAAGAAGTGCAAAATGGTTTTTCTCTATTCTTCTGCATGTTTAACATGTTAGGTAAACTCAGGCAGACATACAATATATTGTGGGTTTAGAAATCCTTACCAAATATACTGATTTTAGAACTTTACAAAATACTGAACTTCAGTCAGCAACACTTTTTTATTGCTTGATGTGCTAGTGCTTTCTTATGAATTAGTCCATACTTTCAGAATAACTGTTACAAAATGTAGAATTGTGCTTGTATTACTGGGCAGTGATATATACTGCTTACCATAACATTTAAAAAAAAGGTGTTAAATGTTCAAAGGTACTGACATATGTACTTTCATATGAAACATTGGTTAGAGACCAGGAATACTCACATAAGAGGAGGAAAGTCTAGACACTGTTATCTTTTTGCTGTTAAATAATGCTTCAAAATTAAATAAAAGCACTCCCACCACTGAAGATGCAGTCTTCACTCTCTGATAACAGAGGCAAAACGTGGACCAGCTGTTTAGTGATTCTTCAGGTCTTTAAATCCTCATTTTTTCTTTCTTTTGTGAAGCGGGATTAGAATTTACCTGAACTTTGTTCTTTCTTCCTTCTTTTCCCCCACAGCATTTAAATATATAAACAGGAGTGTAATTTAAAAAAAATGACCTAGTTACAAACTATCAATCTAATACATACACATTTAAAAAATGGTAATTTCTTCCAGGAGCAACTATTATTGTCAGGTCTGTAAAGCACATCTCACATAAAAATTTAAGCAAAACAAAGTACTAGGATCTGTGAAAATATCTTGTGCAGTATAACAATGTGAACTATTCTTTTAGCAGCTGGCGCTTTTATATTGTTTTGAAGCCTCTTTCCACAAAGGAAATGTATAGGGTAAAAGATCTATAAAATATGAATACTCTCTCTGACTCGCTCTCTCCCCTGTTTTGGTAACTTACGCCACTGAATAGTGTATACTTGCCTCACAATAACTTTAAAAAAATGCTACTCCAATTGATAAGCTTCTTTGGATGACAACACTTAAAGAAATGTATGACTATAAATGTAAATCTGCATATAAAAATGCAAATACCGGCATTCAGAAACACTGTATATTTGGACCTCACTAGGGGAATTACATTATATAGAAGAAGAAATTGTTGGCACATTCTTGTTTCTGTAGCTTTCTCTCTAAGCCTTTTGTGTCTCAGAATAGTCTGGTATAGTTTTACAAGATGGAAAAAACATTTTAGTAGGTCTAAATCTTGTTTGTCAGACAACAAACAATTTCAGCTTAAGCTTCAATGCAGTACACTGAACGTACTGCAAATAATTAAGTCTGCAGTTAGTGCTGGACTCATCTACTAGAACAATCACGTGTGCTTATGTTGAACAGCTCAACCCTAGCTTTCCTTAAAAAAGATGTGCATAGCAAGTACTGTGGTGAAAGCAAAGTTGTCCACTGACTTTTGCTGTCATCAAAATTCGATGACCTATGACGCATCAAAGGCAGATTCACTGAGATGCTATGACAGAGAAGAAAACATCTGAAAAAGTTTGTATTCTCTAAATATTTTTTCTACTTCTGTCTTCAATACTTTCATTTGATTTTCTTATGCCGAGTATGGTTATATCTGGCAATCTTTAAAAATCAGGCTTTGAAATGGAGAAAGTGTCATCACATGTATAACAGCTACGGACTTTCTCCAAAGTGACACTTTGTCAGATTAATAAAAAAATTAAGTCCTCCATACATTTAGTATGCCATGTAAAGATATTCCAGCTTCTTTATAACTGCTTTGTTTAATAGGTAACTGAGAAATATATTTGAATGCTTGACAAGTTAGATTTTAAAACAGTCTTATTTGTTTGTAAATCATTATAAGTAATATATTGACAAAAAAATCACTTCTTGCTCTTCGTCAAATGCAGCAGGGGGCAGTTTTTTTTTTTTTTAATTTCCATTTTCTCTTTTTCTGTATCACTAATTACAGTAATGAAGAAGTCCCTAACTCTCAAGACTGAACCCAGTCTACTCAGCAGCAATAATACCATCTCTTTCTAAATCATACCATCGCTTTTTAAAACAGTTTTGCTTATGAGGACTTTGAAATTAACATCATACCAAGTTTCTGAAACAGAACGCACACTGTGTTGCCCTCATAAAATGGAATTGCATCTCTGTATCAAGATTTTGATTTTAATTAATGAAAATCAAGAAATGGAGAGGAGCACTGGTAGTAACACTGGCCTATGAACATTCTTGGAGAAGCAGTTTAGCTGTGAGATGTGTTTTCCTCTAAACTACACAATCAGGGGCTCACTCATACTGGCAGGGAACTGGGGAGGTCTCCAGCCCCAGCCCCTGCACAGAACAGGCTCAGCCATGGGCTCAGCCCAGGCTGCTCAGGGCTTCATCTAATCGGGGCATGAAACCCCCAAGGATGGAGATGGTCCAACCTTCCTGGGCCCTGGCCCCACCACTTGGTTGTCCTCATGGGGAAAAGGCTTCTCTTTATCTCCAGCCTGAGCCTCTCATGTTTCAGCTTGTGCTGCTGCCTCTCACCCTCCCACCATGCACTGCTGTGAGGAGCCCGGTTGCGTCTCTTCCATCCCTCCCGTCAGTGCTGGGGATGCTGTTGGGTGCCCCTGAAGCTATCCCTTCTCCTGGCTGAACCAGCCCCAGTCCCACAGCCTCTGCTCGCAGGGCAAGGGCTCCAGCCCCACTGCCTGAGTGGCCTTCCCTCAACTCCGGTCATTTTATCTATATTTTTATTGTATTGGGGTGACCAAAACTGTAATCAGTAACCAGACGTGGTCTAATGAGCCCTGAGCACAGGGGCAATAATTCTTGCCTTGACCTTCTGGCTCTGTCCCTGTTCACACAGCCCAGGATACTGTTGCCTTTCTTTGCAGAAATCCTAGCCTTCATTCAGTTATGAGTCATAAGCTGGTTTCCTTGAACAGCCATATACCCAAGTGCTCTATGACTTAGCTACTAAAATATTAGCACAAATATCCTGTTCCCTAAACGTACAATGAATTAAAATTTTTGTTTACTTAGGAACACTCTGTTCTAACATAAAATTTACATTCAGCAAGTTGGCTGTGACTTCCAACACAAAATTGTTAAAAATAATACTGTTAAGAAGATGTGTTTTCTTTTGGCAATATATCTGGAAATAACTTGTTAAGTTGTCAAATTCTTCTTTTTCCTGGGCACCATTAAAAAAACCTATTCTGTCAACCACTTCTTCAAGAAATCACTTTATTAGAAATAGTGTGCCTCAACAGATATTAAAACAATGACAGTGGGACATTAACGTAGGTCTATTCAGCACATTTTATTACCTGACAGGTTAATATTTATGTAGGCTACAAGTGCTATAAATAATTGGACTAAACTAGTGGTCTTCATTTTAATGGGATTCTGTTTTGTATTTCTTTGGGGGCTATTTTTTTGTCCTCAGAGCCATTTATTTAACTTTTTTTTTTTAAATTACAAAGAGAGGCAGAAATGTCAGACACTTGCTGTCGAAACTATTTTACCATCATGTTACATAGTTTAAGCTGTTCTTCCACAGATACATGTTAAGAACATAAAACAGTCACTGTTTGTGAACTGAAAAGACATTTAGCTTAGTACACATCTTCTGTCAATGGCCAAGATCAGGTGCAGAGATAAGAGTGCAGAGATAAGAGTGTAGCAAGACAAATATATCATGAACCTTCCTCAGTGTATTACCCCAGCGTCCAGTGATTTGAAGCTCAGAGACCTGTTATATTCGTGTACTCTTAAAAAATACACTCTGGTGCACTCCTAGAACAGAAAGGTGGAAGTATTCCATGCTCCTTTATTTTCYGCATTTTCTATTACAGCTGTGTAATCCTACATCTGCAAATTTCATAAATATCTGGAATTGCTGAAAGTAGAAAGAAGCTCAGGTACTAATGACCTGGAATACACTTTGCAAATGAAATTCAGTCAGCCCCCACAGGTGTTTGACACACACCACTTCTACCTAATCTCACATTTACTAACTCATAGGAGGTATTAAAATCCTTTTAAAACGAACTGCTTACTGATCCACTCAGTTGAAGACGTGCTTGCCTTGACAGAAATAAATGTATACGGAATGACAATGGGCAGAATTTAAAAAAAAAAAATAGTGCCAAAATAAGTGGCAATAAAATAAATGAAAAAAGAAATCATGTGTTTGTGATGCCATTTCCAATGGATGGTTTTCCAGTTCCCATTTTGCTTTACAAATGCATGCTTATATTGCCAAATTTCATGGAAATGAGCAGCACAGCCATTTAAAAGACATCAAATAAACATCCTTTTTATTACAGCGAAATGCAAATATCAAGTCTTAACAAGTAAATCTAGGGTCTGTAATTTTAAAACAGCAATAACAATAACCTCAGGCTATGTTTTCATTTTGTGGTTGACTTTATGAGAAGCAACTGTTATTTCTGTGTGGCACTTCAATGACTCAGAGACATGCTCATTCAAGTTAAAACAGTAGTATTCTGGCAGTACTTGTGATGGAAAGTCAATGATTATTGGTAAATCCAATCACACTGCCCATCACACTGCCCATGACAAGGCTGTTAACCTATTTCAGATGTAAATGTCAATGTTTGCATAAACATTTCTCAGGAATATTAAACCTAAGCAGGAATGTCAGTGAACCTTGTGATAAAATTCTTTAAGTAGAAAAGCTCTAACAGATTCTCTCAAAATCCAAGTAATTATACTGGAAGATTCTTAACAGACAGCTAGAAGACAGCAAAGAATGGTTTGCCTATCTGTGGCTGCCCTTCCACAGAAACACAAAAACACACCTTTATTTCAGACCATAGGAGTTCTACAGATAGAGCTAACCTCTGTACCAGTTTTAAACAGCTGAAGAATACATAAAACCAAAGAGATTCTGTCCCTGAGATAGATAGGATATTTTTGCCTTTGTAGATATAAAATATTTACTGATTTTATTTCCTCATTGTCCTGGTTCTGTCTGGGACACAGTTAACTTTCTTCCCAGTAGCTCGGGGGGGTGCTGTGTTTTGGGTTTGGTATGAGAGGAACGTTGATGGCCCATTGATATTTTGGTTATTACCGAGTGGTGCTTGCACGGGGGACTTTTCTTCTTCCCATGCCCTGCCAGATGCATGGGAAGCTGGCATGGGGGAGCATAGCCAGGGCGGTTGACCCAGCTGGCCAATGGGGTATTCCATACCAAGTGATGTCATGCTCAGTATATATTTAGGAGGCGTGGTCCAGGAAGCAGGGGGGCTCTCGCGTCTCGTGGTGGCCTGGGCGTCTGTTGGCACGTGGTGAGCAGTTGCATTGTGCATCACCTGCTTTGTATATTCTATTATTGTTGTTGTTATCATTGTTATTATTACTGTTCTACTTTGTTTTATTTCAATTATTAAACTATTTTTATCTCAACACACGAGTTCTCCTACTTGTGCCCTCCCAATTCTCTCCCCCATCCTACTAGAGGCGGGGAATGAGCGAGTGGCTGCGTGGTGTTTAGTTGCTGGCTGGGGTTAAACCATGACAGTCCTTTTTGGTGCCCAACATGGGGCATGAAGGTCTGAGATAACAACAGATTAACTAGAACGTATTAAGGAATTTATATCTATTAACAGTTGTTGGTCACAATATTGATTCATCTGTTCTCAATATTAGTTTATCTGATCTGCACCATGCTCTTGTTTTTGCTGTACATGTTAAAGA
>JAYKAV010003436.1:4643-19268 GCA_035582835.1 Phoebastria nigripes
GTGGGTTTTTTTGTTTTGTTTTTTTTATTTGTTTGGTGGTTTTTTTGTGGTGTTTTTTTTTTTTTTTTTTGTTTTTTTTTTTTTTAATTTCAGTTAACTTCACACAGGTTTTTTTATTTCCTACATTACTACTTATTAAGTGACTTGATTTCAGATTTTTTAATCTTGATTTCATAACATTTGATTTTATCTTAGGTTAGGACACCCCAATAATAATGTGTCATTCAGTTTCAATTTTCTAAAGGTACAATAATTAAATGAAGTACATAATAAAATGTTCTTGGGTCTCGGGGTCAACTCTAAGATTTTCTTTTGCTTATAATACTACCTTAATTAACACACATTTTATTTAAAATCTTTTTGGTTTATATGAAACCTGATTTAACTTGTATATGATCTTTTTCCCTGTTTATTTGAGAAATTTAGTGTATGACAACAAGTTTTTTCATCACTGTTCAAAAAACAATTAAATAATAGTTCCTTCTCAAAACATCCCTTTCAAAATTCCTGGAGTGCAAGCATGAATTAACTGTAATTAAACTACAACAATCTTGGCAAGGATAAGGGAAGATCATAATGATTTTCCACAATTACTTACTTTTGCCCCTGAAAATCCCCTGGATTCTGAATTTCTATACGCTATATAACTCTACAGTGCCTGACATAAGCTACTCATTAGAAATTGTACTATTATATATGTTCTGCTGTTACCTTCTTTTACTCCCGACTCTTCTATGTCTCCAAAGAAGGAAAACGTGAAACCACTAGACTCCTGAGCTACGTTACTCCCAACATTAGATCCCAAATGGTCAGGTGGGGTAGAGTCCTCCGCATTGTCTTTGTCCCAGGGTATTTCTTCATTTTTTTCTGATTTGCTCTTTGAAGATCCAAACAACTCTTTTAAATCAACAGCAATATCATAATACGTTTCTTTAGACACTTCAGGCAGTTTCTCACTCTCTTCCCTCTTCTTTTTCCTTTTAGCTTTACTGAAATGAGATTGTTAAAGGATAGTAATACAGCACATATATTTTTAAAAGAAAGGTTCCCTAAGAGGCAACCTTGCTATTAATGTCTTCCTAAACTTACCTAAGCACATTAATGAGCAGTTCACTTTTAAGTTTGTTTGTTTGTTTTGTTGTTGGTTTTGGTTGTTGGTGGTGGTGGGGTTTTTTTTTGTTTTTGTTTTTTGGTTTTTGTTGTTGTTGTTTGGTTTGGTTTGGTTTTTTCTTCTTCTTTTTTTTTTTTCTCCTCCTCCTCCTTTCTTAGCAATTCCAGGTTCTGGCAATAGGATATTTCCCATTGCCAGAAATAGGCAGCATGACTATCCTTTTGGTTCAGACTTTTGACCCATTTCTTTTCACCTCCTGCAATTTACCCACCCTTTGAGGGTCAGCAGKGGGGAAACATCTGAGGTTTGACTCCAAAGGCAGGAACAAGCCTACTTACAATTAACCACATCCTGACTTTTCACTTAATATGTGATAGCATATAAATTAAGATATTTAGGACAGATTTCTTTTCTGGCAAAAGAAATGTTAAGAGCTAATATTTTTTTCTCACACATTTGCAAATCTTAAAGTCCATGACTTGAAGCAAAGGGATAGCCTGAAGGTGAGAAAGGAAGACAGAAAATGGCATGCAGAGAGTAGATGGACTAGAAAGAAAAGGTGACATTACATGGTGTTTTTAGTGGTCACAATTCTTATTATATCTTGATTTTACCAATAACATAGATAACTAAAGAAAAAACAGAGCAGTCTGCATAGTTCCAAACTCAGTCTTCTGCTACAGCCATCTTTCCATGGGAAGAAACATCACAATTATAGTTACTAGCTGTAATATTACCTCTCTTTTTCTGTAGCACTTGGTTTCCTTTCAAAAACTGCATGGTCCTGTCTTGTGGGATCATAGCGGAGAGCATTAATATCTCTATAAAAATAGAAAGGAAAAGAAAAACCATGAGACATTCTAAATGCTCACCTGAAAGCTACCCTAAACCTTTACAGTCAGATTCAAATTCACGTTGACTTCTTTACCAAAAAAGCTCCAAATCAATCCAACACCTAACTGACTTTTAGAAAGTACCTGCTAGTCAGTGTCCGGGTCACAAAAAATTATAATCAGAAGTGGCTTTAATCAAATTGAAATATTTCATATAAAACATAGACCTCAAGTTGTGTGTGTTATGCAGTAAGTTTATACCTGAACCTGTTGATCTTTTGAGGAGCTGTATCAATACAGCTATCCAGATCAATATATCTATTTATATCTGTTTCTTCTAGTACCAAACATTGCATAAATTCAAATAGTCCAAAGGAAGGGAAAAAAAAAAAAAAAAAAAAAAAAAAAAAAAAAAAAAAAAAAAAAAAAAAGAAAAAAAAAAAAAAAAAAAGACCACCACCACCCTCCACCCAAAAAAACATTATGCCCACCTTTCAAAATTTAAACATTCTGGGGACTTCCAGCTAAAGCAGTCTAAGGTTTAGACTGACCCCAACACTAGTGTAGCAAAGCCCAGACTGCCTTATGGCAATACAAGAAGGTAATCACTTATTTCCCCTCCTCTCCCTCAATTAATGCTTATGGCATAAATTAACTGCTTTTAAATGGTTATATACTATATCATTAACTGGGTATTAGAGAACACTCTCATTCACAAAACTTTCCTAAGATGACCTCTGGGGTTGCAGAGATTATTTCCCCCTCTGCTTAGTCTTTAGAAAATACATGAAAATTTGTACAGAAGTCATAGAATTAAATATGACCGTGCAGCAGTCACAATGGTATTTAGCAGTCAGCAGTCAACTGATGCAACTCCACTAGTGACTGTGAATAAAAATTTACTAATTGCACACTATTGCATTACCCTTAACACTACTTCCACCAATTCAGTCCACAGACCAATTTCTGTTAAAGTGCATAGTTAAATGTCACGATACTTCCAACAGTACATTTCCAAACCTATCTCATCTTCCTCTAATGAAGGTTAGAGCATGCCCAACAACAACATGTAACAAATTCCTAATCTAATGAAGAAATTTGTCAAAAGCAGAAATACAGATAAAGAAAAGAAAAAAAAAAAAATTCCCCACTGAAAAAAAAAAGTTTGATGCTAATCATCTGTAGGCCAGAGAAAACAATAACCTTGTTATCTGCTATGGAAGTTAAGAGTCCAACTTACTGACCTACTGCCCAACTCACACGTTCTTTGTTTAGCCAACTTAAGTTTGTCTCCTCAGAGAACAGAAATACATCTTACATAGGCAAGGACTTAATAAAATATTAATTTTCATAAGCAACAATCCAATCATTCAAAATCTACTTGAAGAAACTCAAGCAGGCATGCAATAATTTTTTCCCTAAAATAATGATAATTACCAGTTGTATAATCTATTGGGACACTCAAGCTGGGAAACTGCATTTAAGGCTGACTTCAAATGCACACAACAAAGAAGGATATACTTTTCTCAGTCAGCTAGGCAGAAATCTTAGTTGTGAAACATTGGCAAAAATTAAGCCCTCCTAAAATTCCTTCTTTTCTAATAACGGATGATTCATACTTGAATTTCTTAGCACTTGTGGCTGTTTTAGTTGGCTTAGGGTGTTCCAGGTTGATATTCAAGAGGCTTCCCAGTATTTGCAGATTTTTCTTTTTCTCCGCAGCAAGCTCTTCTTCCTCATCTGCCTTCAAGGTGTTTGTCTCTGCTAAGAGAAAAATAAATACATCGTTTTTTCCTCGCTATGACCTGAGTAAGCCTGTAATACTTGATATATAACATTACTATAGTACTAGAAGATCTCACACACATCAACATGTTACTTCCTTTATTTTAAAGCTACTTAGAGGTTTTCTTCCTTGCACTGTAGAAATTATTTCATTAGAAATGTCATGGGTATCTATTTCATGTGAAAATCAGATCAGTTATTTAACCTGTTCCCTGATTGTATCACGTAACTGTGCAACTACTCTGCCACTGATAGATGCTGTACAGAAGATCACATTAAAGCAACGAAGGGAGTAGCAGAACTAGGCAAAAATTTAAGTTTCAGAAACAAATTCTGAATCTTGAAAACTAGGTTAACAATTTTGGTTTTGGTAGAGGGGAAAAAAAAGAAATATTTAAAAGTTTTTGCCTTTTTCAGCTTTTCTGCCTTCTGCTGTTTAAAAAAAAAAAAAAAAAAAAAAAATCTTTCTTTCTAAGGCTGCCAAATCAGCTGTGGACTGCAGGATGACTACAAAACAAACAGTTCAAATGAATGTAATGGTCAAAAAGTTTATTTTAATAAGTCACCACTTATCCTGTGAAAAACACGGATAAACACATTCCGATATCATCCTGTATTAAAAAAAACATTTTCAAATGTCGATTTATCAACCAAGTACATCTCATTCAGCTACTACAAACACTTTTGCAACATACACATTTAAGAAAACACAGCTACCAATATATACTACRTACAGCCACAACAGAGTTGGGTTATTTTCTTTAAGGAATCACCAAAGAAGCAAAAGTAGTCCGTAAGTTGCTTCAGGCATCCAAAATTAAGGCTTCATGATATAGCTCTGTTACTGTCATTGACCAGGAAACATGAGCAGGTTTACCTTCTTCTTCACTGTCACTTTCAAGGAATCGAGCATCCATGCGAAATCTTTCATCTGTGCCAAATCGTGATTGCAATTTCAAGAGCTAAACAAAATGAAATAGATCCTATTAAGCACTGGAGAAGAAAATCATCAACATTCAGTAACTTTTTTTTTTTTTTACTATAATTATGGCAACCTACTAATAACCTTTAGCTCTTGATGCCTTTTCCAAAGATTTCTTTGAATATAAAGATGACAACATCAGAGAAACTCCTCCCACTCCCCAACACACATTATTTCCTCCATGGCTACTATTTCCTCTATTTAGGAGAATTCTATTGCAAGTTTGTCAAAAATCATATTCAGCAAGTACGCAAACCTACATATTATGTTCTTCTGAAGTGGCATTATGGAGACTTAGAAGAAAACTAAATTACAGTAATGGGTTCACTCACTTTTTCACCAGCTTTGCCTTCAAATTGGGGCTTAATTTTGAATCTCTCATCATCTGTATCATCTTGCTCATCCTCGCTGCTTTCGAACAGTCTGCCCGAAGTTTTAGGAGCAGATTCATCCTTTGTTAAGCAAAAATATAGAAAAGCAGCTGTTTATATAAGTTTGAGAAAATAAATCAGTATCAACTTTGTTCACGTGCTTTCCAGTTTATCTGAAAAAGTGGATTTCTAGAACAACCAGCTCACTTGTTGATCCATGCGCTTCAAATCTTATATTGCATACACACCTTGTACAATTCTGTTTTACAGTTATGACTATGAAATTTTAGCATAGGCAAAATATCCATGTAAAGGGTAACTCAGGTTTTACAATATGAGAGTTAGGTATAAAAAACCAACTTTCTGATTATGTCAAGTGAGATCAATTCAAAAATATCAATGTCTAATTATACCCTTTCTGAACAAGCCTCATTTATGGTATAAACCCTAGGACATAGTTTAAGTCAGTTGATAAATAACAATGATTACAAAAGGTAAGCACTCCATGGCTTCGAAACAATTTTCCACAGAATTAGAGATTCTTTTAAAGAAAAGGAAAAATACAGGGCAGGGATTCTAAATACAGGGTAAGAGATATATATGTAAAATAAGTGCTAAATGTGAGGAAAAGTGAGAAAAGAAGGTTTTAATTAAGTAGTGAGAATGGTCCTAATCTTACTAGATTTACGAAGAAAAAACCCAACAAGAGCAAAACCAATGGTTTAAAGCTTTAGCAGAGATGTGACTAAAAAATGTGATGATGCAAGAAGTTCTAGTCCAGAAGTAAGTACTTAATTGTGCTGAAAGTATGGCGGTAAAATCCTGAGGCATCTGCTAAATAAGGTCTCAGTTAGATAAGGTGTAAAGAGGAAGTCCCACACAACTTCTCTGGACCCTAACATCACTTTAAAAACAAGACACTGCATTAATACAGATTCTTTGTCCACAGTGTTGGAAAGAGCAAAGAGTCCTTCTATACTACTCAAGCCAAATCTCTTCCCCTTCCTTTGAATAAAAGCAGCAAAATTTCAAAACTAATTATGCGTAAGCCCTATAACTTAAACATTCTTTTTCTTTTAATCAAAGTTAGAATATCTTTCATACAAATCTCAATCTCCTTACAAATTCTTCAAGTTCTCCAGCTTTATCAGATGCATGGTTAAGTTCTTTGAAACCTGTTTCACGTTAGCAAAAAAAGAAGAATCATTCATATTAATTCAAACCTTATCTACTTTTTTTCTGTCACTTCACTACGAAAAATAGTCTTCAGAATAAAAGGCATAGTCATATTGATAGGGAATTACCTTACAGAATACTGAACTTTTTCCCAGCAACACTTACTTCGTCATGCATATTTCCCAAACTCGCATCTTTCTTCAACATCTCATCTACTTCAGCTTCACTTTCCACATCTGAATTGAATATGATGTGTTTATGCTTGCCTGCTGGCTGGCTATCCTATGCAAGAGTGAAACTGTCAAGTCAAACATATCAAATACTTGCTACAGTCATACATAAACATCTAAAAGACATTTCCACGACATGAAAGGAGGAATCTACTATTTCTCTTGCAACTCTAAAGACATTCCAGGAATTAGGTATGCATCATGTTGTATACACTCAGAAGAAAACTGGCAATGTAATCAGAAATTCCAGAGTATGATTTTAAAATATCTTAAACCACATCTATTAATTTCCCTTTTTCTTTTACTGCATACTATTCAGATAGAAGTTGTGAGTGTGATTACCAGATTTGCAAGAGCTCCTTGAATGAGTTTCTTCTGTAATTCTCTTTCTTTCTGTCTCTCTTCTAGAGCTTCCAGCCTCCTCTGGTTATCCTGCAACTGTTTCTTTTTTGTATTAGGTTCCTTTGAGGCACTAGCATGAAGAGAAAGCTCCTTATTTTCCAGAAGGCTTGTCTTCCCATTCTCACATTTATTAGCTTCACATTCTGGATTTTTATTGCTTACATCCCTCTTCAATTTTTTTGAACGCAGTTTTGGGCTTTTCAATTGTCGTTTAACATGTTTCTGTGACACTGCAGCATTACTACCCATGTCACTGCTCTCATCTTCACTCTGATCAGTGCTAGGAACAGCATCTCCATGCTCTGAATTTTGGTCTTCTTGCAAAGAACTCACGTCTTTGCTCTTTCCTTGTAAACGTGGCCGGGAAACAGGCTCATCACTCTCATCTGCTAAGGAGGCAGCATCTGACAATTCCCTATGCTGTTCACAATGCATATTTTGTCTCTTTTTACTGCTGACTTCAAGTGAACACAACGGATGGTTCTTAGACTGCCTTTTAGATGACTCCTCCCCACAATAAGAAATACAAGCTTCAAGACCTAAACTTTCTACAGACCTCTTCTTTAAACCAGTGCTGTCCTTAGTTAACTCTTTTTCACAAAGGGACCCCATTCCTCTGAAAGGCTGATACTTCAAACGCGAATTATTTTGTCCCTTGAAGCTTTCTTCATCAGCCTTCTCCTCCCCTGCTAAAATTGCAGCAACTACATCTTCAGGACAGATACATTTTTTTTTAACTGCAGGGTGAAATTTAGAAAGTTTTGTTTTATTTACAACATTACCCTTAGAATTTTCTTCAACACTGCGCTGACTAGAACTCTGTGTACTGTCTGATTCTTCTACTGGTCTCCCAGTGTTTTCAGTAGCTAACGCTTTTAAGTCATCTAATGTAAGGTCTAAGCGATAACAGTTTTGCATCATGGATTCATAATCAGAACTGATTTCAGACTCCCCTTTCTCAGGCTCTGAATAAGAGCTTTCACTATCGCTTGTCTTTGCTGTACTGTTAACTGCTGTACTCTGCAAGGCAGCAATTTTGGATTTTTTCATTTTCCCTTTTCTTTCAATGCATTCTTCTTTTAAATGGCAAGTTTTCAGTGAAGAGTCATTTACCAAATCACTTTTTTTTTTAGTTAATATTTCTTTATTTTCCACCTTCACCTGTTTAGAATCTTCTAAAATTGCAGTTTTCCTGCTACTTAGACCTGGAGTTTTACTTTCAGCAATAATTTCATCTGTATCTGCTGAATCATAACCATTATCGCATTCCACAGTCTGTTTCTTTCTATAACCTCCTTTGATAGCTTTCTTCATGGCATCCGGATTGCTTAAGGACCAGTGACTATTGTATTTTAATTCAAAATTATCCCCAACAATTTCCAAGTGGTCACTTTCAGTCTCAACATTTTCAGCTTTCTGTATCTCTATCTCTTTCTTTACCATTGCTCTGATTTCCTCTTCAGAATCAATGTCACTATCAGAAACACTCACATGATTTTGAGCTGTAACTCCAGAAACATTGCTTTTATCTGATAATAAACCTCCCCCTGATATTTTACTATTAAGACTGCTTGATGGAGGCAATTTAGACTTCTCACTGGATTTGGATTTTGATCTTTGATCTAGCTGTGATGAGCTTGTGTTTTTTGAACGTGACTGGCACCCAGAAGAGAGAACTACTGCTCCATTCAGAGCCTCACTGCCCAGTTGCCTCAGTTTTTTAGGTGGCTTCTTAGTTACAGGGAACTCTCCTTGCCGCTTCTTGTTTATGCTGTCATCTCTCCCTTCCAACTGCCAAGTAAGTTCAGATATAGGAACTACATGTGTCAAGTCTGGCTCCAGCTTTCTAAGGTTATGGCAATATTTTGATGGGTCGTATTTCACAACGTTAGTCTGAGTTAAGGAATTAAAACAACATGATTCTTTCAGCAAGCAGACTTCCAATCTTTACGAACAAGCTAAATTCTGCACAAAAGGACAACGAAGAGTCCTTTTTAATGTTTTGACCATAAGCCTTTAAGCAACTGACTTGCAGTCTAAAAAAATTATTCGAATCACACAAACTTGCTGCAAGATTTGATTAGGGGATTCAGTAAATCAAGTATGACATAGTAGTCAATATTAAGACCGTTAAGCAAATGTTTCCCCATACAACAAAAGAAAGAAGGGAATTGTGCCTATGCCCAACCAATAGCGAAAGGATATTTTATTTTTTTGTTGACTCCTAAGGTGCAGGATAGGCAAGACTCTGCCGAATTTACCAACAACCCATTTCTAAAAGAAAAGAAAAATAATCAGTGTTAAACAAAAAAGGAATGGAAGTAACCCTGGAATAAAACAAGATGTATATTCTTTGATAACAGAAACACTAATAAAGAACCACCTGTGACTAATTCTTTTTTTGTTTACTCTCTTAAGTGATATATATTTGTACTGTGCAACTTAGCCAGCTTCCTTCTCAAAAAAAGAACAAACCAAAACCAACCAACAAACCAAATTTCTACAACCTGCAAATAAGGAGTGACAACAAAGAACTGAATTTCTTTACAAGTACTGTTTTTAATATAAGGCTTCTGGTTTACTAATTAACAGTGGTAACTATACAGACAGGATCACTATTATTTTGCCCTTTCCCACTAAAAAATTAAAAATCCCCCCATCACCCTCCAAAACCATTCTGTGCTTAGCAAATAGTTTTGAAAACTTTGTAGTAAATACAATTTTCGTTGCCTAAATTTGCATGTTCAGTGATTTTATTCTAAGTCTTACTTTTGTAAGCATGTGTAGACCCTGATTCTGAATGTGCTGAAGCACAGAGATTAGTTCCTGACAACCCAGACGTCAAAAATGTATATGCTCTATAAAAATAAGACACACATTCTCTTTATATGCTTTTAAGGGTGACGCGAAGATAATCCCAACATAAACTAGTAACAAAGCATTTACTAATTTAACACGAGAGGACAGTATGATCAAGATTATTTCCAGTAATTACAAAGAACAACAGGAGCATTCTACATATCTACACATAAGGTATTTCTTTAGACTACTTTTCACAAGTTGGGCCATCACGCTTAATAAAAGTTTCTTTACATAAAGCGTAGAGATTTGACATAAATTTAGATGTAATAAGCTTGTGCCCGATTCTGGGTTTTGTTTTGTTTTAATTCTCTATACATCTACCCACCATACCTTATGGTCTGGCACCTCTGTACCTGGTACTGCTTTCATGTGAAAGTCTACAACTCCAGCCTTTTTCAGTGATTCTAATAGACATGCTTTGTCATTTCTCTGTGGCTTTTCTTTCTGCAGCTTTGCTTCCTCCCTCTCCATGGCAAGCCTGTACAAAAAAGTACATTATATATGAAAAAAGGTCTGCCTGTGTGCTAAATTATAGCTGGCAGCAACCCTCTCCCACAGAACAGTAACATTCATTACTTAAGGAATTAACATATCTGCTACCTTTAAGGGAATAATGATGCAAAACATGTTGCAGTATCTAATATGCATCAACAGTCCACCAGTGTCAATAAAAACTAGAAAGAATAAGAGCGTAGCAGATGAAAGCACAGCCATAATGTTATCAGATAAACAGAAGAAGGGTAACTTTAGCAACAACATACATTTTTTAAATTGATTTGTACCTGTGCAAAAAGCTTTCTTTGGCCAACTCAATTTGCAGTGTCCCCCCTTTCCATTTTGTTTTATTTAAAATTGACATGCCTGTCAAACAAGGAGATGGGAAATTAATATTTTCTACATTAAAAAAATACACCTTAGACTTAACTACTATCATAGTTTGAAGTTTCTTTAGCATGATCTTATACTCCGTTACTCACCTGATTTAAGTTTGTATATAAAAGGTCTAATACCCTAATCTCACACAAGAAGGTCTACAGCCAAAATCAAAGTTCTGACTTCAAAAGAGTCACTCAAGTCTCTATGGTTCAGTTCAAATACAAACCTGAAAATTCAGATACACGCACCCTGAAGTTTCCATACTACTGTCAGATAAGCTTTTCTCTACTTAACTTTTTCTGTACTTTGAAAAACACAGTTAAGGAGTACTGAAAACCAAAGGGAAAAGTGTTGTACTTAGAACTTAAGGAAGCGAAGTATCAAGGGCCGGGTTAGCTTTTAGTCACTCTCAAACAGCTTTCCTATTCCTAATGGCAGCATTCCCTAGATAAAAGGGCATATTACCAATCCCTCTCTTCAGGTATAGGTATCTTCACCTGCCATTTTGCTGCTACATATTACACAGGTGGTTTTATAACCCTGCCAGTAGTTTTGTAATCCAACTATTTTGGGATTTGTAAAATTGCTTTAACAGAAGCGTCCTTTATGTAAACTCTCCTTCTGGGTTTCGTCTCACATCAAGTCACTTCTAATGTTTTATGGACCTGATGAAAGTGTTTGAAGCACATTTCCTACACCTTTTTGTAAAAGGGTTAGAACAAACTCATAAATCTCCTATTTCAGCCACAAAGAATCTTTTTTATCTGCTTACATCTACTTACTGAAAACTCCAGTAAAGCAACTTCCATAAAATTGCAGCATAAAGTGGAATGAATACAACAGTAGAATAAAACAGGGCCTACCTTGACCACATCCTGATCTGACAACATTAGATGCATTATTAGTAATGCAACTTGGTTCAAAAACATAAATTACTTAAAAAAAAAAAAAAAAAAAAAATACTTACACTTTCTAAGATCCGCATCAGAAATGCTGACACTGATGTAAGCAAAAGTTTTCATAGGGTTCCCTGATAAATGATAAACATTCAGTTAATTTCTATATAATCTCAGCATTTCCTTTAAAACTGAAAATTAAGCTATTTCGTGAAAATAAAGTGTCTCTGAAGCAAAAATTCCATTTCACACTACAAATTGAGAAACAATTAACTTTTAAAGGATGATACCAAACTGTTACCCTGATCATCTTTTCTGGTAATAATCTCTGCATCCAAAACGTGCCCAAACTTGCCAAATCTTTCTTGCAGTTCAGCCTTAGAAACCGTATGGCCGAGCCCTCCAACATATAAGCGTTTTGAAACTTGTTTCTTCTCCATGTTGAAAAGTCAAGCTGTCACACCTGTAACGCACACTCTGTTTTTCTGTAAAAAGATAATAATAGTTCACTAACGCTTACATTGTAGGTATTAATGCAACCATAACACCAAATTATGGAACACACCGTTCCATCAGAAGTCCTCCACAAAGAGCGTTTTGAGAACAGCGCTCCTTCGCTTTGCGCCAGGTTACTCTGCTCCAGTCCAGTGCCAGTAAACACTGCATTGCTATAAATAACTAGGGTTTGGGTGCTGGGGGGGGTTTAAGCCTTGAAGCATACGACCGGGTGCGTGACAGTAAGCGCACACAGCTCTCAGCAATATAGCCTTTCTAAGGACTATTCTAAGCGAAGCAGGGGAGGGGGAGCCGCCCACAGCCCCAACACCCGCCCCCCAGGAGAGACCGAGGCTCCCGCCGAGAGCCCCCCCCGAAGCCCTCGGGACCCGCCACCCCTGAGGGGCGGCCACCGCCACCCTCCCTCACCGCCACCGCCACCCTCCCTCACCGCCACCGCCACCGCCACCGCCACCCTCCCTCACCGCCTCCATGTGCGGTCCTCCTAGCGCCGCTCAATTTATCTTCCCCCTCACATCCCTTCCTAGCCCTCACTCAGAAAAAAAGCGTTCCGCCTCCAGGGGCTGTTGGATTCCGATTGTTTTCTCGTCTTTTTCGGGTTCCTGTTTCCGGCCGGTCAAGTGTGATGGGAACACACGGGTTGGGTCTTGTGATGGCGGAACGTTTGGGCGTAACTAACCAGGAAGAAAGGTAGGGGGATTTTCCGCAAGACATGGGCAAAAAAAAAAAAAAAAAAAAAAAAGGAAACAGCAACAGAATAACGCTTTTGCCATCTATCTCGAGTAATGACCCCGGGAGCCGCCCTTCAAGCGGCTCTATTTTTTCGCGCGGGGGAATGAAGGCGCGGCCGGCGCTCCCTGCTCGGGCAGCAGCTGTGGTAGCGCCCAGGCCCGCAGCGGGCGGGTTGGGCGCGCAGTTCGAAGGCGCGGGGCGCGCGCGGCGGCCGGGCCGGGAGTCTCTCTCCTCAGCGCCGGCCTGCGGGTGTCGGGGCTGCGGGGCCCCTCCGCCTGCTGGGGCTCTGCGGGCGGACGGGGCTGCAGGCTGCTCTCCTCGGGCGTGCGTTGTGCAGCCGGGCGGTCTCTGGGACCCGCGTCTCGGGGCGGAGTGGGCCAGCACCGGCTCCCTGAGCCGTGTTTCCAGCCGTTACCCTGTGGGATTTGGAGACTAGAAGCCAAGCGACGACACGCAGAACCCCGCCGGCTCGTTTCTCATAAACTCCTGAATGCTCTTCCCAGCTCTTCCTGTGGCAGCATAAAAGCAAACGCTTAGGGGTGTATGCGGGCAGGTACGCAGAAATGTGAAACATTTACCGTTAATGCACAAATACACGTGAGTGTGTGTGTGTACGCTTAGGGTGAGGACAAATGATTGATTGATTGTSGTTAACTTTATGTTTTATTTAATTAAAAGTATCTACGGGTATTTTTTAGTGGAGAATAATGCTCTTTGAAGGTATAACTAGTCTTTGAGTCTTCTGCAGTCTAGTAAAATCACTTAAGTTAAAATAGCTGTARGCAGTGTCTGTCTTCTGTTACTGTTTTCAGAACAGCCAGCTGTTAAAAGAGGAATGAGCTAACAACCTAGGGTAAAGTTCTGGCTATTGTAACGTTTTTCTTTTTCCCAACTTACTCTTTATTATGACCAAAACTTTCTTCAATGTATCCAGTTTAAAAAAACCCTAATAGGATGCATTAAAAGTTGGAGAACTTCTATTTCTTGTCCCCACTGATCTTGTTTGCTGTCATACATTGCATAAGATTGCTTTAAAATTTCAGGGGAAGTCACGACTAGGCACAATCTCAGAGATTCCTTAATTGCATATACTTTCTTTATTCACTAAACAAATTTTTAATGCAAAACATGTTTTGAATGTTGTTTTCTTACATGTGTTATTCAGATGCTGTTTCTTATCAAATAAACCAACAGAATCCTATTTCCCCCTCATCCCTCTTTATTGACCGTGTTAGTGTGGGTCTTGCAAATACAGTAAGGGTTGTTTAAAAAAACATGTAAAACTAGATTCCCCCCCCCCCCCCCCGGTTGAAAGTATCAATACATCAGTATTGAGCTGCATGATGTCCTCCACAGTCCTTTGAGTGTGTCATGTCTAGGCTGAATGTCAGATTTTTTTTTTCTTAAAATTGATGTTTATTTATTTTGAATTATTTGCAAAATGTGGTTGTTTCTTTGTCTCTCTCTACTGCTGTTTACTTGAAAAGCAGATTATGCTATGGTGTTAGTAGGAACAGCTGTGCTCCATTTAATCACGTGAATTGTTAGGTGAATTGGTCAAAGCTGGGTTCAGCTTCTGTATCTGATTAGGATTGCTTTCTATCTGCAGAACAGCTTGTTGTTCTATTATAGCAAATGTAAAACAGCTGGATATGCTCCTGGATGAAATCATGATTAGTTAAAAAGATTCTTAAAGAAAGCCTTTGACTACATTAGATTCCTGATTTAACTTCTGTATTTGGAGGCTATGCAGTGATCTGTGTCTTAAAATTGGTTTAATAGTTACCTTTGGGCTCAATGAATTAAGTCTTTGAGGAACTAATGCAACAAAACTACATTTTTTTTTTTTTTTT
>JAYKAV010003436.1:19289-80250 GCA_035582835.1 Phoebastria nigripes
TTTTTTTTTTTTTTCTTTTATGTAAAGTCAGAAATTTGTTCTTTATCACATTCTTGCAGATATCTAGTAGCTTCTTGTATTCACTGGAAGTAGAATCTTTCCTGTCCATGATGCTTTTAGCAGAGCAAGTTACCATGTTTCTTAGGAAGCTTTGTTACATTCAGAATTATGGGAAAAGCAGCTTTTCTGCTCTTGTAATGCCTACTTGCAGACCAGTGTCTTTCTAAGTGGACTTTCTAGGGTTTAAGTAGGAGTTACACTGATGACAGGGTACTATAGTATTAAGAGCAGAGTTTTACTGCAAGCCTAATTCTGTTTTCAACTTGGTGACAGAATTCCTGTCAAATTCGGTTGCTGAGGATCAAGGTTTATGTTTATATGTTAATTTAATCTTCCATAGCAAACAGGAGTGTTTGACACTCTAGAATTCTTTACAGAGGTATAAATTATTATACTTGTCAAAGCTACCTGGGATATTTAAAAATTGTACATACCAATTCTTCAGTTTTCAAAAGTCACAAAATATAATAGAACTGTCTCATTTTAAGTAGAGGGGTAGGAGAAACAATTGCCTAATGTTATATTTGCATTTCTTAAATTAATTCCTTGGATAAAAATAATTTATTTTGAAAATGGATTTTTTTTTTTATTTGGCCTAAGAAATATACTTATTTTGTTTTATCTAGTAACATTGATTCTGAGAAATGGACAACAGCATTTGTCAAGTTTATGAAGACGAAATCCAGTCACTGGAAGAAGAAATTAAACTATTGGCTGAAAAGTATGAAGATAGCCAACAAGAATCCACCTTTTTTTCTGAGGAGGAGATATTAATGTCAATGTATGCCTTTTTTCATATGTTGGATTAATAGTGTTTCTTTGTCAAAATTGTTTAGGATAAGCTTTTGCCTCTATGTTAGGACTTTCCTCATGTTATTTTTACAGTGCTGATCTTGTTTAGGACATGGGCTGTATATGGTAAAAGATTACAAATAATAAATAGTTGCGCTCTTTTTCCTGCCTCCTTTTGGTAGTTTGTGGGGGTTTTTTTAGGATTTTTGTTTTGTTTGTTTGCGCTTTTTTTTTTTGTTGTTGTTAAAAGGCAGTCATAGTGGTCAGAGCACGATATCAGGTACGTTACTGTGCAGGCCCTGCAAAGTTGTTGACTGCAAAGGCTGTGTTTTCCACTATGCACTGTGAAACAGCTCAGTGCACATTTACTTAAAAAAAAACAAACAAACAAAAAAACAAACAAAAAAAAACCAAACCAAAACAAACAAAAAAAACCAAACAAAACCCCCCACCCACAAACAAACAAAAAAACCCCACAAACAAACAAAAAAAAAAACCCCCAAAAAACCAAAGAGGACTGGGGACATGGACAGGTTTGACTAGTTATATGCTAAAGAAGTGCCATGTTAGGGCTTTTTATTTCTATTATTTAACTGATATTCTATAGTAAATATACACTCCATAGATAAAATAAGTCATTTAGATGAGTAGAGGCATCACAGCTCATTTATGTTGTGCGTTCCTTGAAGGATACTTACATCTCAAGACTTACAATAAAGGCTGTGTCTACCTAGTAGTGAACATAAAGTATTTATCTAAGTTAGAATAGTTTACTGTTCCTAGTAATATGATCTGACTGAAATTTGACTCATTGAAAACTGGTCTTGGCCTGAAAATCATCAGATCACATTACAAATGCCTTTTATTTAATGGTATTGCTGTACTGATGTGACAAAACATGTCTGGGTCTTTTGCCCTTCCCTTTTGACCCTCCCCTCCCCCCCCCCTTTTTCAATTCTAGAAAATCATTCCAAAGAGAATTTCAGGGAGGATCTAAAGGACATGAATCTCCGTCAGACCTGAAAGATCAACTTGAACGTCTAGAAACAGATCTCTCATTTTTAATGAAATTTACTGGTATTCAGTTCACAAGTCATTCCAAGAAAACAGTGGAAAAAAGTAAGCATTTTTGTGCCCTTTACTGGTGCTATACTGAGCATACTGTTTCAGTTCATTACATTTGCAAATGCATGTTGTAATTCTACTTTCAATGTTAGCAGAAGGACAACTATTTTGAAATACAATAGAATTTTCTTTATTGACAAAATAGTTTCTGAGTAAATATAGTACTTTGCATAGTGGGAAAGTGAAAGACTACTATGAAGTTAGTTGTTTTTTTTTTTTTTTTTTAACATGTTTAACTTCTTTATTTATATGATGGATGGTATCAGTTGGTACTTTAAATATGACTAATGGAAGAAATGCAATAATTGTTGAATAGAATTATAATCAAGTATTTTGTTAACTTTATTTTATAACAGCTAGAAACAGAACAGTGCGGAAGCACAGATTATCAGGGAACTGCCACTCCCTGTCTTTTCAATTGGAATTCCAGCTTCTTGAAATGCAGGTAAGGATCAACGTATTTTTAAAAAAAAAACCAACCAAGCAAACAAACAACTTCAAATGGACAAATGTCAATACTTCCTTTTCCAGCTGAAACCTTCAACTGGTATTTTGTCATTTTGATTGCCTGAGTCTCCTTAATCTAAGCCTCAGTGTGTTGTTTTGACTCTATAACATCTGGACCCAACTTTCGAATTCCATGCGCATCCAAGCAAAATAGTTCTGAAGGTCAGGTTCAACATTCAGTCACGAAATTCTTACCATGTTCTCCTATAGTCAGGTATCTTGTTCTGGAGACTGGGAAATTCTGAACCTTACCTCTCTTGAGGAAACTGGGGAAAAGCTAAACCACTACAAACTAGAGCAATTTGCAATTTTTTTTTTTTTTTTGCTTTAGTTATATTTCTATTTGCTTGGCTAGTGTGACTAGCCATTACATCACGGGACTGCACAGAAGTTACACTAATGATTACAGATTTTTTTTCCAGGAAGCTCTTTCATAAGAATCTATTCTTTGCACAGAATTCAAAATGATAAGCAGTGGAAAACAGCTGCTACCCCAATTTGTAATATTTTTGACATCAGGAAATTTCCTTCTCAAGAAAACTTGATTTTCAGCTCAGCTTTAAAGGTRTTTTTTAAATTGAATGTGATTGGACCTGATAGTATTAAAAACTGCCTTGCTATGTAAAGATGTCCTTCCTAATCTTAAGGAAGCCATATTATGAATTTAGGAAATGAGTAGTTAGTTAGTCACGTGTGGATTGCATAATTTGAAACTGCAGGAGTTCAGCTGAATGAGGTTATTTTGCAACCTCTTAAGCCCATGTGTGACTTGAAACTTGTGGTCCTAGTGATATCATTTTACCATTTGCTTGTATAAAACTGCATTTAGCTTTCAGCATGGAAATAGCCCCCATCAGTCATGCGACTTGGTTAGATTAATGTTTTTTTTCCTCACCTGTATGCTCCTAGTGTCTTTTAGTGTCAATGTAGCTCAGATAAGTAACTGGAATGTTAAGTTTATTGATAGCGGCATTGGTGAGGCTTAAATCTATGACACCACTAGATGGCAGCACTTGTCTACGTAATGCCTAAAACTTGTGCTACTTCAGCGMTGATGACATACACTAGTGTAAGTGATATATAGAATACCAAGTGTATATATTCAAAAAAACCACTTCAGTTGTAAAAATTTAATTTTGAGTTAATTTTTTGTGTGAATTAATTCCCCCCCCCCCCCCCCCCAAAAAAAAAGTACATGGCACCTGTAACTTGCAATTTAATATGCAATGCAGACGATGTATCAATTTACCTTAAGTTAATAAACTTTGAATTGCCAATATTTTATGCATTTGTATGGTGTGGGTTGTTGACATGTTGTCGAAAATGGTAAATTAGTTAAGCAGACACCAATGAAGAGTACAGTTTTTAATTGTGCTGTAATATACAGGTTTGGGGTTTTTTTTTTTGGTGGGTTTTTTTTTGGTGTTACATACCCAAGTCAATAAGTACGCTTACTGTTTCAAACACAGACTAATTTCTGTTCCTTTACTCAGTTTTTGTGATTGTGTATGAACTTGAATGTTGTTAAAGGTTTTGCATTTATTTAACTGTTAATGTTTTAGCTGTTGTACAAATCATAATGTAATGGTTTGGTTAGAGTTGTAAAATACAACCACTGTGTACAGTTCTATATTTTCATTTTGTTAGAGCTGTTTAAATCAAATAGATTGAGAGAATTTAGGAGTTCAAAAATTCAAGCTTAAGGACTGTATTTTTAAGATACACAGTTTTGTAATTTATATGATTAAAAAATTACTCTCTTCCATTTCTTTATAATGAAAAAGCATATCTCATGACTAGATTGTTAACAATTCCATTCAGACATTTTGCCTAGCTTTAATTGGCTGTTTCTGTGGTATTAGAGTAGTGGCATGTTATCTTGGTTTTGCCACAGACTTTGTATACGCTGCAGGTCATCCTGCAGTGAAGTCAGTAGGTCCTCTGTGGATGCAGGAGTCTGCCTCCATAGCTCTCAGGAAAGTTGTGACTTCAGGCCAGACTAAGACCTGGAAACTTAGCTTTAACTTTCCTATGCCTCCGGCTTCTTGCATATAAAAATGGAGAAGCCTATTTTCTAAGATATGGCATTAATTGTTGTATTCAAAATGACCTGTACTGAATCAGCATGGGCAAGATAGTGTAAAGTTGCAACTAGTTTTACCCACCTTGAGAAATGAAAGACAACAGCTGTTTTGGGGAAATGCTTAGTAGGTAACAAATACATTGATATGCAGCAGAAGATAAAGAATAATTTTTTTCACACTGTTAACTCTAGCTGTTTAATCTAGTAGTTAAGTTACAATACAGTTAACTCAGCTCCATAGAACCTTAAATCAAACCTGTTAATACACAGTAACAAATTGTTCTTGTAATTATCTCTAATGTGACCTTAAACAAAATGTAAAATGTTAAATGTCATTCATGTTAAAAGCTCTATTCCAGGATACAATTGTACAAAGAGAGGTAGGCAGATCTGAGTTCACTCTGACTAGCTTTGAATGGTTGAGATTATGTCTGTATTACTATATTGGTCACTCGCTGCCTGAGATATTCTGCCTCTTAGCTGGTTCTTTAGTTTTGGCACAGTGTCAGACTAGCGTATAGTTTATATTCCCAAGCTGACTAGTGTTTTGCCAGCTTTGAGTGCAAGCAAAGAAACTCCCGTCCATTCACCATTGTGCATAGGTGGATGCTTGCAAAGGTCAAAATGTGGGTGAAGAAAACAGGTTAATGCAAAAGCACTGTTTGATTTATTTATTTTCCCTTCTTACTGTCCTTAGGTATTAGGAGAGGACATGTACAATTAGCTTGAAAATCTGCCAAAACAAGTCTAAACCACTTGAGAAAGCAATCATTCAAATAAGAGTTGCTTTCTTCTCAAGAGCTTTCCTTTTAAATCTTTTTATTTGACCCCAAGATGGCATGTTGGCATATGTTAGTAACCCACTTATTGGAAAACCAGTTTCTTTAGAAGGTAGCGTGTTAGCTTGTGACTACTAGCAGCTTCTCCACAACTCCATGCACGTGTTGAACCATTTGCTCTAAATTTAAAATTATTTTTCCAGATGTTACTTACTCAATCCACTAAACTTYGTAGTGTCTTGGTTTGCTTTTTCCATCTTTACTGATGGCAGTGTTAGCAGTACTTCTGTCCAACCAGTCCTAGGGATTGCTGTGGTATAGTTTGCGTTTGACTCCAGCTTGTCTGTTTAGTTTCGTCTGTGTTACCATTCCCATTTGCTTGTAGTGACTGGGTATAAGAAAAACAAAGTACAAAGTCTCCAGTATAAAGTGAAGCATTTGCTATGGTCTTCAAGCCATGATTTTAAGCTTTTTCATTCAGTGTTATCTAACCTATTACTCTGGTGTGTTCAAGAATGCGTAGAAAAAAGAATTAAGTTCTTTTGTGGCTTCATTTCTACTACATGAACTTCTTTTCTCATTTCTTTTTATAGGTTGTTAGATATTTTAATTTGGAAATATTTTATTTTTATTATCATGCACATATCCTTGAATAACAGTTATTATTGTAAAAAGGGACAAGAATTTGAGCAAAACTATAGGCTGTAAAATAAAAAAATAAAAGGAAAACTAACAGGAATTTTTTTTTTTTTTTAACTTAGGATAGCATTATTATGGTTTTCAGATGAAACCTTATATTTGAGTTTTCTGGTATATGTGGCAGCTAGGAGTTGTGTTGGAAAATGAGAAGAATCTTAAAGAAGTGGAAGTGTCATGAAAGGAAATAGATGAACCTCTTATTTTTAAGTCTTCCTTTATACATATATATTCTCTATGCTGACAAGTTCGGGTATTATTCCAAAAGCCTTGTTGTATGGATAATACTGATACTGTTGAAATGAAAGAAAATGTCCATACATATAAGCTGTAGTTTAAAAAACGCTTTTTTAAGGATTATAGTACTTAACAGCATTTGCATATATTTTTGTCTATTTTATATGCGAATAGCTACATTTTTTTTTTTCTCCTTGCTAGAGAAATTTCTAAAATACTGCATTGTTACTTCTCTAATTTAGAACAAAGAGAGTGTGTCTGCTGTTATTACTGATCTCAGCATTATAATGGAATCTGGAGAAGATTCAGATGTAAGCAAGTTTGTGTCAAGGTAAGGTGGAGTTTTTTGTTTATGGAAAACTGTTGTATGGGATATCTGATACTAAAGGCAATACTGAGTTTTCATGTAAATTGCTGGCAGTCAGTTTCTTTCTTTGGTAATGTACTGTTAGCCCAACCTAAACACTTCTGATCCCTTGTCTGTATCCTTCTGGAGAGAAGATGAAATGCATATAATTTTTAAGGCCTGAAAGGACCATTACGAAATTCATGTTAAACAGAAACAGTTTTTGGATTATAATGTGTTTTAGCTGTTTAAAATTGTTTGGTTCAGAGAAACATGTAATGAGGTAATCTCAGCTATTGCATTTTAATTTATGTAATCAACGCATTAACTGTTACTCAGATATGTATGTGAGTTGCAGATGTGCAATGTGGGTGAGTAATGGCTAAAGCGTACATCCAGAACCCCTCTCCAGGATTTGCCTGTTTCTAATTCTCTGCTCACCATTCCATTTCTCTTCTTTACATCAGGACTTCTTTCACTGATATTTTAAGAACAATAGAACATAGTTTAAAAACCTGGAATAGTGTATTTGTGCAATGGCTTAAGAAAACGTACATATTAAACCCTTAAGCATATGACTGAATGCTACTTTTTGATTATTTTCTGGAGGATGTCAACTTCTTGTGGTACACAGGATGAAAAACGATCAAACTATTTGTCTGCAGTATTCCACTGTGAAATCTGCTAGCAAACTATTCTGAGAACAAATCTATTATTAATTATTATTGGGTAGTTGACTTAATCTTAATCCTGTTCTTTAAGTGATTTCTTTTGTTTTATATTATTTTTTAGACTTGGAGAGGGAAGGCAAATGGATGGGTGAAAAAAAAGGTCTATTGAGTTACCTCAGGCTTCATTAGTCTGTACTGAGCGCTGAATTTTTTGTTTAGAGGCTTTGGAATTTCCATACAAATCTAGTAAAGCTAGTGGTATAACTGAGAATGGTAGTTGACCGCTCTCAAGAGGCAGGATTTAGAAGAGGAAATTACCCTGGTTTTTTAATGAGTATTTTCTGACAGCAGAAGTGTCTTGGAACTTAGTAGTCATACTGGAAAGGAATGTGTTGAAGTAGTGGCAGACTTTATTTCATCCTGGCTTGAGCACTGCTGTCTTGTCCCCGTCTCTTCACTGCCCTGGTCCTTTTCCACATTACGCCAGTATTCATAAGTAAACATAAGTTTTCATGAATGATGTAAGATGAATTAAGGCTTTGCTGTCAATAAAGCAAGCAGTTCTTTCTCCTTAGCCTCTATTTGCACGTACCGTCTGTTGTCCTTGTGTCAGTGKGTACTCTTGAAGCCACATGGAAAACAGGTTCAGTGTAGTCATTTGGTTGAAAAAGTAATTTGGGGGGTGGGGAGGGACCCAACTTTGCCCCTCCACAACCCCTTCAAATTTCATTTTTTCTATCTGACTTGTCCTGCAATGTCACAGTGTTTGTTGCTGATCTAAGGCAGTAAATATGTGGCCAGAGTGGGTCTGATGTTGACAATGTCTGTTTTGACAGCAACCCACTGTTAGATTGACTTAATCTGATTATGTGATTTCCCTTTATGGCTTGTTTTCTCAATCCCCTTGTTAAGCTAGTTCTCATTTCTTACTCTAAGTCCTACTCCCCTCTTTTCATGTCCAGTTTCAGGCTTTTCCCAATTAGCCCTTTATTCTTCAGTCYACCAGCTGCTCTTAGACTCCTGATTCCTACCTTTTCCTTCCCTTTCCCTCCATTCTTGACCAGCTAAATCTGGTCTCCCTCTGTGTTGTTCGTTCTCTTCAGCCTCCCTACCAGTTTCTGTTTCCTTCTTTTGCTTCCTTGGCCCAGTCTTGCCAAATCCATTGTCTAGCTCTGTTCTGTTTTCTCTACTGGTCTGGATTTTTTTTCTCCTCAGCTTTCTAATTTTTTGGCTTCATTTTTCATAATGCATGCAGAAAAGGGTCTTTAATAGCACCAGAGTTAAAAACTTGGCATTCAGTTGTAATTCCCAAGCCCATCCTGCTTTGGAGGAAAACAGAGGAATGCTAGAACACTTGAGTAACATGTTTTTAAAAGAAGCAAAATTCAGCAGTTTATTTTCAACCAGGTACTGCTGCAGTATATAATACCTATTTTTAAAAGACGTGTACCATTCCTTAAATATGTAATGAAATATGTATGCAAATGGAATCACAATATTTAGTCTTCTATTTTTGGATTTTACTTGAGTCTGCTTTGCACCAGTTATCACTTATGTTATACTTTATTAGTGTTGAGGACCAGAACATCTATGAAAAATCTTGTTGCCAGTCTTTTTTTTTTTTTTTTCCTTTTTTTTGGCTTGATATCCGATTAATTGTTGGGTTAGTTAACTGTTGCATAGATTACTTAATCAAATAGGAGGAGTTTTTAGACAGTTTGAAAACTGCTCCTACTTTTTACTAACAAATTAGAATTTATAAGTCAGAGTGAAGGATTTATGAAATGTCTGCATTATATTAAACACTGCATGGGCTAGGTATTTTGGAAGTGAGGGGAAGCATGAATTCTTCCCACAGCTGTAAGTGTCATTCTTTGGTTTTATATGCTAATGCAAGATGTCTTGCATACTGCAGTGAGTTAAAATAGATTTCTTCTCTTCTTCTCTTAAAATAACTTAAGGAGCCTGTTAAAGGAGCCTTAAATACTTTTACAACAGTTAAATTTCTTATATACTTTTGTGCTTTGCTGATGTTATTTTGTAAAAGTGAAGTGGGTGTTTGGATGAAGGGCGTGTGATTTTAACCTGCTACATAGTTACTCTCTGCCTGAATATGCTTTTTGCTGTTTTTGGATGACTTCTCTGTTACATGGATGTTGGCTTTGGAGATGGGTGTTTTCTGCTCCTAGTGGATTTTTTTTTTTTAAATCTGGTGACATTTTGTAGTGCTAAATTCTTTCCAAAATTTTCTTGGTATTTTAGTGTTTGTTGTAGTTGGCTTCAGCATTAGGAATTAGGCTAACTTCGGCTAATTAGGAATTATTGTTTATGGGTAGTTTAAGTGCTATGAGACAGTTAACTGAAATAGTGCTATTATGCAGTCTCTTTCTCCCTTGCCAATACAAAAAAGCATGTATATTACATATGTCTGTTCATGCCAACACAGATTTTCCCCCTTTCTAAACACTAAATCTAGTTTTCTATCTTAAATTTAGCCAGCACATTATCTGTATGTGAGAGAAGTATATACTTGGGTATAATTCGTAGACTAATTTTTATATTTGAAACTGGTTCTTTGAACTTGTTAGCCAAAACTCTCTCTCTCTGCTTGGTGATCTAGCCTCAAAAATTTTCATCTGCTTTATTGCCTAAAGGTGAATCTGACAGGAAAAAAGAAATATAAACAAACCAAAGACATAATGCTAAAACAAGGTCACAAGGTTTGTGATAGCCTTTTAAATTGCATAAAAGTGGATACTCGTCAAAATTGCCAAGTTTTTTAAAAAGAATTTTAAGTATGTAGTTTTGTAACAAAGTTTTGTGTTGCGCTCTTCCACGTATGTAGGTTTACAAAGCATATTGTAGTATGTGTAGAATCATGTTCACTAGACAGTGAGATGTGGGCAGTCATTCCTAAGTCTCGGTTTTTACTATAGTGTGTGTAGATTTTCATATGTACAATTACGAGTTGTGGTTAAAAAAAGCTGTCCAGAACATAGAGCTAGTCAGCTGTTGTAAATCAGTATGTGTCTACGTCCTTCCAGGGACTCAATTTTGCGTGTGCTACCCGCATTTTTTTCATCTTGGCCTGATTTTGTTGGCAGCTGTGACTACTGTGGTAACTTCCTTTAATGATGCTGTTCTTTCCAGGCTAGGATAAAACTTGTTTGGCTTTTCTTTTACATTTTCAAAATCTGAATGAACTTCATGTATTTTTTTGCAGTTTATGTTTGGGTAACATGTTAAGGGTTGCCGTTCCTGTATATTAAATAGAGCTGGATCCAAGGCACAGTTCTCCCTTGAATGGCTGAGGTGACTTGGTAATACACCATTGCAACCATTCTGTTAATGGCCTTTTACGAGCGTTCTTCCCCCCTCCCCCTGACAATGCTGGATGGATGGTTGGCTATTTGGCAGTTTCTGTCATCTTATATTGTCTCCTTTCCTTTCTCTATCCTGATCCTTACATTACTAGAAATTTGAAGAATAAACATTTTTTTCTGTTGGGTTTTTCTTAAAAAGAAACCCCTCCAAGACAAACTCTTCTTCCCCCCTCAAAAGCAGCTCCCCACCCATTTTCTCTAATCTGTCTTTAATACAATTATCCCTTGTAACAGTGGATGGACTGTCTATTTCCTCTTTTGATTAGAGCTGAGAAGCTGTATATATGCTTTAATGGTTGCTGTCACTGTGGTGTTTACAATAAAGAGGGTAGGGTCTGTTCAGTTCCTGATTTCTACAAGCTTTCTACTGTGATGGCACCTATCTTAAGTGAATAGATCTCTTCATTCAAATGGTTCTAATACTAATTGTTCCAAGGCAGATTTTTGCACGTTACTGATTTCTAGTACCTTGGTTTCCTTTCTTCTATTGTTGCCTGCCTTCCTGGGCTGTCTCAGAGTGAATGTAATGGTGTACTTCTACTTAAAATGTTTTGCTTGTATACATCATAGTTGACATACAAACTAACACAGTTTTACTAGGAGGACAAAATAGTAAATGTATAATGAAAGAAAGTAACTTTAGTGCCAGTTACTGAAGTAGAAAAGCATTATCACTTATTTTTGCTAGCAAATTTCTTTTGTAAATCAAATTTCGTGACATAAAGGAATGTACCAGCCCCAGTGTTTGATACATTGAAACTTCTCTTACGTGCAAAATCATTACTACCTTGTAGCCTGATGAAAAATAAGTGATATCTCTCAGTCCAAGTTAGTGCGGAGTGTTATTCGTCAGTGTCAGTTCGATGTTTTGCTATCCTCTTCAATACGAGTAATCATCTCTGCATATCAAGAGCAGCTTTTATTTTCAAAACTGTGTGTATTTTTCACTGTCTGCAAGAATGGATAATGAGTGAGCAATGTAGTTTTCCTTGATTCTGGTTTTTATGCAGTGTTTGGAACTTCTTTGGAAATTACTTCAGCAGTAATTTCATGTATATTTTTCAAAATGTTTGTTGTTTCTTTGGGAGTGGAAGCGTCTGTTTGATTCTTTAGATACTGTGAATATTTAATTCTGAAATTATATTGAAGCTTAAATGATTTAACTTTTGTGTATGTGAAACAAGTACATGTAGGAAATAAACTTCCTTATGTTCTAAGTGCAAAATCTGTTTCTATTTCTTCTATGTGTTGCTTGTATTTTTAACTTGACTTTAGCACCAAAGTCCTGGAGCTGTAATCTCTTGGGTTTAGCTGGCACTGTGTATTGTTGCCTCTGTTTGTTAACTATTGTCAGTGGAAATGGAAAAATCTTAGTATACTAAGCATGGAATCATTGTACGTAAACATTTTCACTTGATGCTGTTCAATTACTCTGAAATTGGCAAAGCCAAAACTATGGGAACTTTTCTTTATTTCTTTTATGCTTTGTCTCTTGTATTGAAAATTCCTCAGAAATGCCAGTTAGTAAAATGACTACTGCTGACCCTCCTGGTTTTAGAGGTACTATGGATGAAAAACTAGTATTTGCAATAACATTGCAATTGAATGATTTCCTTGCCAGAATAGCACCGATATGTTAGTCTCATGATATAGGCCATAAGCTCTACCAAATCCATACTGGGTAAGTGCAAGTCCAGCAAAGGTGTCTCCACACTGCTCTTTGCAGGACATCAGGTTCCAAGACAATTTATTAGTGCAAGCGTAGGATCATTTGTATGAATGAAGCCATAATGTATCCATGTGTAGCTGAACTGCTAAATCGTGAGGGGGCCCAAAACTGCAGAAATACTGAGGGGCGTTCTGCAAGAATCAGCTCAGCTCCATCCAGGCTTATTAGTTTTTGCTTACAATGGGCTTGGCACTAAGATCTCTGCACTCTACTTCTCAGTTACAGATTTATCAGCATCTCTCTCCCCCATCGTGCCCCACTCCCTAATTATTGAGAATATCACCCTCTTCCTTAATAGCAGATAAATCAAGATTTAACTGTATATCAAAAGTGTTGGTTTAGATGCCACGTGTGATCTAATGAACAGGCCTTCTTGCTTACTGAAGTTTCAAGGTTAATCTTGAAAAGCTGGATGTCATGTGGGCAGAGGCAGATAACATGTGTCATGCAAAGATTTAGTTAACTAGGACAAAGATCTCGGGAATATTCAAAGCTTAGTGATGCAATTTGGTAAATCTTACCAGTTTTGAAGGTTAAAGTTTTGCTATGCAACACCTTGGAATTTATTTAGAAAACGAGTATTAGATGAACAAGCATAAAGTCAAACTAAGATTTTACAGGCGACTACTTTGTCAAGTTATCACATTTTACATGTAAGACTAACTTTATTGCTGCTTACCTTCCTGAGGAGTTGAAAACACTGGTTTATAAATGAGTTCTTCAATTTCTTTTCAATATCTACACTACAGCTTTTTTTTCCTGTCATATTTTTTTTTACTTTTTGTGATTTCTGGCTTCAAATTTGAACAATACTAATCACAAATTTTGGACGATACAAATAACAAATTTTAGGCTATAGAATTGGTACTTCTGACTAGTACTGTTTAGTTTAAACAATGTATTYTTCTTTTGTAGCACTGAAGAACATGGAAATCTTTTAACATTTTTCAGAAGCCTTTCATCTTATGCTGAGTGGTATGAACATCGTAGACGCACCTTCCTACATTTCAAGGTAATGTCTATCAAGCCTTTATATATCAGTACTATATTTAGTTCTTTAAGTTTTTCATTAAGACAGAGCAATGGAGGTGAAATTAGCACTCTTTAGTGGAGTATGGGAATCTTAATTTTGTATGTTGTGGAGAAGAGAGTATTAGCTAAAGATTTTTGTGTTGTGTTCAAGTGGCAATGCCTTTGCTTGGTATTTGTCTTGATTTTTACCATGCTATTGCTGTGTTCCTCAGACGTGGGGGAAAATAAGAATATCTGTGCCTTTCTGTGGGGGAGTAAGACAGTTTTTCATTGGTATTACATTTCATTTTGAACAAAAAAAAAAARGCAAAAGAAGAAATGAAAAGAAAATAACATTTGTAGTCTTTGGCATTTAAATGTTAGTTCTGAAGGACTGGATCTGTCTCTCTTGAAAATGTGGCAATGTGCGTTTTGGTTGACAGCACTTCCAGTTCTGAAATGTTTTACTTTAATGGGAAATAAACTGTTCCTCACTCTTAACTGGAACATAGTATTTGAACTTAGTTTTAAATTACCATTATTTGGCTTGTTTGCTTTGTCTTTGTACTGGTTTCAAGATAAACAACTATTCCCTGGAGTAAAAATACTGCAGTCTTACAGACACAGAACATCTTATATGATGATTAATGTTAGAGGAGGATGTTTAGCTGCTTAATTGTGTGTGGTTTTTTTAGTTTGGTTTTATTTAGCTCAAGCATTTACTGTCATTAAACTCAGCACCATCTTTGCTTTTCAGCTGTAGTATTAAGTGGGAACTGCTTTGTTTCCTATTTTTTGAATCTTTTAGGCCTTTCTGAGTTCTGTGCTATATTAATCAATTTCTATTATCAATTAATCAACCAGATTAAAGAAAAAAAAAGTACTAATTTCTGATAATGTTAAGAAAAATAATCCTGTCCTCAGCTGAGTAATAAACTGATGTTGTCTAATCCTGCTTGTTGTTGTATAAGGACTTTTCTTTAATCCCTCCATAGAGAAGGTAGAGCACCAAGGGCTTTATGGCTTTGTGGTGTGGGKTTTTTTTATTGTTTTTTCCAACTTCACTTGATGCTTTCTGATCCTTGGATCAGCCTTGTGACAGCAGTCACTCTGGTTTCTGGGACAGTGATTCAGTGAASTGTTGTAAATATTTCTCATTCTGAAATTCAGTACAAAAATGAAAAAATAGAAAGGAGATAGCTCTGGAGATGATTTTTAAATTGTYGTGTGTATCTTAAGCAGTTGCAAAAAGTATTTGTTCCGACATTGAGTGTAAACAGTGAAGGGATATATTCATTGCTAAAAGATGCTTGAAGAGAAATTTACTGAAGACATATATTACAAGTTTGTCAACATTACAAATATTCTTTCTAATGGTATTTTTCTTTCCATGGACAAAGACGCTGTTGAGAAAGGGAAACCAATTTTGGAGAATATTTATCAAATATGATTGACTATGGACTTATGAAGAGTTTTTTAGGCCTTTGTATTTCTACTAGCATTAGTAATGATTTCATTTAGAAATAGACCTTCTGAGGTGAGAGAATTAATAAAGGGTTCAAAGATCAAATCTGACAATTCAAATAACCAGATTGCTAAGGAGAATGTGTATTTGTAACTTAATATTCTGTAGTAATTTGTGTGAAAGCAACTAGAAGTATGCTTTTAACATTTGCATAAAAACAAGTGAAGAGTTTTATCCTGTTAATATTTGTACTTGGACAACATTAAAAAATGAGTCTGTAATCTTTGTTGTATTTTTTTTTTTCCTACCTGCTTGCTAGGGTTCAAGTATATAGGCAGGTAACTGTGCACAGTATTGGACAGAAGACTATTTGGGGTGGGTTTCTGGGTTTATAGCTTTTCTGTTATTTTGTTATTTAAAAGAAAATTACACAGGCTGTTAAGTAGAAATAGACAGTGCTTCTAATAGTTTTCTCACAGTGTAGTGTAAAAACAGGAAAGGTAGATTATTTTTTCTTTTCTGTTAGTTTTGGTACTTGAGAAGAAAGGAATAACGTAGAAGTGATTGAATACTTCAAATAATAATGAACGTTTGAGATGAATGACAATTGCAAGTTTCAAGCAAAGTTGGACAGCACTGTATTTCTAAAAAGTTGACCATCAAAAGTGGCAGTTTTGTAGTGAGAGTTTTCCCAGTTAACAAGAGTAATGGTGAGATGGGTAACTCGGATTAAGCAAAAAAGCAATTTAAAATATACATTGATTTGACTGTAAGCAGGCTTTCCTAGAAAGCAGGGGCAGGTTTAGGTTGGTGTGAGTAATGTTCAGTTGTAAACATTTTGTGCTCTGCATTATATGCTCCTTGACATTGTGCTTTAGCAGTTGTGGTTTCTTACTGAAACAGGTTGGTCTCCAACTTGCATGCTTCACACACACATGCACAATCAAGAGTTGAGCATACCGTTACTACCCTCTGCTGCTGCTCCTCTATTCTACTGAAAAAAATCTACAAGGTAGTGCTTTAAATAGATTTTGAAGGGGTGAGTGAAGTGTCCCACAAGTCTTTTGTATGGCATTACTTACATGGCAGGTCTTACTGCCACAATAAATATTAAGTCTGYGAAATGGATTTATATCTGCAAATAATTTTCTCATCTAGATGCACCCATAGTCTGCTATGAGACTGAACAAATGAAGCATGTTGGCATTGCTGGAAGATCAGGTTGTTGAAGCTGATATTGATAAACAAGAAAAAAAAAATTCAAGTTTTATTGGGAATACAGAACAGAAATGAGTGATAGGAAGAAAATAGAATGGTGTACATTCAGCTTGATATTAGTACTGGTCACACAAATAGAAGGCAAAAAATCCTGCATACTGAAGCCCTTCTCACTTAATGTTTTGATGAGTTAACTTGCTATGAATGGGGAAAGTAAATTAAAACGTATCAGATAATTCATTGCCTGTGAGGTTTTCAGAAGGTACCAGTTGTCTACTTTGGTTTGCTCACAAAATATTAAGAGCATTAATTAGTGTTGGTGTTGATATTTAGTACTTTTTCAAAAATATATACAACATTTTAATGTAAAATTAATAATGTGGTAGTGGTTAGGTCTTAGAATGTTTACATGTGTGTATATATTACATAAATGTGCATATATTTGTGTATACACATATAATTGTTTTCATAGGAAGAGTTTTGGTGATACTTACTGATCCTATTAATACTGGAAAGACCTTTAATAATAATGATTTGTGATGAGAATAAGATCAGAGGCCACTGCTTATGTAACGTTATTACGCTTACACTTCTAGCTGTGTTTTCTCCATCTTAGGCATTTATCAAAAGAGAGATGAGAGAATTGGTGGCTTTTATTTTTTCCTAGTATAAATTTGGCTTGAAGTTGGAATGTATTTTTACATGCTTTGGGGTTATTTTTTACCTTTTGCTAAAAACCTGGAAACATCAAAGTTTTATGACTTGCATGAGAAAATGAAAACCAAGTATTATTCTCACTGTCAGACTTGGTTTTGTTCTCAGTTGTATTAAGACAATGGAATTTCTTTCTTGTTATACCAARTAACTTAAAATGGAAAATATTGGGGATCGCTATGTCTTTCTTGGGTAATGGGTTCAGGGCAAAAATATTTTTGTCCTGCATTTAGTAATTGCATCCTCTTTCCAGAAAGATGACCCCACAGTTGATGCTTGACATAGTCACTTAAAAAGYGACTGAAAGTCACTTAGGTCTCAACACAGTTAGTAGCAGAGCATCAGTATGTTCAGAATTAAGTGTACACTTAATTCCCCACAGCACAAGCAATAACAAATCAAGGCTTAGCTAAATAAGATAAACAAAACTAATACAAAATATCTTGTAAAATCAGTATTCTAGATGTAGTGATACATCATCATGCATTTGATGCTTAACTATTTCTACAAATTAGGAATCTATACTAGCTTCAAAATTAGTACGAAGTTGATCTGCTAATAATAACTAGCACACTTTTGGCATTCATTTATCTGAAGAGTTTACGCCTGCGGTAGGTATTTGAGGGGAGAAACTGAAAATCAAATATCAGAAATGTATAGTTGTGTAATTAAAAACATTGCGTCCTGTACCAGTTATGTGCAGTTTTAGGTGAAGGTTGAGTTTTAGTTTTAGGCTGAGGTCTGCATAYGTCAATTTGTGTTTTTAATACGCTGCATGGTTTAAAGTAGTTGAGTGAAATGATACTAGTTTAATTTGCTTGAAGTTAATGCTATTTTTAGATTGATGATAGAATCAACTTTTCTTTTTAATTTAAAGATCTGATTTGATTTTTCCCTAATGAGCGAAAGTATTGCTGTACCAAGGGTACTTCTGTTTCTTTGCACTGACATCTAGCTGAAATCTTACTTATTTACAGGTAAAAACATTAATTCAGCTTTGCTGTTAATTATATTGTCACATTTCCTTGTCAAGAAAAAGCAGTGGAACAAGACTCAGTCTACATCATCTGTTAATAACAAAGATACTTGGAGTCATACTATGCTGTGCTTTGGCCATTGTATTACAATGGTGTTGCAAAAATGACTCTTGTGAGCACAGCTGAGCAAAACTTATATATTTCAATTAAAAATACCTTGTGTAAAAATAAAAAATACATATATAATATATACACACACACTCTTAAATAATATTGAAAGCAAAATAGTAGAAGGAGATTTAACACATCTTTGAAAAGTTCCACTTGCTATGTTGCTTGTTACACTAAGCCTAAATAGGAATTATTCTCAATTTCCACAAACCAAGTTTTTAAGGAAGCTTTAATGAAGTTAAGCTTTGAGAAGTTCTATTTCTAAACATAACTTTCTTTTGTAAGCAACTTCATCCAATGCACTTCTGAAGGTCAACTGAAAAAGTTTCATTTCAGATTAAAAAATTGGGGTATGGAATTAAGATGTATTTTTCCTCTGTAGCTTGCTCAAAGAATGTTTTGCGTTTATTTGAAAGTAAAACGTAGTGGTTGTTCTGGGTACTGATAAAGAATGTGAACAAGCAGTTACTTGTGTGATTTTTACCTACACATAAAGAATATGTGGTGAAATAAAAGTTGAGAAGATATGTGTGTGCATATATGTATTTTTACACTTTCATTAACGGAAAAGTTTCTGAAAGGATGGGTGACATTGTAACTACTAAAAGAGGGGCTGTTTTGAAGTAGTTATTTCAGAGGAGAACCACGTTTCAACATAGTAAAAGGTTCCGGGTATGCAGGGAAAACAGCATTAGTAAGGGAGAGGATATAAACGTGTAAACAGAGGAAAAAGAATGATCTTCTGTTACCATGTTTAAGTTCTGGCATCTATAATTACGTAAGTAGTGGCTAGTAGTATGTTCCTACAGGCAGTGTTCTCAAGCAGGAAAAAGCATTAACATGCTTTGCCAAGAGGATCGGATTGCCTTCCATCCTTATCTCATCCATATGTGTACGGATGTAACGTGTGTTATTAGATTTGCAGAATGTGTCATCGGTGATTGTAGTAATATTGTTGTACTGCAAAACAAAACAATTTTTTATAAATAAACACATACACACATATATATATACATACACACCCCCATATATGTTGAGGAATTTTCAAACTTTAATTTTATTCCTCTTACCCTCCCATTTTATTGTTGTTGGGATTGATTTGTGTGTACTATAGATATGTAGGAATCAAGCCTCTTCAAACCAATCAATGAGCTGATAAGCAGTTTGAGGTTATTATTGATGTTTGAAATGTATTGTTGATAAAAGATTATTGCTTATTTTTACCATTTCCTATCCTTGATATACAGAAACTAATGAGAAATTCTTGCACAGTAATAAGCTAACAAACAACTTCTGAACACCAAATGATTGTGGCCATACAGATTAGAGGTAAATTATTTTATTTGGAGGAGCATTAGACAACTGTAGCACAACTGCAGTGTGAACCTTTTTAAAACACAGTAGGTTTGGTTTGAAGTATGTAACTAATGAGGCTATTGGTAATAGAATGTTAAGGAAATACTTCAAAAATACCTGAAGGTGAAGAATACGCAGACTTTCTGGTAAGTTAAGGGGAACAGATTCCAGTGCGTTATGTCCTAAGTAGAGGTAGGCCAAATTTGTCAGCTTCTAATGGAAAGAAAGAGAAATTATTAATGCTGATATTACTTACTTGAGGTTAAGTAACTTGTGCCTGTTACAAGACATCAGTATTTTTTTTCTGATCACATAGAAAGCCTGTAAAGTGATCTGACATGAAACATTCTTTTGCTGTGAATATTTAATTCTGTTGCAACAAGAAACTCATAGAACAGGCCTACATTTTGGAAATTTCAGTATCAGCTTATTGGTTATAAAACTTAGGACCACTATAAAGCTATATCCTTGTTTATTAGTATTTATGTGGTCCTCAGAACTGTATTTGAGCCATCAGTTTTTCTTTGCATGTAAGAGAGAAAGGAAGTAGGTAAGATATTTCGTAGAAAATTTTTTATATGAACAACATGAGAGAGTGAGTGCACAAACGACTATTATTCCAAAGTGCCTTAAAAACAAAACAAAGCTGGAAAGCTTCTTCGTTGTAGTTTGTTTCTTAGATTACAGAAATACAGAAAAATTCATTTGGGTGGTATACTGGATGGTCTGGTTACTAATTTTATTTACTTTGATTACCTAAATTACTGTCTTTTACTTACCTTGAAAGCATTTGCTTTGATTCCTCTGCTCTTGATTCTGTTTTGGTTTGCATTAAATGTTGTTAGTTTGGGAGGTAGAACAGGAAGTTTTAAAAGTCGATTTTCAGCAAGGGAAAGTTCTTCCAATAACAGAAGCTTTGAAAAGGCTCCATCTTCTATTTCTTCTATCCTATTTCCACTAAAATCAATTCTTCTCAAGGTAGCTTTACACAAAAGAAATGAAAATCTAAATATTGAATTTATAATTACATGGCATGTGAAACATGTATGGTTGTATATGTTAAATGTTACACTGTTGGCTGCACCATCCTAATTGTGATCTACAAATGTAAATACTATAAAAATACAGATAAAAATGGTCTTGAATTAAAAAAAAAAAAAAAATAAGGAAAATACTTTGGATCCTTCCTTTTTTCTCAGAGACAACATGATTTCGGATATTCATAGAATTTGTCATGTTGTAGAGTGAGATAGCTGGGAGACATGGCCCTGGAGCATTTGAAGGTAAATAATACCTGGTCATTTAAGACTGGCTGGGATGCAGAGTTAAATTTTATTTTTAGCAAACTGCTCTTTCTCCGGTTTTGTGGGAATATTAAGATGGATACATGGGCCAAAATGGGTTTCCATATTGCCTTCACAGTTCCTGTTCTAATACAAGCATTGAATTAAATAAGTAATAGACATAATGAAATCGAGCAAAGTATAAAATATATCTTATTTTGGTAATCTTGGCATACTGTTAAGGGACAACAACTTCAAATATACTATCAGGTAAACAGAAATTAAAATTTGAACTTTACTTACTAATGTCAGCAAAATCTGAGACTGCTATCCTTTTTATTTTGTTAAATCGTGCATAAAGATACGCTGTTTCCTTTGGCAGTGGGGGTACAGCTTCGATGTCTATTTCCTCGCAGTACACTGATCCGCTTAAACACACACAGAGCAGACAAGTAGGTAAATCTGAAAGCAAATTATTTTGAGTAGACAGTTAAAAGTTATTCAACTAACTTAAGCTGGAATATTCAAAATAGAATTTTCTCTAGTATCTTCTAAGATTTCCCATCATTAGATTTTTAAAAAAATTCTATTCACATCAAGTCTGGAAAGATTTAATATTCTGAACTTTTTGAGTTTTGTATTCTTTTTATGGTGCGTGATTTCCCTGTGTATATTCTCTGTTTTTATCTGAGCGTGTCTTGAAATGCTATTAATCGATCTTAATTCAGTTTCATTCTTTAATTGGCTTAGAGTATTGTGACTATGACAACTGCAACTCTGTGGCCATGTTAAATGTCATCTTCAGAACCATTCTTTTGAAAAGAGAAATCCATGCAGGAGAAGCATCTGGCAGCGTACACATCTGATACTGTAATTGCATTGGAGCATTTCTGGCAGGGTCATGTATACTCTGTGTTACTTCTAGCTACTATTTTGTCTAATACTTTTAACAAAAACTCCAGCATGATGATTATATAATTACTTCAGGCAATCTGTTCTTGTTTCTTACTGAGGTTTTTTTATAGCTGTTATTTTAAGTAGTGAGAGAAACTCTGTATCTTTTTTAATGCAGTTTAAGCCCATTATGGCTTGTCCTTTTCCACATAGACATTGGTAGAGTATTAGTCATTTCTGCTTTGCATTAATCCTGTATGACAGCAATAGTAAAATAYATATAACGAATATGGCTTTCAATCCAGTTTTGTCACCACTGCTGTCTGATCTACTGTGTTTTCTATATTGTGAGATTTTTGGTTAGCTTCCAAATTGGTCGGTCTGCAGTACAGAGAGTAGTGTCGTACTGCTAGGTAGTTTGTTATCACTATGTAGCAAAATAGGATCTTCTGCAACCAGTGAAGAGTTACAGAAGTAGCCAGTCAACACTGGGAAGCTAACCCAGTATGTATAATAGAGTAACTCTTTTATTTTCTTACAGAAGTACTGCAGAGAATGGAATTGAGATTTTGAGCTTTAGCTTTGTGATTATTACCATTTGTTAGACTTCAGAGTTCTGTCCCATTTGCCTTTTTTGATTTAGTGTCTTGTTTGTCATATGCTAGAGTGTAGGAAATGGAAAATGATTGTGAAACCATGTTGTCACTATTTAAAAGGCAACATTTTTTATGCTTCTCTGTGACTAGAAGCTCTGGTGTTCTTACAGATTTGTTCCGCTTTTGGTGGGGGCTTGTTGACAGATGCTATTTGGCAATAACTTACCTTGATTAAAACTTTGGTGGAGATTGACACTCCAGTGGCTTTGCTGAATCATCAGTTATTTTTGGAAGTTTAGATCACAGATACACCCAAAATGTGTGTCTTTTTCTCAATGCTCTGTTTGGCAGACACATTGTTCCTTTCACATTTAGAAGTCTTTGTGGCTCCTTGGGAGAAATCTGGACAATACACCTCAGAGCCTGTAGGAAACTTAGGCTAGTGAAGAATGTTCCTGATGTATTTTAACCATTGACCTCCCTGATCAYCAGATGTAAACTGTGAGAATAGCTAGTTCTTTGAAGAAATTTATTTAAGTAATTTAAGCACGTCATATTTCATCATTACTTTGTTAAACTGTGGAATTTATTGGGGTGTGTATTTTGTTTTCCTTGGTTGTCTTGCCTAACTCATTTAACTTGGGTACATCTCTACAGCAAATATGACTGGGTTAGTCTGTAGAGATTCTTATAAGCTGTGCTTCGTGTATTTGGAGTTTACCTGAGGATCCTTTAAGTTTTTTCTGCCTGCTCCATCAGAAGTTAGAAGACTTTCCACAGGAGATATGAAAAATATTAATAAATGAGAAGTTTAATTCTATATACCTTGTCATCCTTTGTATATTAAATTTTCGTATYAAAATATGTTCTTTTGGAGAGCTTAAATGTTAAAGCATTCATATCAATTAACTTACTTGTATCTTTTGTTGGTGGTACATTGCTGTCATCTCCTTGCAGTCTTAGGGAAGTGTCAAGAGAAACATTTGTTCCATCCTTTGTGTTGAGAGCAAATGTTATTTTAAAAAACAAACAGCAAACAAAAAAAACAGTGTTACAAGGATCTGAAATAGCAGGTCCTTTAAAAATGAGCTTCCTACGACATACCTCTTTATGACATTTAATTTTTAAATACTCTTATATGCTGGATGACTACTGTGATATATTATCCCTTTTGTAGATGAGCTTTTCACTTTGAAAGGCAAGAAGGGAAGGTAGTGCTGCTATTCCTTAGAAAAATAAAGTTCTTTAGGAAAGAACAGTAGACACAAAATAAAAATAGAGAGAAAATATAGACTACGTGGTGGGGAAGGAATATGTAAGCAATGGGTGTCTAAAAAAACCTGGAGTTCTGAAGACAGATTTTGCACATCATGCAAAATTTGATAGGATTCTTGTGAATGTAAGTTGTATTTTTTTGTTTTACCCAAATAATCTCCTTGCGTTTAAACTTATTCAGAATTCCCTGTTGAGATAGTCATTGCATCTTTTCAGTTGCAGGACAACTTAGTTTATAAACATGTTCCTTTCAAGTATTGGCTGAAATTTAGCAATTCATTTCCATTAACTGCACTTAAGTCTGTTTTAACACCTGGGCTGCTAACAGAAAGGGCCTTTTGTGATGCTGGGAGTGGTAGTCAGGCTTTCATTGAATACTGTAGGAATTTTAGAAAATTACATACTATTTCTAGAATTATAGTGTACATAAAGTGGGTTATACTATGATTTGCATGTATTAAAGGGATTTTTTAGTGGCAATTGTGCTTGGTTAGCATCATTCATTGTCTTTTTTGGTAGGGAATAGTTGTAGGACGGAGTAAGACAATATGCTTTTTGGTCTGTGTTGCTATTCAAAACACATGGGGAAAAGTACATTATCAGGTATGGAAGATGTTTTTCTTTAAACGTGCTTAAGGATCAGGCCCTGGCAGGAGTACAGTCCTCTGTTGAAGGGAGCTGCTTACACACTGTGAGTGCTCACAAGTGAACCGATTTTTTTTTTTTTTTTTTAATTCTTCCCCACTTGCCCCCATTCAGGCATGTAGCACATGGATAGTTCATCTACTAGAGCAATGTGAAAGTAATGCTATCTGTCAAGTTACTTTTGATACTGACTTTGTTTTATTAGTATTTGATTGCTTGCATGTATTTTACTGTGGTGAACTCTTGTATTCTGCAAAATAAAACCCTCAAGTTTGACATAAAGCCTGAGAAACAAATATCTTGGCCAGCCTCTGTCATTTTGACCCTTTTTTAGCCTGTGAATCATCCATCCCTTGGCTCCTCCCTGCATCTGTCTATCCAGGCTATGGCTCTTTTGCCTGTTGTTTTTGTGTAAAGTTTGGGATAGGTTGGTTTGTTCTAGTTAGCCTTTTATACCCAAGTTAGAATGCTGGCAACGGTTTAGCAGCTGTAGCATGAAACTTCTGTGTAGGGTACGAGCTTTTGCAGTGTTGGGTGTAGAGAAGCTGGGGGGTGTGAGCTGAACAGTTAGACTCAAGCAAGCAGCAAATCTTACAGAAGGTTTCTGCAAAAATGTTTAGCTTGCATACATATGTTGATTAGGCATGTGAAGATGTGAGGTCCTTGACTGAGGTATCCATGCCAGTAGAGATGTCTGTGTAGATGGACTTATAATAGAACAACTGCACTTCTATTGTTGTGGCATGTTTGGCTCATAAGGGACATTTTTAATATGCTTGTATGAAAAACATGTTTGCTGATGTAGCATATCTGTACCAGGTGTAGATTTCTAGTACAGTATCCTACTGGAGGTGTGATCTATGAAAGAGTATGCATGTGAGTTCTTTGCAGAATACAGTGTACAACTAATTTCTGCAGGTGGGAAATGTCAACAAAAAATAGAACTGATTATTTGCAGAATACTGTTAAATCCACAAAATTAAACAACAGATTCTTCCCCCTCTTCCCCCTCCCTCCCCCCACCCCCACAAAAAAAAAAAAAAAAAAAAAAAAAAAAAAAAAAAAAGTAGTATAAATAACCAATATCTTGGAAGTATTTCCTGGCCAGCTATAAAAATTCCTAGCTGTGGAATATCAGTGGAGAAGATTGTTTGGATTATAATCACAGAAAGTTCATTAGTTGCATATGTAGGGAATGCACTGAAGGAATACTGGCCTACTTACATACTTAAATTCCACCTGCCTCTTGCACTTTACTCCACACACATGAACTACCCATACAAAACCACTTTAACGTTCATCTTTATAACACACAAAGGTCTATAAAGCTGATAGTTTATATTCAATGAAATGAATTAGTCCAGATATGAGATGGTGTCTAACTGGATGGTTCAGTTCTGTTGTGGAAATTAAGATTTCATGTTTTTAAACTTCTAATATTTTTATTCAAGACTGGGGTGGCTGTGGTTTCAAATAATAATAATTGTAATAAATTTTGCTTGGCTGACCTTTTCCTTATAGTAGACTAAGGTTCACTTCATTTTGTTGATCACTAACACAAATAGATTTCTTCTGATGTTTTCACTAAAAATCTTTTTTCTAACTGTCTGTTCAAGCACACAGTAAGGAGTTAAATTTGTCATGCAAGATAGATTTCTGACTGGGCATGTTTGAGGAAATTGTTGCCATGTATTTCAGTTACAGTTAACACTTGAAATATTCTGGGAGCTAGAATTTGTGCAATAAATGAATAGAAGATTTGTTTGCACATCCCATGATTTAAATTGGGAACACTGGAACTTGTATAGATGTATTTGTTGGACATAAGGAACTAATTTATTATTTTGCAATGAAAACATGTAATTGGAGAACTGACCTGATGGTAATAATGACTGACTGCATTCCTAGAATTATCCTAAGCAGAAAACTGTTGGCCTTCAGGAGACCTCTAGTTTACAGCACTGCCAGTATGGACTTTGATTAGTCTGTGGCACATCTGTTAGCACCGTTTCCTTGTAGGTATACTCCTTATTGTTCTTTTTACTGAAACAGTAGCGTATTCTTATTAGAACAGTTTTAGTAATGAATGTCATCTGATGCTGTGCCTGACTAGTTAAAATTAACAATTTTAGTATTTTTTTAAAAAACTTAGTTGTGAGTGGATAGCCACYTATTAGTTAAGAGTCATTTAAATGGTCTCTTTTTCATAGGTTTATGAAACATGTTACTTCATCGCTGTGGCAGATGTCAGATTTAAAAATACCTTAGACATTTTTAATGTAAATATGTAGCAGCTGTTTTTAGTTTAACAGTGGAAAGCTATAATTTAAGTAGAATTGGGAAAATATTAAAAAGGTATACAGAAGTGATTTTTCATATACGTGCTGCAATTTTTTACTTATACTAATTATCTTTTGCTGTCGTCTTTTTTCTTGTTTATCAGACTAAGTTATTGTAACGAGTACAGTTAATATTAATGAAAACTTCCTTGAATTTATTAATACTTGGTTGTTACTGCTTTGTTTGGAATTGTGGTATTTTCCTTGGCAACTAGTCCTGGGGCAATCATTGTTAGATTTTCTTCTGTCTGCCTGATCAACATTGTATCTCATTCTCTTGATGTGGATCGTTTAGGTCCTGTCAGAGGCAGTCTGAACAGAGGTATGAGGCTTTTAACTATCCCTGTCAGCTGAGGCTGTTGCCCTTCATTTAAGTCTCCTCTGGTTTTGTGGCTTCTGCTTAAGTGTTTAAATTAAAAGGCACGTATGTGGAGCACRTAACAAAAAAGTTCAGAATTGACCGTTTGGGGGTGCTGGTGAGTGCCATGAGGTATAGTCTTTATTGCTACCTTTAAGACTCTCAAAGTGTTAATAATGTAGGTGACTACTGCAGGACTGGACCTTCCATAGAGTTCAGGACTGCTAAACTGTTGAGTTGGAAAAAAACCAAACAACCCACACCTGAAAAACCAAGGCAAAAAACTTGATAGTTTGGTAAGTCAACAGAGAAACTGTGGTTTGTGCTGGCAGGTTATGTCCGATAAAAAGTACTGTTTCAAGTGTTATTTTGATATTAAAAAAAATTCCTAAATAAAATCACCCTCCTTGGTTTTTAAACAAACTTACTGTGTTAATACAATGTTACTCAAACTGTTGAGCTAGTATGCTAGTATATCCCATTCTTGAATCTCTTACAACAGTAGGCACATAACTACAGCAGAGTTAAAAATAATGCTTTAGTCTTATTTGTGAAAGCCTGTCTTTTGTGGGTTTCTCAAACTGTAGCAAGGGTAGTATTTTTGTGGTTTTAATTTGTGGCTTTCCCTATGTCTGAAACCATTGTATGTTTTGCTATTATTATAAGACTTTTCCGTAAAACTTGCATACATGCATGTAACACCTTATTCATATAATGCTTAGCAGTTAAAAATATTAAACTGATAATATAAATAAAATACCTTTCTTATATCCTTGGATTGCATTTCATAATCTTGTTGGATCAGGCTTCCCATGGTAACATCTGTATCATACTCATAAAACTGGAGTGATTCTTGCTGTATAGGTGGTGCTGAATTTACCAAAGGTACAAACACAAACAAAAAAAAAGTAGTCTGCAAAGTCTTCATTCTTGCACAGAACAATGTATCTGGCTTTCACTGAGCTGGTGGAGATCTGCTCGTGTGTTGACTATGGAGAATACTTTCTTTGTGACTGGAAATGAAAATGCAGTCCGTCAAAACAATATTTAAAGCCTAGAGGACTAGCTGGCAGGGGTTTCTAACGCATAAGGAACATGGAACAACTTTTAACTCTTGATATCCTTTAATTAGGCTCTAGCATTATAAAAACTGTTCTTAACATGAAAAGAATCTGGGAAATAATAAACAACATTTTCCAACTAATAAGGAAAATATTATCTTAATTGCATTTCTTGTTTCCCACTGTTATTTTTGTTAAGAGAAAGAGGATTTTGTAAAGCATTTTATGAAACATTTGGCATGTATGTAGCTGAACTAATTAAAATGAGAGAGGCTCAAATGCATTTTTCTCGGTTGTCAAAATAATGATTTTCAAACCTAAATTCTCTATAACAATAATCTCTCATTGTCTTTGTCTTTACATTTGAAAGTAAACAAGAGAAGATAACACCTCCTGAATTTTTACAGGTTGTACACTTTTCGGGCAGGGGGAGGAGGCTACAAACATAATCTTTAAAACATTTTAAATACACATGCAATAATTTTTAAAATAAATATTTACACAGTGTTTTTTCCTGTTTATTGTAATTAAGTGTTTTATTTAAGCTTTAGGTTAATATACTTTTAGGAAAAAAGTCCACCTACCGTTTTAGCAGATTCAAAGTTCTTCTGTGATTGTCATAAAACCAGATATCCTTATCTATATGTTAACCTAAAGTGGATTAATAGAAGAGTAAAGTTATGAATTACAACCAAATTGTTGAAATGAATACTCTTTCAAAGTTTGACAGTCTTAAAAGTGCTTTCCATGGGGTAAAAAATGCTTTGCCAGCATTCTTTCCCTAGGGTAAGAGGTAATATCCTGGAGCAGGGGGGTTGTACTTTGAATAACRTTTGTAAATGTTAAGTCTGTCTAGCTCATCCTACTTTCGATATTACTTGTTAAAATGGTAGCCTTCTGCTTTGTGGTGATTTACTCTTTAAAATTGCTAAGGCTTTTTCTGTAAATCAAATATTAATTGTGCAAACTAGAGGTCTATAACAAGGCATGTGTTATCCATTTTGTTTAATGGTTTAGCTAAGAGACAAAGCAGCTGCTTTCTGACTGAGACAGAGGTAGAGCCAAAACATACGTATACCATATTAGTCACATTTTATGAGTAATAAAATGTTTCATTACGAGTTGTATATGTTTAGAGAAGTTTCACCTAAGTATGAAATGGAAACTTTTCAGGCTGAAGAGTTCTGGAAACAAAAAATACTTTTTAGAATTGTGTGTGTGTGTTGAGATTTTCAGACAAGTAATTAATGTCTAAATGCTTCATTGAATGACTTGTTAGGCAATTTATTGAAAAATTGGTTTCACAATAAATACTTGTTTTGAGTAAAGTTCTCTGTCAGTTCTATGGATAACTTAGTAAACACTGTCTAGGTGTAGAATTTTCATCTGCACTACAAGCAGCAGTTTTCTGGATTTCTGATGCCTGCCTTCCTCCCCCATCCTTTTCCTTATTATGTATTTTTGGCAGTCAGTACAAATGGGAGCCAGATGACCATCTTTAAAGTTTACAAAGTAGCATTTTTAAGTCTTTAAAAAGTATGTAGCAATAAAATCTATTGGGAATATATTCAGATTTACATTTCTCTTTCATTTTCATTACTTTTTTTTTTTTTTTTAAGATAGCACTGTGAGCTACAGTAATGTTGGGAATGAACAGTGGRCCTACTTGGTTAAGTTTTCTTGTGAGTGCTGCCTTGTTTAGAAACCAGATGTCTGTAGTAAATCTGCAAATTGTAGAGTGGCTACAGCCATTTGCTTTCTAAACTTTTTTCCAGTTTATAATCAGTTACCACTTTCTGAACTCATTAGGCTTTTATAAAAATGTTTTTCATTTAGCTCATATGCAAATTAACCAATGTCATAGTTTGGACTTGGAGCCTGCTCTAGGATAATGATTTTGCTGTAAGTATGTAACTGAAATGTAAAGGGAAGAGGCTCAATAATAATGGAAATTGGACTCTGGATCATATTGGTCACTGTTCGGCTGGAAGAATAAGAACAACAAAAGTTTTGAAGTGGCTAGGTTGTTAAGGTGTTTTCTGCTGCAGTACATAGGAACTTTCAGTGGGAAGTACTGTGTGTGATAAAAAGGGTGGAGTTGCTGAGGAAGGGACAAAAAAGTTGCAGTGTTAATACCACCTTACCATCCATCATGGTTTCACGCATGTTTCAGAAGTAATGACAGCAGCTCTGCTTTGTACTTACCTCTTTCCAGCTGCCACCCCCCCCCGCCAAACATCCACGTTAAGATTTCATCTGGCTCTGGGGCATCCAGGTTTTTCCAATGCTTGAATGTAATCAAAGGATAAATGTTCTAACGGAAAAGTATTAAGTATTGAAGCTGAAAACATGATATAAAATATGAAATATGTTTGTTATATTCTTATGAGAATTTATTTTGTAATAACTGATTTTGTAACTGAAATCCTAGATTTAACAGTTTTGTACATGGAATATCTTGGGAATAGCTTAGTTTTTTCCTTATATATGACAATTTTTAAAAATGAGGGAAAATTACTAGATAAATGAGGCCTTGAAAATTTAGGAAGTCTTCATGCAAGAAAGCTCTTAGTTGCTTTCATCTGCAAGAGAAGAGGCTCTGTAATGTTAGAAGACTTTAGTAACAGCTTCTGCAGAAAACATTGTCAAAAGTCTGTGTTCATCAGAGTCACAAGATTTCAGTGGTATGCTTACCACAAAAACATTGTGTAATGTGTGTACTCACTGTTGTTATCCAAGCACTTATAAGAAACTCATGAACACTTACTTACAAATACCTTTGAAGAGTGATATGTTAAGTAATTACTTTGGCATGATGTCATCAAGGTTTACCTTACAGTATAGTTTTACTGTCACTTTGAACTGTCAGTGCCAAATAAAGTAGTAGTCCTGTCCTGTATTTCATCTGCTTGTCATCCCTTGTGCCAGGAAGAAAAAAAAATAGTAACAACAAATAATTTCAAATAAAAACTGTTTTTATCTGAACATGTAACAGGTGCTCGTATCAGCACAAGGAAGAGGATGGCACAAGTAGCTGCAAACAAGGAAGGATAGTATTGCTTCTTTTGGCAACAGTGCTGCTTTATTCTTGTTCAAAATGACTTGAAACAACCACAATATCCAAATCATCTGAAATGAAAAGTGTGGTTCATATGCATTGGCAGTAGGRAAGCTGACAGGAAGTATTTGCCCTAGCAAGCAGAGAGTGCTTTCTAGGCATTGTTAGTGCTTAGACGTTTGATATATAGGTACCTGTTTCTTGGACTCTAGTTACAAGGATCTATGTATTTAGAAGGTGGTTTCTTTTCTGAAAACCTAAACAAGCTCTGTTGTTAACTAATTGAGCTCCAGTTTTTGAAGAGGGCCTTGACAATGTGTTTATGGTATGCTTTCTGATTTGTCATGTGTGCTTTTTTTTTTTTACCCATAACACCTCATTTTCACTGACTGACTTTCCCCACAAGATACTTTCACCTGAAATGTTAGGCATTTTAAATGGCTATTTTACTAATTGTGTTGAAATGGAATCCTGGCTTAAATTTGAACGGTAGTAATTTCCCTACAATTTTGTAAGAATATGAAATGTAGCTGAAGGTGTAAATGAAGTAAAACACTTTTTTACTTCTAGTAGAGGAATTCAAGTAAGTCTAACAAGGGACAGTTGCCCTCTGGGTTCTGCTGTCAGAAAAACTTAACTTTAGGGGAAAAGGGTTGCATACAAAGTAGGTGTAAAATTTGTTCCCCATTGTGGCCTTCTATCAGGATAGACAATGAAGAATAAAAGGCTTTTAGGAGAGAAAAATAGAGATGTTGAATGGGTATGGATGGCAGAGGTAGGAAAGGTATGGGAGAACAAGATGAAAATTAAGGTAACTATCCAAACTGTACGTGTTGCTGATTAAATCTTCTCCAGCATCTGGGAAGGAATCTACTATTTAGTAGTGTTTATGTGTCAAGAGCCAGTAAAGTGAAAAATCAAGCTGAAAATATCCTAGAGTAACTGAGCAAAGATTTTGTTTTGCAGGCAGATGAGCAGGTTTTGTGAATTATTTGAACTGGCTGATGTTCAGCTCAGTCTGTCTATCTTGTACTTGAAGTGGCCTCATATATTCTGCCGCGCTCAGAGCTTTAGTATGACTAGTTCATTTCTGTTCTCACCTTTCTATTAACACTTCAAAAAAGAAACCAAAGTTTTCCTTAAAAACCAATCATGCAGGTGCATACTGCAAAAGCTGCCATGAGCAGTTCTTAGGTGGTTCTCATAGGTGCTAGCATGTTAATTACCTTTTTACCATGTTGGTGTTTAGCACTTTTTACTTAATGCTTAGTAGCTTAGTACAAAAATGATAGAAGAGAGCTTTTCTGTACTTTTAGCATTGCTTTGAAATGCTGTAATGTGTTTTACAATGTAACTGAGGGTTGGTTGCTGATAATTCTCAGTGTGAGGCACTTATGTCTCGTTCCTGGTAAACCCCTGCAAGGCACTGAAGAACTGTGCCTGGAAAGAGCCAGATTACCAGAGGGGCTAGCTTTTTCTCTCTGTGAGGTTGTTGGTTGGAAATTACTTCTCCGGGGTGCCTGTAGGAATTATGTAGAAGCAGGGACTGGCTCTGCCTATATAAAGAGTTGTGATTGTGTGGTGGGAGGCAGAACACTAGGAAGAAGAGGGAAGAAGAAATAAAACGGGGGTGGGGGGGTCGGGAAAGGGCCTTATCTCTGGGGTGCATGGGTTAATAGGGCTATGAGGCAGCACTAGGGAGAGTGCAGTAAGGTTGCTATCAAGATACTCCTTATGAAATAAACCAAAGCTGAGATTTTCTTAATTTTTAAATACTCAGGTTTGTTCTATATTTAGGCAAAGAAAGTGTATTTTTGCAGCTGCTTAAAGACCTTGGCTTTCATCTTGTATCATAGTCTCTAAAGGACAATATTGGCAAGTTCTGTAGTTTCTGGGTTTTACAGTTTTTAAGCGTTCTTGGAAGAAAGAAGTATGGATTATTGCTTAGCTTTCTCATGCCTGATGAACAGTGGGAATCACTTACACAGAATGTTCAAAAATTAGTGTCTTCTCTTGGGTAGAAATGTGTCTGTGACAGAACGAGATGGGGACAAATTAGGAAAGCTTTTAAAGACTTCTGGGCATTTATAGACCTAGACACAATGCTGAATTTTCTTTTGTATGTGATTTTTTTCTCCGTGTGGAAGGGAACATGTTCAATATTCCTTAGCATATCTTTTGTATGAAGTGTGATTAAACACTTTACAATGTTGACCAGCTGCTCTGGATTGGAATAATTACAATAGAAAAGGTTTTATAGAATAAAAGGTAGTTATTGAACCAGCCTGATAACATGTACAAAATAATCTGCAAGCAGTGAAACATAGATTTACTGTTAAAGAGAACCAAGACATGAAGTGATGTTAAAACTGAACTCAATGTTTGTCTTTTTATTTTCTTCTTTTTTTTTAACCTGAAATAACTAACTTAAGTATTCTGGATTGTTCTCTACATCACTTTCTTTTTCTAAAATACAGGCCTTTTCTGCTTGACTCTGTGTGTGGCCTGATTAATTTCACCTTTTAAAATTATTTTTGTGTCTTTGATGGTACAGCTGCATGTTTTGACTGCTGCATGTATGTGTGATATGGAACTTCCCTGTGACTCCCTCTCTGCTTTTTGTTGAGATCCTGATACAGGGGTGTAAAAATAATTTTAAGGCAGTTTAATGTCTGTGCTTATGCTGGGGCCGCATTCATTCTGGGAGCAAAAAGCCAGGAGGAAGCAGTTTCCTGGTTTGTTCTTGAGCAATGCACGGAAATTGGATTGAAGGTGATACTACGGAAGAGTTGTTGTGTAACATTAAGCAAAGTATATTCCAATTCAGTATCCTTGAGGGATGGAGGAGGGTTCGGAGGTAGTATTAAATGTCAAAAAAATGGTCATCATATCTTACAGAGAAAACTTAGAACATTCCTAGAGATTCAGAATGACCAAAAAAGTACTGGATATGAAATAGTTATGTGTAAACACCTCCAGTATTTTAATGAAAAGTTGCAACTATTTCCAAGGCTCAGTGAATTAGATTAAGTTTAGGTCACTGTTAGGGCCACCAGCTGCAAAATAGAGACAGCTGAAAAATGACCTAGTGATTGTATGAACATCCTTCCATATGTTTCTGATTTATAATCAGAATTTTTTAAAGCTGAACACATTACCCTTATTCCTTGCATTTCTGGAAAAGAAACAGACTCCTTGTATCAGTTACTGTGTTATAAATGAATAAAGCACATTTTAAAAATGGTGCACAATAGTAAACAGAAATCAAACTATGGTTAACAAATACAAGTGGTAACTGGAGTAATAGTACTGTCTGCTATTTACCCAGACCCCTCTGTTGAACATATGTTCTCTTGAACTTTGCCTATATATCATCAGTTATATCCTGAATCAAAAGCCAACCTACCTCAATTTATTAAAATTGCTTAGAATTCCTTCCTGAATTGACATTACTTCTTTATAACGATATCATCATTTGTTGAGAGCCATAACTATGTCTACAGGGACACTAGAGTCAGGGCTCCAGGACTCATTGGCCTTATATGTACTTTACTTCTACGTTCCTGTTATCTGTTCCTTATGTTATTCATAGCTTGAATATGACTACTTGACTCTCTGTATCTATGGCTGATCTTCATATTTATCTATTTTTTCCTTCTGTTGTGCTTTATAATAGGGGAAGGTTGGTTTATTTTTTTCTCTGTAGATGATGAATTTATGCAATGAATTATGAGATTAAGGTATTATTTATTTTCCTCTAATTAGGTTGTTAGAAATGTAAATTTTGGACAAAATAGTATAAAACATTATATGATAAATGTGTATATTTGTGGAGTTCCATAACTTCCAATAGTGTGTACACAATTTGGTTTATAGCTGAAAAGTTCATACTCTTGCAGTAGTATTGGAAAATGATTGCAAAATCTTTTTGGTCTATAAATTTTTGTTTAAAAAAATAGTATGTTCTCCTTTTGTGTTTTTCAGATAGGAAATTCCTATGTTTATTGCTTGCAATGATCAAGTTGGGAAACAAAGAAGGAAATTGATTCATATTGTAACAGTGGAATGTGAATATGTTAAAAGAAGTCAGAAAACTTGAAATGTAAACCATCTGTTTTCTATAAAGCAGTTTCTTTCCTAATCTATGTAACTTTTATTATCAGAATACTGAAGTAAATATCTCAGAAAGTAAGCCTTATAAGTATTAAATACCAACAACAACAAAAAATGGAAAAAGGCAAAATACATTCCCACTGTTTTGAGGCTAAAGGACGAAATGTAGGCAGTTGGATTAAACTACTATTATTTCTCTTTCTTTATTTTGATTTTTACAATAGCCTCTTGTGGTATAGATTTTGTGGAAAAAATCTGTTTGTCAGTTCTGTTGTAGTTTTGAGAGCTTTAATTTTGTGGATTAAAGTTTAGTCATAACTGAATGTTTTCTACAAATCTGTGAGGCTTTTCCCCTATAGGTTTACATGGGTATGAAAATGTTCTACAGTGCTCTAACCCAACCTTGCTAATTATTGTGCACTCTGAATAATGCTGATAATATTTAGCTTAGAGTTCATGAAAGTTCTTATCTTGTTTACACAGATAAGACTTGGAAAACATGGTTTTTCRGAATAGTTTGTCCAAAGCTAAAAGTAGAATTGAGATTTCATTTTTCTCAGTTGCTGTGTTTCTGGTTATGTTTCTGTTGGTGTTTTAATTAGGATCAGGAGTGCGTTTTTGAAGCGAATCTCCTGATAACTGCAACTTACTGCACCTTGATTCACATCACAGTGCTCTTTGAAATATGTGGACTATTCTTTTTGAATGTAACAAACCAGAAGATGTATGTATTTAGGGGTGCACCTGATGTGCTGCAGCTGCTGATAGATTTTAATTAGTGGCTAGGGCTAGTCTGAAGTGTAAAGCTCCTCTCCCTCAAAAAACAGAGAGTGGGTCTCATGGCCTCATCACAAGTATTTTGCTCTACTGATCCACCCTAGTGCTTCACCTTAATTGCTAATGCAGACACAGTGTTGTAAACCAGATCAGGCTTTGTTTCTGTATTTACTGACTGCTGTAAATAAACTAATTAAGCTGTTTGATACTTGTTAGGTTTTGCTGTTGCTGATAAAATAAGTAGCATTTTAATACATGTTTAGTTCTTAGTTTATGAATCTATTTCCTGCTTAAAAAGACTATATAATATTCTGAAAATAAATACCAGAGCAAACATGAAGTAAATATGTTTTGATACCAAAATCTATGTCATTATGTAGTGGTATAATTTGGTTTATACAGAGCTCCACACTTAACACGGCTAGGCTGCTTTGTGTACCTGAATCAGTATGGGTGTCTGTCTGCTACAGAACTCCGCAACATGGAGCATTGTAGACATGCTGTTCCCAAATTTAATGAGCTAGAATATGCCTTGGCATATAACCATAGTTGGTAGTGCTTAAAAAAAAGTTTAAAATTCAACTATATCAAGGCAATAAGCATTTACTAGTAGTGAAGAGCAAAACCAGCATGTTACCATAGTCCAGGATAGTGAGAACATAGAACTGGGTGTGGAATTCAAAATAAAGGTTAGTGTACGATATCCTGCCTCTGACAATGGCCATAAGCAGATGCTTTGGGAAGACTGAGAATAGGACAAGCATGTACGTTTCTTGTCTCATCCTGTCTCCAAATATTCTTTCATTCTCCAGCTATCCTCAGCTCAGCACTTTTGTACCTACTGTGCTTTGTCTGTTTAACAACCTATAATGGATCTCTTCCAAGAAACGCAATTACTTATCCAGTCTTCCCTTGAAACCACATATAAAATTGCTGCTGCATCCACTGTGTTCTCAGGCATGCAGTTTAATGGGCTGACTACTCACTGCTTACAAACTTTTGTTTGTCTAGTTTGTACCTGGTACGTACTAGCTTCATTTGATGGCTCCTTGCTCTTCTACTGGAGCAGTTGATCCCTGGACCCATGCTGTCTATGCAACTCATAATTTTGCGGGTATCTCCTATATCTCCACTTAGCCATCTCTTTTCTGAACTAGTGAGTTCTAGCTTACTCCATGTTGCTTATATAGAAGCCACTCCTTACCTTTGGTGACCTTATTACCTTTCTCTGATCCTTTTCTAATTATGCCATATGYAGAGATTATAGCTACTTGAAGGGCATGGAAATCAACAGTGTGTTTTAATGTCTGGGTGAGCCATGGATTTATAGTGGCATCATAGTGTCTCTTGTTTTCTATTTCTCTCTAGTTACTCTCTACATTTGAGTTTCCTTTTTACTGCTACTGGGTACTAAGCCAATGTTTTCATTGAACCATCTATTATTACTTCCAAGTCTTGCTCCTGAGTGGTGGTGGTGAGGTCATGCTTCGTTAGTTTTTATGTGAAGCTAATATAATCTTTTCCATGGATATCGCTTTTCATTTAACAATGTTGAATTTCATTGGCTATTTTAGCATCCTGAGGCCCTTTTGCAGTCATTCTTCATTGGCGCTTAGCATCTTTGTTGTCATCTCACTTCTCAGCCTGATTTGTCAATCTTTTGCAAGTATATTAAATTGAATAAATTCCAGCACAGGCCCTTTGCAGAATTCCCACCAGTGGGCTCCCTCCACAGCAAGAACTGACCTTTTGTTCCTATGCTGTTTCTTATATTTTATTTGATTTTGTCCGTGCTGTCACCTCTTAATCTGTGGCAGTTTAATTTCCTTAAAAACCTTTCAGAAATTTTTGTAGGCTGTTTGGACCAGGATCTCCCTTTTCCACATACTTCATGATTCCTTCAGAGAACTCCAAGAGATTTGCAAGGTAAAAACATCATGGCTTTCACAGAAGCCATGCCCAGTCTTACCAGAGCAAATTGTATTTATCTAGGTATCCATTAATTCTGTACTTTATTATAACTTCTCATTTCTCTAATACAGACATAAGGCTAGCAAGTCTGTAGTTCCTTGACCACCCTAAAATCTTTTTTTAAAGAATAGCATTGTATTTGCCACAGATAAGATACGATAATATTAATTGAATTAAAAGTGAGTTATGATGGTTCTGCTTGTAATACAATTCTCATGTTCCATCTGAATGAGTTTAATGTAATAAGACAGCTCTAAAGTTTTCAATAATTATCAGTTTGAATTATATTTAAACTTTAAGAAATGTGTATAACTAGTTGCTGCAAAGTCAGTATCTTTAATTCTACTTTAAAGCTAAGCTTTGCTTCATAAATGTTTCTAAAAAGCAGAAAGCTTGTGATAAAAGATAGAATACTTGTACTATATTTGAATAGTGTTCTTTCTAAAGCAAGCCTTTCAAAAAAGCCTGTATTAATTTAGATTTGCACTTTGTGCACTATTCACTTATACTTAAAATCTGAAATAGATGAGAAGTTATAAAGGTTCCCTAAGGTTAATATGCTACATGTTTATATTAATAAAACTATAAAGTTATAGATATTTATCTTTAAATTTATGTGTATATAATGTACATACGCTTTTAATATGATTATTTAAATTAAGTAATGAATACATACATATATTCCTCCTTCATGAAGCCAGAGGTACCTGAGGTTGATAAATGAGGAAGATAAATTCTGCTGCACTGTAAATTTGTGGGGCGACCATAAACTATTTTGCCATGAATATTATATCAGAAAGTAGATAAGAAAACGGGGAAGAAGAGAAAGAATGGTTTTCTTGAGTTAGCTGACCTAAGACCCACAACTTAATAATGATATAATACATTTTGTATCCACAAATTTTTACAACCAGTTGTTCTTAAAGACTATATATGTTCTTAAAAGTTATATTCATGGGCTTATGAGGAATTTCTTTCCATTAAAAAAAAGTATCATTAAGTATTTTCATTTTGTTAATATTTTAGTTGTTGCATCAGAAACCGCAATATACTAAGATGGGCTTCAAAAAATAACTGAAATTGTAAGAGAAAAAACCAAGCCTGTCTGAAACTTTTTAGAAATTCTAATACAAATTCACTCGCGTAATTTTCTATAGCCTTTTGTTTTCCACACTTAAAATATAATGTAAAATTGGTAGTATGATGTATGCTTCTGTTTCTTGCATTCATCTGTTTTTCTTGTTGAAAATGGTGATTCTTCCTCACTGCTAACAAAGATTTATCAGGAAAAAAGTGCTGAAAAATAAAGAATTTAATAAAACAAAAGCAGTACAGTGCCCTATAATATTATCTTACCCTGTAGCTATTTGGATCTGTTTCTAGGCATAAGACATAATAAAAAACTTTGCATAGCTCAAATAGTATATAGTACTTTGCTTTAGGTTACTTAAAGCAATTTTTGTTCTACTTTGAAGCAGAATATAGCTAATTGGTATTAGCTATGCAGAGGGGTAGTCTAAATAAATAACTTAAAAAAACTGGAATGCTACTACTTGTATCTGTTCTACTTGATGAACAATTCTAATAAAAAGATTATATTACATTTTTAGGTGCCTTCTAAAATAATATGGACTCAAACGCAGGTAAAATGTAGATACTAATGGTTCAGTTGTATTAATGCACATCCTTTTCCCTGGATCCTAAGCCCTTTGAGGAAAGGTCATTTGTTGCCTATATTGCTAATCAGCTAAAATCTCCTTTGAAAGAGTTGCGATAGTTGAGGTACAAGCTGAAAAGTAAATATTATAATACACCTTGGCAGGACACTGCAAATATAATATGAGGAAGATTTGAAACTCAAAGTTTGTGATTTTCCTGTCCAATTAGAAACTGGAAGAAGAAACATCTATATTTCTGGAAGATGTGGAGGAACCTTGTGGAAGTATTTTTATGATCTTACCCTCCTTTTCTCTAGTGTGTGTATTTTCTACTGCTGTCAGTACTAGGATGTATAGCTGGTTGGATTTTTGGCCATATCCACTTGTTCCTATTGAGCATGACGTTGATTTGTATTTTAGTCGTTTTGCAAGTTGGATCACTTTAGAACACAGAAGCTTTTTCAGGTCAATTTTCTTCAGCTTAGGCTGTGCACCCAAGGATGGGTGGGCATCATCAACCCAGGTTATATATCAGACTGCTATCTAATGCTGAGGTGAGTGCTCATTGCTCCTAGTATTATGCTTTTTACTACATCAGTAATAGGACATTTACCTACACTAAAATCCTATCTCCACTTTATAGATGTATCTTAAATATCCCAAACTATCCAACTGGTCTAAAATGGATATAAATACCCTACAACTAAGGAAAAGTTTCCATGCATACTCATTAACAATGATTACTTCACTGAAAGTAAGGATGGAAGTAGTTGTCTTCTGCTTCGTGATCTTCTTCAGTTTCATGATCATGTGTTTCATGGTCGTCTTCTGCTTCATCGTATTCTTCTGGTGTTAAAAATCGTCGAAACACTGGTGTTCTTAGCTGAGTTGACTTGTTGACATTAACATTTTGTTCACCATAATAAATGGTTCGAATGTGAGGGAAGCAAAAGAATGCATATTGGCTTATTGGAATCGTAAGCTTATTTTGGTCCACTCGAATATAGGTTAATTGGTTGGTGTTCAATGGATCAATAGATGGACACATCAAAGTAACATTTATGACTGTAAGAGAGAGAAAAATATTAATTAAAATACAGAAAATACTTATATTTAAGACCTATTGTGAAAGTGAAACTTATGTTTTGAAATTTAAAACGGAAAATATTTTTGCGGTGCACAGTATTAATATAATCCTTCCCTGTGTTTTAAATCAATTTTGTAAATGACAGTGATAACAATGTGCAAAGTATAAGGTTGTAGGTTAAAGAAAAAAATAAATATGACTACCACTACAATTTGTAATTACTGTTTTATGTGAATGGAGTATTTTCATAATTCCTTTTCTCTGTATGTTTTTATCAATTGCCTAATCAGAAGCAATTTTCAAAAAGGTTTTAGCTTGTTATATGAAAAACTGGTATTAACTTTTTAAAAAATTGCAAATTAGGGGTAAGGTGCAAAAATAAAATCTTTTCTAATTTCACCAGTTTGGTCTCAACTAACCGAGGATGTGTTTACACTGCATCTTGAAGAAGATGGGATGATATTCTTCCTGCAGTGGAAGCTGATCAAAAGCTACATAGCTGCATTTGCTCCCGAGAAGCACAGTGTGTATGAACTCTGGGTCAGTGCCGCATTAACTGGTTAGTTCAGAACACTAGTGGCTCAAGCTCACCTCGCTGCAAAGGATATCGGAGTACCTCTTGAACAACAGGCAACTTTGGATGTCTGCTGGATTCTGTGCTTGGTTTATACATGACCTAACTGAGAAGCTGTAAGGTGGCAGGTCCTCGAAACCAAGGACACAACAAAAGAGATGTTTCTGATAGTGTTTGATTTAGGCTAAAAGTTCTTAATTCTGGATGGGAAATATGCCGAACTCACCCCCTCCCACAACCAATGCCAAAATCCACTAAGTTTTTTGCTTTTAAAGMATTACAACCATCAACGTACTTTCAATGTCATTGTCTTCAATATACAAATGCTGCAAACTTCTTGGAATATAGAATACTTGTTTCAATTTGTTATGTCCAAGATTAAGTTCTAGAAGGTTAGGTAGATTAAAGGTGTTGCGCGGAATGTTCTGCAGGTTATTGTGGGACATTCTTAAAGCAATGATTTTTGGAAGTCTGTTGAAATAGTTTTCTGGAATATAAGAAATGGAGTTATTTTCAAGAGAGAGATACATAAGTGACGATGGTAGATCAGGAGGCATAGTCTGTAATTTGTTGTTGCATAAGTTGAGCTGCATTAAATTTTTCATGTTTGAAAAGGGTTTTCCTTTGAGTATTGAGTCGTCAAGAAAGTTATTGCAAAGGTCAAGCATGGTTATGTTGGGTAATCCTTCCAATGCATTTCCAGATAACCGAGAAATCTTATTGAAACCAAGGAGGAGTCTCTCTAGGGAGCTGGGGAGTGGGAATGGAAATTCTTCTAACTCATTATGTTGTAAATGAAGTTGCACTAAGTTTGAAAGTTTGGCAAAAACACCATGGTCAATCATATGAAATTTAATTTTGTTGTGGCTGAGGTTAATTTCCCTTAAGAAGGTAACATTAGTGAATGGTCCTGCAGGCACAGCTTCAATATCATTGTTTTGCAGATAAAGTTGTTGGACGTGACTAGGGATATTTGGTATTGTCTTAAGTTTACGATGATCACAGTACATTGATAATGGAAAAGCTGGTGGACAAAAGCATTCTCTGGCACACTCAACCGGAAAAGGAAAGCGGGGAACTTCAGCTTGTGTATTTGGATTAAAATAATATGGCTGTTGATGATCTGGCTCCCCATCATATTCATCCTCAAAATCATAGTCTTCATATTGACAAAAGACCATAGCAGCCCAGAGGAGGTGAATGATTGATAGCTGGCTCAGAATCCCCATATTTAAATTTGTCTCTTGTATCCTGTTGATGAGAACAAAAAATAAGTTTATTAGATAGTCATAAAGTAAATCACATATAAGTTTCAGTTTTAAGAAGCAGCGATATAAATAAAGTAGAATGTCACTGTCAGTAACATTATTAGCAAAACCAAGTTTTAATCTGTACCTTCCAAGAAAACAGCCATAAACAAATACACTGTCCTTGAAGTAAACATAAGTTGTGTTGTCTGACTTCAGAAAAGGAACAGCTTTCTACCTGTGCTGTGCCTGTTACTGAAGGATACCATAACAGTTGGGAGTAGAAAAAAAATCCCAGTCTTCATTCCTTTCTCACTTTATTACAGAGAAGTTGCAAAAGGACTTTTTATATAAAGTGGTATAGTCTGGGGTTTGTATTGGACATTTGAGGTGTTGCATTCTTTCCAGCATAATGGCTTAAGCATCAGCCTTACAAGTCAGTTTTTAACGGGTGCAGATGGAATTCCTGAGCAACGTTTCTTCCTCAGACCTTTGGAAACACATAGATAGCCTTATTAAACTCTGTCAAGCTGAAAACTTTTTTTGCAAATGTGTAAGTTATTCTCACTATGAACTTGCATCACACAAATGGTGCGTGGTCAATATCATAGAATCATAGAAGTGTTGTTTGGAAGGGACTTTTGGTGATCATGTAGTCCAGCCTCGTGCTCCACGTGTTTCCATCCATCTCCAACAGTAGATTAGATCAGCCTAGACTTTGTCTGGGTGAGCCTTGAGAATCTTCAAGGGTGGAATTCCAGCATCTCTCTAAATAACCCAAGTTAGTGTTGTACTACACTCCTTGTGAAGAAATTTTCTAGTCTTACTAAGCATCCAAGCCATGGCTTGTGTCTGTTGTCCTTGTTTTTAAACAAAGTTACTTTTGTTAAAAATATATATTCTCAACTAAGGTGAGGTAATTGCAGGATTGTTTCTATAAATAGAACAGTAATATAGATTACTTTGAAATATAGTATTTTATGTAAAAAAGAAATTTATATGGCATTGATGATTTTATGTTCTGTGGCATTTTGTTGTTTTTCTATTATTTTCTGCAAAACATGGCTGACAGTACAATGCATTAATGATAATAAAATTTAATTTTTCTGTTCCTGTAATTTAATTAAATCAGATGCAATTCAACCATTGTGTACTGCACATCATGTAAAATCTTCATTGATAGAAAGTTTTCTTTATAGTCTTCCTATGCTTCTGTAATCATTTGTTCATTATAGACATGAACTAATTTCAAAGTACCCTTCTGAGGTGAAATACTAATGTTGTGAAAAACTAATAATTTTGCATGTCAAATTTCTGATGCTCAAAGCCAGACTAACATTTTAGAGCACTTTATGCGGTCAGAGGAACCCTATTTGGCAGAATTAGAGTTATGAATCATGTCAAGCTGTTCAACTTAAACAACAGATGAGTCGAAATGTAACATTGCAGGTCAAAGCATATAAATTATGGAAAATTTTAGGAGAATTTGCTCAGTAAAGTGTGGGAATCCTGAGGCAGAGGAAAGCAGATATTCTCAGGTTTTTTTATAATGACATTCATGTTTCTTAATCAGGGGACTCTCTTCTTTGTTTTCTTGATGCTCTTAATTTTTTTTTTTTTTTTTACCAAATAATTAGTCAGCAACAAAGGAGATGAGACTTACAAATGCTAATTTCCTATGCTTCATAGTGGTGATTAATTCCTAATGCATGATGTATTCTACAAATTGAACAAGAGAGAGAAAGAATCCTAAGAAAAAAAAGTAGCAACAATCATGGAATTTAATACATCCTCATAATCTTCCTGTGTTGCGCACAGCCTGTGTGTGACAGTGGCTGGGTAAAATCATTTGCAGTATTGTCTAACTTGCATTTCTAACTTTGTATCATTTGTATTTGAATGCTCCTTTAATCAAGTTTCATAACTGATTAAAATCTTAAAAACTGGTTTGGATGGAGTCAGTTGTTTGGAACCACACTGTAGGTAGGTCCTCAGCAAAGCCAGGGTCTCCATAACCCTACAGCATCATCAGATGTCTGAGCTAATCTAAGTAAATGGCACAAATATGTCTACACAGAGAGCAGCCTTGCACTACAAGCATTGTATAAATGCACTATACTGATAAACTATGCAGACACTTGGTGGGTTGAGAAGCAATACTGTGCTTCAGGAGGAATTAATTGATTTTCAGATTTCAGGCAGTGTATATTGGGAGAATACCTTATTACCATATTTCTAACTTCTAGTCAGACCTGGTGGTGTCTACCTACATAAAATCTGTTTCTAAACCCTGTGACTTGATTCTGTTTTTCGTGAACAGATCCTTACACAATCTGTCCCCCATGCCTATTTCATGTTCTTGGTTTCCTTTTGATTCCTGTTACTCCCTCTCAGTTTTAGTCCAGAACTTTAGCTTCACCTTCTGGTTCTATTCTCTTAGCACTTCTACTAGGTGTCACAAAATTTCCAGTTAATAATTTTGGTTCTCAGTGCCACAATAGTCCTTAGAAACCAGGAGGAACAACTCAGGAGAGTCCTGCTCAGTTTGAGGAAAAAGCTTACTTAGGCCTTCATGCAATTGATGCACTTGCCAGGTAGACAATGTAAAGAGAACTATCATCACTTCAGATGGAATGATAAGTAACAGGTACCAAAGTCTCTTGCTGGTTTTATGGAGAGAGAGGACCTGGTATTTGCGGGGATTTTTTTTATACCTTGGCTGTAGTTGAGCGTGTTTTTGGTAGAATAGTAACTGTCCTGCCAGGCTTGCAGGTCATGTCTCAAAGCACTGAGATACTAACACTTCTTCATGAAATATTTCTAAGAACTTAACTAGCTTTAAAACAAGGAATCATGTCAGGTGAAACTTGATAATGGGGGAAGCAAGTCAGATGCACACAATATGATAAACTGCATACTTACAAAGTTGAAAGAAAATAGAAAATCTTAAAAGCATGATTCTCTACCATCTGTAATAAACTCAAAGTTTAGTAACTGTATTTGTAAGCAGTTCACTAGCTGAAAGCTAAAAATAATATAACATGCATGAATCACTCTTAACTGCAAAAATAACACAATTGGTTTGTTTTATTCCTGCTTACCAAGAAAACTTACTTTTTGGAAGTCTGTGAAGCTCAAGTTGTAGAGGGCAGCAAGTTATTGTGCTGGTGAAATCATCTAAGAAATAGCCTAACAGCTGGAGGAACAAAAGATCTCTCTAAGCCATATTTTGTGGTGAGGAGCCTTGTGGGAAGGCAAAGGAAAATAATAGCCTTAGCCCCTCTTCTGATTTGCCAGTAAAAAAAAAAAAAAAAAAGTTTTGTGCCACATCATCAGTTACTGTAGATGCTGTGTCATAAGTCTGTGAAGCAATTTCTCCTTTTGTTAAAATCACTTCAAAATTATTTGCAAGATTCTTTCAGTGTTACCAGTTCCCATTTAAAAAAAAAAATGAGAGAGTAAGACTTCAAAAAATATTTCAGAGGTTGTTAGTTCATAATGCAGTTTCAACTACAATGATTCAGTTACACAATGGATTTTTCCTCTGGAGGATGAAGTTAAGAAACAGTAAAAAATTAACCTTATCAAGATTGAGGGAAAGCATGTGCTATAGAAAAGTTCTTATGAACATCTTCCATTTTATACTTTTTTCCCTCCACAATCCATATTTCCTGTTTCCTTCCTGCAAAGTAGTTGTGCTATACAAGGCTGTTGGTATGATGATGTACTTCTCAATGTTGTTTTAAAGTTGTAGTCCAGGATTCACAGTAAGTTTCCAACATGTTTTTGCTAAGATGTATAGAAATGGCATAAATCTTCCAATGAAAAAGACAAGTATGACATGAGATATAAACTATTTTACTGAAGAAAAATGTTTTTCATAGCTTTTAGGAGGGAGAAAAAAAAGCCACGGTTATCTGCTTTTGCTGCTATATGGTACTTAAATAACTGTGATATATGCAAAGAGTGGAGAAAAAGGACATTTTTTTTTGTTAAAGTGAGACGCTGTTCTGGATTAATTGTATGATTTATCAAAAGCATTTAATTATGCTTTTGGTTTGGTAAAAGAATTACATTATTTCAAAATCTATTCACAAGTAAGAATCTGGTTCTTAAAAAAAGCTTAAGTGCCTTAGGGGTATCGTATTTGAGAAAATAATGCAATAGTAAGGTTTACTACTTTTTTGTCTTTGAGTTTCCTGAAGCTGATGATTTGCCTGACCTTTTCAAGTTTCCTCTGTAACATTGAGGACAAGAACATTATTTAAGAAGATAAATCATGCGTGATTCTAACGTTTGGAATATAAAGAAGAGCACCAGAAGTGCTCACCAGAAGTGAGCAAAAACAATATTGTAGGAGTTGGCAATACTGGAACTAAAATAAAGCAGTCATGTATTTATGTAGAGAATACAGAATATAAGGGAGAGGTTGAAAGAGTAAAATTAAAACTACATGATCCTTTATTAACAGTACTGTAAATAGTTGAATAGCTACCTTTTACCACTAAACCCAAATAATACTAAACAACAAAAGTAATTGATTTTTAAAATAATTAGAATACATTCATAATGATGAATGAAAAAACCCCACCAAATCTGTTATGCCAGTTAGTAAAATGTTATTTGCTGCTACAAAGCTTGGGGTTTTTTAAGCACAAGACAAAGAATATGGTGCAATTTTTTGGAAGCTCCGTTATATTAACAGTTCTAAATAAAGCACATGCAAAAATTAAAACTATTTTCTCTAAAGATAAAAATTGGACCAAATTAGAATTTTAATTTCATACCTGATACTTTTCTATTGTTTTCAAATATGGATTGTGTCCCAAATCCTCTTAAGCTATCAGGAGACTTAAAGTCTCATGATGCATTTAAAAATCCATGGTGGCAGAGCAAAAGAGTCTGTCCTTTTGAAAAATTGCAGCAAAGCTCTTGATTTAAAGCATATTTAGCTGCAGAAGATGATGCAGATCTAGCCATGGGATATATTAAGACTCGGTTCCTTTTTTTGTTGCATGACCTATCTTGGATATAAACAAGTCTATACTTTGTGACCTTGGTCAACTTGTGTGGTTTGATCTTCTCTTAGTTTTGGTTTGAGGTGTGGTAGGCATTTCCTTACAAGGAGGATGATGAGAGGATTAAATTTAACATCATTCAAGTAAGATTTCTTGTTTCAAAGGCTGTGACAAATCTATTAAGTTTTCAGTGCGTTTTGGTTTTCAGTTTTAAAAAAACGTGTTTCATAAGGACTTATTTTTACTGTTGAATTTGTAAATTTTTTTCATCATTTTACTTATGCAGTTGTGATGCAAAGCGAGATGTATATCAAGCTAGAAGTCAGGGTTGGCTTGAAGCTGATTTATTTTCTTAAGCTAAACTTGGATGGATCCTTTTTGTAAATTAAGATGTTTGAAATTTTATCATCTTCATTAACTGCATTCAACTTACGAGACTTGCTAGCTTTTTCAACTTTGGTTCTGAACTGAAGGCTTAAGAAAGGGGACTGTTCTAATATTTTGTGGGTTTAGGTTTGTTTAGCTAGTTGAGTAAACTTAAAAAATTTGAAATTTCTGAATTTTAGCCAAAATATTCATAGAATAAGTAGAGAAAACAACCAGTGGCGCTGAGGTGAATGGGATTGGCCCTGATATAAGAAGGAATAAATTATACTGCTGGCCTTTTCCCTATATTTACCATCTTACTATAAAAGATTCTTGGGTTTTTCTGGGTTTCTTCCCCTGTTCTTCCCCCCGCCCCCCAAATTTACAATGGTCCATATGAAGCCTAGAGAAAGGAAAAAAAAGGTGCATATTGTTCATAAAGGATTAAAGGAAATCAAATGAAGCCTAAGCTGTGTAAGTTAGAACTGAGAACCGTCTTGGAAGCATGATCTCGTTAGAATTAGAAAGTTCTTCAGCTAAGGTCTGGCCCTGCTATCAGACATCTGAAGAAAAGCCTAAAGCTCAAAATTTTAAAATCCTCAGTTGACAACTTCGAAGGAATTCTGTGTTTTAGATAAGAATTGGTGATGTTAGTTTGTTACTCCAAGTGATTGCACAGTAGAAAAGAGAATGCATGATCAAATATAATGAGGAAGTTTGAATGTTGTAATTTGGTTCCCCATAAAGCCTGTGGGTTTCAGAAGTAAGAAACAGCCTTAGGCATGAATCATCGAGACTGGGCTGCACTTCAAAGTCAGATTGTAGGCACAGAAAATGCAGATAGAAAACTCTTTGCATCTTAATTTCTAGGTCTTAACTGGCAGTCCACAGAGACTGTCAGCAGACCACCTGCAGCCTGTATGACTCTCGTTTGTGATCTGCAAAGGCACTTCTTACTTGTGCGTGCTATCAACAAAAGTAACTCGTTATCAAGACTGTAGTAGCTGCTGGATTTATTTATCCTGTGGCAGAACTAATCTGAAAATTCAGATACTGAAGTGTAGAGCTCTCAGCAAATCAAGATACTGAATTGCTTGATCTTGCAGAGCCTCCAGCCCAGCTGGAGCCCAGAGCACTCAGTTAATAATAGCTCTTACAGACTTCATGTTATTCTGCTCTTCAGTGGAAAGTCATTCTAGGAGCATGTCCCTGTGCAAATATGCATTTTTAAAGGTCGTGGAAAAGGGGCCATCAAATCATATCAACAATTCTGCAGAGCTGAGACAAGACCCAATCTGTTTAAAAAAGGAAAGGAAGACAGAGCTGTGCCGTGTGTGGGGCTTACCGTTGCCTCTGACCTGAACCTTGTTGTGTGGTCTTTACTTATTTCCTATTTAGTAGGTGGTATTACAAGATCAAAACTCTGGCAACCCTCATCTTATGCAGCCTGTGTTATATGTGTTGCTTTGTTTTGCTAGGAGCTACTAGGAAGAACATGTTGAGCAACTGGAAACAGTTGAGTTTACAAAAAGTATATTTGAAAAATAATTCCTAAGATTTGCTAGACTGTAGATTTTGCATGTATTGATCAAAYGGTACTCATTCATTGACTCTTCTAATCAAAGGCAGGTTGTGGTTGGTGGTTGATTTTTATCAGTGTTAACTTGAGTATGCATGCTACAACCATGAATTTAAAGAGGGAATTAAAGATGTTTTTGTGTAGGTTTATGGCTGCATTTCAAGAATGCACTTTTCAGGTGACCATGAAGTCCTAAAAGAATGAAAAAACCAAAATTTGTCCTATATTTTTACAGAAATCCGTATAAGTTAGTGGGTATCCTAAGCCCTGTGATGGGTTCATTGGGTGCTTATTATTGTTCTGAAATATAAACATGTCTTTTCCTCTCATCCATGCCATGGGATATGGAGGATTTTTTTCTCTGTATCTTCTCCTCTTCCTCCACTTATGTGGATTTGCTCATTCTGAGTTGAGTAACATTCCCTCTCTTTTTGTTCTCCCTTCTTCCTAAGCATTCCTTTACTTACTGAAGTTGTTGAATTTTTCTCAGATTCTACTTTTTCTGTATTTCTGTATTTTTCTTATTTTGTATTTTTAAACTGTATACTTTTTGTGTTTTGTTTTTTCAAAAAACCCACACCTTTGAAGCATATTACTAGTTAACAAATGCAACTACACTTGGATCTCAAAGACCGATCCTGGTATAGAACAAATGACTGGGAAAGAGCAAGAGCTTATTGACCTTGTAACAGGGAATTAATATAATCCCATAGGCAATTGTGGAATAACTTCTACTAATAAACAGTAATACACTGAATTTTTCAAGCAGAATTCACTAGAAGCATCTATGCATCTAGAAGTAATACATTAGGAAGCCCTGGTCTCATTAGATGATTGGTTGAACATGTGCAATGAACAATTTGTATTGCAATTTGTTTTGCTTCATAAGCAAAAGCTAAGTATCAAGCCTCCTGGCATGTTCAAATTTGTAATACTGAAGCTTTTTGAATGTAAGGGTGGGTGTGAGGTTTTTTTGCTATCAATATCAATTTACAGTAATGGATAATTGACTTTGAAAGACTAATAGAAGAGGAGGGTTGTAACTTTTTTCTGAATGTATTGCTGTGTTAGAAACCTTAGGAGATTGTAATACTATATTGGGGGGGTTACTTTTTTTGATATATGGATTTTACTTTCTACAGCAGAGGCATTTAAATAGTCCTCATTGTATAATGTTTCTACTACCACAATAACAAGTAATCATAAACAATGATACCAGCATAATCAAATGAGTTTAAAATTCATGTAAGCAATAATATCTGTAGCAAATAGTGTCTGTTACTCTAAAATACCCTGGACTATTGTATGAAATTATAAATCTCTTCTGAGGAGAGTCACTGTTGTCAGCTGACATTTATATTTTTAGTAATTGAATAGTTTGTTTAATAAATATATTTTGCTTTCTACTTTGTATTTTTATACAGCCTACTTTGGTTGTTCCAAGATAGATAACTTTGGGCTATATTTTCCTCCCACATGGAGTTCTGGGATATTGCCTGCTTAATTGGAGATTTTGTATTTGTGATTACACCAATATAAAATGGGAGTGTATGCCTGGTTTTGCAACCATTGTTTACTGGTGCAGGTATATTCATTTCCTTTAAGCAGCATTAGCAATTGGACCTCAAACTTTAGCATAGCCTTTATTTTGCCTGATTTGTGTCCTATATAAAATTATATAGATGATCATAGTATATGACAGGTGTCTTGCACTCATTAAGAAACAAAAGTAATAAACATTGTAAATAAAACTAAAAGAACATGCAGTGTTTTGTAATGGAGGAAAGTGAGAAAGGTAATATAGCTGAACATAGAGTGCAGAGATCCTTGAGCAGTACCAATCCAAGTTGGTAAGTCCAAATAGAGTAGTACCGTTTGTACTTGTCCTTATTGCTTCTGTAATAGTTTATTCAGTGTAATTTATTTGAGATAGCATAAAAGGACACTCCTTTTATAATTACCATTTTTAAAAAATATCAGTGTACCTTTCAGTTCTTTAGCAGTTTAGGCATGACCCTCAAGTCTTAAAACAAAAAAAAAAAATCAGCAAAATCTGAGGACTCTCATCTTAATATGTGAAGTTGACTAGAAACTTGCTGCTCACTGGGAGAGCATTCTTAGCATACACTTTAACTGTCTAACTTCATTCCTTGAGTCTATTCCAAAATAGTCAGTTCTACTCATTTATTTCAAATAGAACTGCTAACTTCGGTGCCCTAAGGTGATAGATRCCTAAAAGAGATAATACGAATTCTACCCTTAGTAATTTATATTAATACCTTATTCATTAGCTTATTTTTTTCATTCATAGCTGTGGACTTCATGCATTTTTGTTAAAAGAACTAGAAAATGTGCCTGCAACTTCAGATTGTTCCCATCTTTGTATCCAATCTGCAAATCATATGTTTATAGCCAAAAAAATAAGCTTTTTTTTTCTTTAGGTACTTTCAGGCAAGGATAAGGAGTAGTTGTCTAAGTTATCTGCCAAAGAATTCCTGAATGATCATGCATAGGAAAATGTTCTGCATTAGCAGAAATTTTCCCCTTGTACGTGATGGAAAGTGCTTCCCATTTACTCTTTTGAGTGTGTTTAAGAATGAAGGTCCTTACTTGTTTTTACAGTGACTATAGAATGTATTTCTTTTCATGGTAGATGTATTTGAACRTTTCCAGACCAATAGATATTTACAACTGTCCTGCCTTGTGGTGCAGAGAATTTTGCCAGGCAGCCTTTCAGCTCTCTCCAGTAGTCTGGAAACTGGAGATAATCCTTAAACTGGTTCTTAATTTTTATTATCCCTCTTTTTTCTGAAGAATAAATCCTCTCATTTTAGCGCAAGACCTTGTAATGCTGGTATCGCAGCCAGCATTACATTTATGGCCTGCAGTACATTTTTTTTTTTCTGCAGTCAGAATCTGTGACATGGAAACTTTCATAGAAATACCAAGTATTATTATACGTCATTCATCTGTACCCTGCCGTATTCTCTTACAAGGCAAGATAAAATCTCTGTACCATTTATCTCCTTCAGTTACTCTCCATTTTTATCTCCATTTTGTTTGGATTTTCTTTAAATAATATTAACACTGTTTTGGGAAGGATTCTTGTCCATGCACCTATATTCTGCCTGATATGTAAAATAAATGTGTCGTTTGATTTATGGCAAGTAAGCACATTGAAGTATTTCTCTACTGTTTGAATAATTCGTGAGTCACAGCTGCTTCTTGGCAGAGCTGAGACAGGGTCTCATAGTTATTTTATCCAATCACTCTGTGGCAGGAAGTCTTCTGTTTCTTCTGTCATTGGCCATTCTGAGGTTCTTGAAAGGCCTTATGGCTGCTTCTGGTGAGGACTTGAACATGGTTCACACCTAAAACAGCATTCAGGTTAGCGGCCATTTCATTAGGGAGCATGAGGTGATCTAGGCATTAGTTACAGATCTTCCATGGTAATCAAGCAAGTGTCCTTGTTGCCATATGTTATGCTTCTGACACCTGACTCTTGCCTTGTCCTACCATTTTTTGAGAGTGGAGGTAATGCCTGCAACTATTTGTAGCCAAGATATACACATCCATAATGCTTTCTTAAAAAAAAAAAAAAAATATATATATATATATTAAAAAAACTGGGTCTTAGGGGATGGCATGAAACCAGTGCTTTGAGTGATTAGATTGAACTCTGTCAGAATTGGGCCAATAGTAGTAGCTGCCTTTAAAAATGTTAATATTTTATATGACTGCAAGACAGCTGCCCAAAACTCCCTTCACGTCTTTGACAAACACTAGGCTTATAGCTGAAATCTCTAAATTTAAAGTCTGTATGTTATGAAAGCAGTCACGGAGAGATGACTGGTGTAATTGTTTAGAACCGCTAATGGGTGAACTAGATACTAGGTTTACCCACAGTGGAATGTTTGAGTGGAAAGGTACTCTTTAGAAAGACAGAAAAGTTACTTTATGAAGCAATTGCACATCTAACAGATGTGTTTTCCATGCTCACATTTTCTCCTCTTCTCAGGTTCCTGTGCATTCTGATTTTGGGAGGGAACTGTTAAAGTGGGAAGCATGTGTTGCTCTYTCTGTTTTAAGCGCAAAGCACAAGAAGAAGCAGTATGCATCTATAATACACAGGTACTGCTAAGGCAAAGCATTCCTGAAACAGGAGAAATGAAATATTGCCTTATGTACGTATGCTCCAATGGAACGTGCTCAAGGAAAACATTTCAAAGATTTTTAGTTAGTATGGTAAGAAACCTTTTTATTTTTTTTAATGTGCACTGTGTTTATGGCTTTATCATAAATAATGATACAAGGTTTTTTTAAAGAGTAACTACTTTTTTTCTTCCATCTATTAGATAGAAGCAGTAAGAAGAATGTTGAAGATTGGTTTTAGATCAGACTTAGTTTTTACTTTTCTGAAATAGAAGATTGTGGGTTTGACTTTTAGAAATTCAATCTGAATGCACTTTATTTAGCTTTGAACAGCAATATTAATTGTTCCAGGAAGACCTTTTCATCAAGAAATTTTTTTTTTAGTAAGAAYCAAAATACCAAGTGATTATAGTACCAATGCATAATTTCCAACAGATTTCTCCTTGATTGTGGTCTCGAGGAGAAGAGATGGCCTATTGACCTCATACTAGCTTACTCTGCTTTGTGTTCTGAAAAGTCTATTGCTATATTGTATAGGTAAATGCTAATTGTTAACTGTGATCCTGACATGACAAATAAGGAATCTTTTGCCATGTTGCTTAAGAAAGTACTTTATGGGGTCTGGCTATGATAGTGGTAGATGGAGGTTTGAAGAATGTTTTCTTCTGCATAGTATCACAATAGACTTTATCTTCGTATCAAATGTGCCAAATTTACAGGCCGCTATATAGGAGCATAGTTTGCCAAGTAGAACATAAAGCCATTAACTTTGCTACCCAATTTAGGTAGATGTTTGCATGGAACATAGCTTCTAAAAGTACTCTGATTCTTTCATCTCAAAATTTATTGCATTACATGAAGATTCTGCTGGTTGTTATTATAGGACAGTATTATGCAGTTAATATGGGGGCAAAGTATTATACTGTTGTACTGACTTTTACTTACTACTACTGTATTTCTGAAAGTTATTTGACTTTCTTTTTCTATGTTAGTCATTTTATAAATGGAGTTAAATAAAAGTTCTTCTTTGCCCTCTGAAATCTAGTATTTGAGGAAATAGAAAATATTGGAAATAATAATTTACAGGAGGGTAATCTCTAAATGGAAATTGTATGTATTAGCTTAAAATATAAATGAAAAATATGCATTCCAAAAAGCAAAGTAAGCTTTTGTGAAATTATTAGTTTCTAGCTATTAAACACTAACTTTTTCTTGAGCAAGTAGTAATTACGCTGCATCACAGTATTGCTGCTGGAGAGATGAGTAGACAGTTGCTTTTATTATTCTTACAGAATGCTAGGTTATTATATCATTTCCTGAATCTGAGCATCAACTCATCAGGTTAATACATAAGCGGCTTCTTCACTTTCTTCATGCTAAAAAATTAGGCCCTATTACTGACCCATGAGTCACTTATTCAGTCTGTTCCTTGTTTCATCCTGTAGAATAGAAAGAAGATAGAAGAAGATAGAGCTGACAGAAGAGGAATAGTACGGTGTCTGGATGTTCTTCTTGGTGGCCTAAATAGGATATAAATTTTGGTAAAATAATATCTTTTAGAATGGCAGGCCAATTCTCTTCCACAAATAAGAAACAAAGGAGTTAAGGTATWCTGTGAAGAGTGTTTCTGGAAGGAAAATATTTTCGTTGGTCTTTATATCTAAAAAGCACTTGGAAATAACACAGGCTGAACAATTAAGAGGCAAGTGCATGCTTGTGTCAGTGGCTTGCTCCCTCTCTGTCCCTCAGGAAATTTTACATCCTTTGGCAACCAGTCAGCTGGAGATTTTTTCCATGCGTAACAGAGAATGTAACTCCTTAACAGTTACTGCAAATGTAATTGTGAAGACAACATATTAATTTCAATGTTGCTCCCTTTGACTCTGATAGAAACCTTTGTATAGGTGATGGGTAGTACATGCATAATGAATCTGATGTATGAAACATACTGCACGAGATGCATAGATGGTCTATCTATATGCAGCTAGTCTAATGCATCCAAGGCTTGTTAAATGTACTGCTTATGCACAGGGAGTTTGTGGCAAGACTTAGCTGTGTGTGGAAACGTGTGGGATTCTCGTCAAAACTGCATCCACAGTGGTGCTGTTCCAGAAATCTCATAGTCTTCAAATTTCTCCTGGACAAGAATTTGAGACAGAAAAAGTGTTCATGCATAGGAAAACCTGGCTGTATGGTATTCCCACTGCAATCATAGCAGCATAATGGTTAAATCCAGAATCGCATTGTTCAGTTGAGTTGAACTGTTCATATTTTATATGAAAAACTGCAACAAGTCTGTCTGTTGGCAGCATGTTCTGTTGAGCTAATCTTTTGTTGGCTAACACAAGCTTTGAGAAACATCCCAACTTGTTTCAAAATATTGATTAGTTTTGGAAGTCTCTTAAATATCGTGAAAGCCTTTCTGTTTATTTTATACTTAACACTGTCTTCCATCTCAGGTGATTCATTGAGTATGCAGGGTAAATCTTACGTTTATCTTAGCAGATAATTTTAGACAGTGGTATGTGATACGTGGCATTTGGAATTAGAGTCAGATTTTCATTTACTCCAGGGCTTTTCCATATGTTTCCTATTAGCAGCTTTGTTCTCAACCCTCTAGTCTCCCCAGAAAGGAGGAGAAAAAAAAAAAACCAAACCCAAGAAACAATCTTAAATTCTAAACATAGAGAAGGCAAAAAAAAAAAAGGCTTCAGAACATGATTTTATTATTTTTAGTTTACCATTGCTTTTATTGTCATGCTGGTGTTAAATTCGGAAATGGAAACATTAATGTTTCTTTTGTCTGTTGTGGTGTACCTTTAGTTTTTCTGGATAAATAGTGCAATATTTTAATGGGAATCTGCTCTTAAGACTGTGAAATGGTGGTGATGTTTGGCAGTATTATTAGTATTTACATTTGAACTTTCTTCTTTTCTTTGAACTTCATTGGGGGGGGGGGAAAAGCTCGTGTTACTAATTTTTGCTAATTTGTCATTAAAGAACAAACACTTGTGAAAATTTTTTTTTTTTTTTTTTTTTTTTTTTTTTTTAAATCAGGGCAACATGGGAAAATATCCAGAAACTTTGAGTAATGGAGAGAACAAATTGGCATAGTTCAAACTTGGAAAGTTGAGACCTCTTGGTTTTATTCAACTTTACCGGGCAGTCTTCTCTGAGATATTTGAAGTTTCTTGAACAGATTCCAGTGAATGCAACTACTTGTAGAATTACTAGTAGTAAATATCAAAATATTCGCTAGAAACTTAAGCTCTGAAAGATCTAACTCTCTAGATTTAATTTAAACTTGAAAAGAAACATCATAAGATTAGTAAATGGCCAACTATGGTTGAACGAATATGGTACATAGTTTTGGTAATTGTTGTCTTTGAGAGAGAGCGGAAATTGCTTCTTAGGACATAGGTAAATGCTTTTTGAAATTACATTAAATTATGTCAAAATTTCATAACAGTGAAGTTGTATCAGATTTCCTATGCATAACCTGTTTTAGGTAGCTGAAATTTTTTACCATTTTAGCAAACCAATATGAATGGTTAAAAACTTGCATATCTTAATTTAGATACTTTTTTCTACTGGTCTGATCTTAGGCATTTCTTTCACTTTTGGGAAATGCTGGTGCAGGAATTCCTGATGGGATGCTTGCTGATGTGAAACTTTTTGGAACTTTCCACTATGTTTAGAATAGCCAAACTTTCACTTCTTGATTTCTTAAGGAAGGGAAGCTTTTGTCTTTGTCACTTATTTCACTCAGTATCTTTTGATCCTCATTGCCAATTATAACCAAATTGGACACAGAATAGAGGGAAATATATATGTACTTGTTACCAACTTGTGAAAAATAGCAGCTGGGCAGGGGAAAGCGCTCCGAAGAGGTGCTTCAACTGAGGAAAAGACAGTTACAAATTCTCCTTCTTAGAGTAAGCAGCCAGATGGCAAGACGAAACAGAGATGTTGACTAACCCTTTGGCATACTTTTAGCTCTGTCACTTGGCAGCCAAACAGGTGGTAGCTGTGGAAGGCAGCTGTAGGAGAATATGCTGAGGTGTTGGTGTGAGGTAGAGACAAGCTGGAAGAACCTGAGGGTTGTAAGACTCAAATCCATAGGAAACCAGGCTTCTGTAGCTTCCTTGTTCATGGAATAACTTAGTGACAACACTGGGAATGAAGAGATTGTCCTTATCCTTCTAAAGCAGCCCAGGATGCTGTTAGCCGCCTTGCCGCAAGGGCACGTTGCTGGCTCATGTTCAGCTTAGAATCATAGAATAGAATCATAGAATCATTAAGGTTGGAAAAGACCTCTAAGATCATCAAGTCCAACCATCAACCCAACACCACCAAGCCCCACTAAACCATGTCCCTAAGTGCCTCATCTACACGTCTTTTAAATACTTCCAGGGATGGTGACTCCACCACTTCCCTGSGCAGCCGTTCCAATGCTTAACCACTCTTTCAGTAAAGACATTTTTCCTAATGTCCAATCTAAACCTCCCCTGGTGCAACTTGAGGCCATTTCCTCTCGTCCTATCGCTAGTTACTTGGGAGAAGAGACCGACACCCACCTCGCTGCAACCTCCTTTCAGGTAGTTGTAGAGGGCAATAAGGTCTCCCCTGAGCCTCCTCTTCTCCAGGCTAAACAGTCCCAGTTCCCTCAGCCGCTCCTCATAAGACTTGCTCTCCAGACCCTTCACCAGCTTCGTTGCCCTCCTCTGGACATGCTCCAGCACCTCAATGTCCTTCTTGTAGTGAGGGGCCCAAAACTGAACACAGTATTCCAGGTGGGGCCTCACCAGTGCCGAGTACAGGGGCATGATCACTTCCCTACTCCTGCTGGCCACACTATTTCTGATACAGGCCAGGATGCCATTGGCCTTCTKGGCCACCTGGGCACACTGCCGGCTCATATTCAGCCGGCTGTCAACCAGCTTGTTGTCCACCAGGACCCCCAGGTCCTTTCCTGCAAAGCTGCTTTCCAGGTTGTCTGGCATCTACCAATGCATCGAGTTATTCCTCCCTAGGTACAAGACTTTGGACTTCCCTTTGTTGAACTGCATGAGTTCCTGTTGGCCCATTTCTGCAGCCTGTCGAGATCCCTCGATGGCAGCATAACCCTCTGGTGTATCAGTCGCTCCTCCACTTTTGTGTCATCAGCGAATTTGCTGAGGGTAATCTGCCCTATCATCTGGATCATTAATGAAGATGTTGAACAGAATTGGAGCCAGTATTGAGCCCTGGGGTACACCGCTAGTTACTGGCCTCCAACTAGAATTCACTAGATTGCTGCCCTCTGCTCCCTGCCATTCAGCCAGTTTTCAATCCACCTCACTGTCACATCCAGCCCATCCTTCATTGTGCTTTTATGATTTTACAGATCTTTTTTCCTAAGGTCATGCAGTGATACCCAAATAGCCGTGCTCTTTCTCTGTCCATCTGTCCTTTTCTCTTTCCTGACACTTCTGAGCATAGTGGACACTTTTAGCCAGTTTGCCAGATACACTGAATTCCTGCAGGTTTTATGTAAATTGATAGCTGGGCAGAGGAGGAAGACACTGTTAATATTGGAAAAAGGAAGAAAAATCAACACTTCTTCACCTTCTTTAACTTGTTTAGCAGCAAGAGAAAGCACCTAGATGATCTGTGAGTTTCATACACTAGTCGGCGGACAACCAAGTAGTTGATTCTGAACCCATTCTTCTAACCTTTGGATGTATTGCTGTGGAGGAAATATAGGAAATAAAGAAGATACTGCCTTGGGACTAATATCATTAAGGATATGAAGTGGAATGGGATTTTGTGATGGGAGATTGAGGGTTGCATGGCATAGGTATCTTTACAAAACTATTCTTCATTAGGTGTCTTGCTTGCAGAACAAACTTATATCTCAAACTGAAGGGTTTTGATGCTTCAAAATTTTGTTTTTGTTTGTTTGGCTTTTCAATATGGATATGAAAGCCTGTTTTATTGAATGTATGTTTTGATTCACATGTTATGCACTTGCTATAGCTCATGGTGCAAGTTAAAATCATGATTTGATAGTATCTTATATTCTTTAAACTTTCAGTATCGTATTAAGTTTGTTGTTATTTGTCTACTAATGTTGTGTAACTTCTGTATTATTCTTTGTATTCTGTGTTTTAAAGTACTGCATTACGTAGGTTGATATTGGGGAAAGAGGCAGGGAGAAGACTCGGAGAGATGAGGTTATTTCATCCTTTGGCAAGTTAATGGTGTAGAGCAGGACATAGAACTCAGTCTTTAGAAGCATTCAAATAGTTCTTTAGTACTCAAATAGGCTACTCTGCTTAATCAGTATCTGTGAAGTTTACWGGGCTATTACAGTGCAATAACAGTATTTGTTATTTATTCTTTAGAATTACTTTTCCTTCTATTGGTAACAATAGGCTGCCATCCTCTGGTGAAATTTGTTAATTGTCTTCTTGTAGGGACCTGAYGGATTTTCAGAAGAGAGAAGGCCATTAAAGTTTGGAAAGCTTCGACATAATAAATATTTATTTTTTTATTAGAGGAATGTAGTCACTTGTACAAGGAATAAGTAGTAAGAGAAGACTCTTAGAAGGATTTATATCAAATCTGTTTCTCCCTCTTTCCTTTTTTCCATAACATCTGTGGAGAATGTAAAGGTGGAGTTGATTTCTTGACAGTTTTTCTCCCCGTCTGCTGATGCTGAACTGCCTTGTTCTGTGGAAAGACTGTTGAACACCAGTGTATTATCATTAGTTAGCTATTATTCTGTCCATTTCATTGCTGTCCATATTCAGAAATCATTGCTGAAACTGTGTAAGGCGCATTTTATATTGTAAATGTCATTGTGACATCCACTTGGGTTTATGTTAAAGTATGCCAAAGATACAAGGTGTGTAAATTATTAGTTATTATTACCCACAAATGCTAGCTGAAAAATGATATCTGAAAATAGTGGAGGGTTGTTGAACATATTTTTTTCTTATAGGTGACACATCTTATGAATTTATGTGACATGATATAGGAAATTACTGTCTTTTCTCTAACAATAACTCTTACAGGAGACAGTTAGAATGAACCATCTGATACTTACCTGCCTTAATGCAAAATTGCCAATGTAGTTTAAGTCACAGATAAAGTTTTTTAAACTTCAAAGCTAGCTGAATTTGCCTTGAAGATGATGAAAAGCTAAGCAGTTGATAAAATCCTTTAGAGATTGTGGAGCGGTTGACACGCCAGAGGGGCGGGATGCCATCCAGAGGGACCTGGACAAGCTCGAGAAGTGGGCCCGTGTGAACCTCATGAGGTTCAACAAGGCCAAGTGCAAGGTCCTGCACCTGGGTCGGGGCAACCCCCAGTATCAATACAGGCTGGGTGATGAAGGGATTGAGAGCAGCCCTGCCGAGAAGGACTTGGGGGTACTGGTGGATGAAAAGCTGGACGTGAGCCGGCAACGTGCGCCCACAGCCCAGAAGGCCAACCTTACCCTGGGCTGCATCAAAAGAAGCGTGGCCAGCAGGTCGAGGGAGGTGATTCTGCCCCTCTACTCTGCTCTGATGAGACCCCACCTGCAGTACTGCGTCCAGCTCTGGA
>JAYKAV010003436.1:80660-96837 GCA_035582835.1 Phoebastria nigripes
TGGCAGGGGGGTTGGACTAGATGGCCTTTAAAGGTTCCTTCCAATGCAAACTATTATATGATTCTGTGATTATATATTAAGTGTGAGAGTGGAGGTAGTATCTTCGAAATAGTGTTGCAGTTTCTTCTATGAATGTTATATATATCCATGGATGCTGACTGTAGAAAGAGTTTCTCAGTCTGAATGCATGGCAAAGAGGAAGGAGTGAGAAGGCAAGAGAGTTTTTAAGGCTTTGGAAGGATAAGATCAAGACTATATAGTCTTGTACCTCTTAGGACTCTGCTACACTTTTACAAAGCTTTCCCATTATATTGACTTCAACAGTGGACCTAAAATTTGGTGAAACTCTTACAGGAGTACCTGTAAAGAATTCTTAGGTTTAGAAAGTGTTAACCATGCTTTCTAGGGACTAGGACTACTCTGCTAAAGCCATGGCCCAAGGAAAGTTTCAGATGAGGTCCAAGACTGAGTACACTTGCTGGAGTCTGTATTAGGATCATTAACTAGCCTCAGCCAAAACTCTTTGCTTAGGAGACCAAAAAGCCCAGTGGCCATTTTWCTTACATGTGCCTGGTGGTTAGTCATAGGAACACAGGCAGTTTGAACAAAAGCAAGAGAGATTTTATTTTTTCATGTGGCAGCCTACTCACCTGTGGGCCTTTGTTATGTTTGGAAATCTTAGGCAAAATGCAGTTATTAAGATTTACTGAGAATATAGGTAATTGCTTCCAAGAGCTCCTTGCTGCTGAGTAGGTTTATTAGCAGTGGGTTGGTTGAATTGGCCTGCTTTGGGGTAGAGAGGTGTAGCCTAACAAAAGGAAGCAGAAGTTGTTCTACATCTGTTCAGACCTTAGTGCATCTTCTTACATGTCTTAGCCTTGGCAGATGCAGCGTTCCTGTTGTCCATTGCATAAGCTTCAATTAGATAAGGAGTTGTTTGCTTTCTCTGTTACGTTTCCTTTTAATCCTTACCACTAAATTAGTGTAGAATAATGTATTACATTACACTGTGAGTTTACTCTTTTAGTTAAGCTGCAGAATTTGAATCAGCTTTTCTATTTATGTTGTTGTTGCTGAATTGGTGTAACTAGTATAGCATGAGTGTTTAACAATACCTTGAAACTAGTGATTCATATAAATGTAATGATTTTTCTGTTATYGATTCTATTCTTTTTACTAGCATTGTACTTGCTCTTTCTTGTGCTTTCAACTGAAGATTTGATTGAAGTCCACCTTTACCCCACTTACTCGAAGTGAAAACTGTTAACTTAGTGTTCTACAAAGTAAATGAAAGATTTGGAAATTTTCCTTGCATTTTTCATTCTTAACCTTTTTTAGGATTGAACTTCTTTTTCCTGTTATGTTGCTACTTGACCACTCTTTTCCACTGGAAGTCCCTCAAATCTTTTTAGGCTCTTGATTACCCTCTGGTCATCTACAAATTTTCCTGCCTCATCCTTTATTTGCCTTTCCCCTGTCTTCTCGATAGTAAACTTTGTAAGTAGTGAACCTTTTGTGGAACATTACAGACTTCAGCTTTTTAGCTGTTACTAGATAAGAATGGGCATTTATTTCAAATCTTCACTTTCTTCTTGGACACTTAGTTGTTATTGACAATGCTTTGTCTCTCTGGTATGGGGTTACGGGCTGTTTATGGTAGTATAAGGCAGGGTAGCCTATCATTAAGAGAAGGTTGGTATTTCCCAGAGGTTATGAATGTGCACTTGGGCTGTTACCTGAAGTAGTAGGGGCTCCTGCTTGAGTATGAATGTAAAGATTTTGTGTGATGATGATTTACTCTATGGTAAATGACTAGGCTGTGTGGTGTGTTATTCTTTATGTTACTGTGCTGTTTCATTCTCAGTTACTTATTTCTGCCCTTGCTCTTTTCAACATTCTTCCGTGCTCTACATAAATCTTGTAGGGGTGACTTAATGAGTTGGCTGTTTCCCTCTGTAGCCTTATCAATTTTGTTACTGTTGGATTTATTTAAAGTGCAACATAGAGAGGCTCAGACTGTGTCTTCACTGGGAATGCAGAGTTGCAGTAAAAGCTGGTATGCATTCCCTGTATGAACTGTACATCAACAGTTCTGTCTTTCCTATGAGTGTAGTAACTAATTCCCTAGTGGAAAAATCTACTGAAGCRTTGCCTTTTTTCTATATATACATCAGGCTTGTCTTCTAACACCGGTCTATGTTTAGAGATCATAGCTCTTCATGCGTGATGACATAGCTACGGCTGAAGAAGTCCATGATATAAACTAGACCAACTGATGAAGAATRTACTCATTAACTACTATTTCCGGTACTGATCACTGCTTTACCCATGTTATTTGCTAGGAAATACACTCCTTAGAAACATCTTCAGAAGCCAGGAATAGAAAGATGCTTGGTGATCTGCAGATTTATTTTGGTTTTAGTGTTTTGTTTAGTGTTTTGTTTTTATTCTGCCTTGAAGTGTTTTACAGAATTTCTGTTTGCAAAAACTGTTCTTCAGTAAAAGCCTCTCCTGGCTTTTTCTCTCATGGCTCTCCCTCCTCTCCCTGTGTGGTTTTGGGTCTCAACACCATAGTGGTGCTAACAAAATATTAAATACAAAGAGACCAAGCTGATGAAAAAAATCAGATGTTAGACTTGATACTTATTGCTTAGTGTACTTAGGGAGGTGGTGGAAAGGCTGAGAGATTGGGAATTGCTTGATTTCTGTGTAGTATTTTCTTCTACTACTAGTCTGTGTCATTTCCTGTAGCTGCTTCAAATAAAGTGTTGAATTTTAGTTTTGTGAAGAACAGCAGTGATAAATGATCCGCAAGGTATGTAGATTTCGAAAAAGGAAGAATAGAGAAAATATCTGGAGAAGAGTCAGAAAGGTGTTTGGTTATAATCTCTGAATGTTTTGACATGACCTATAACATAATCAAGTATACAGATGCAAGTATTCTTTAAGTTTATTTAATTTATTTTGAATCCCAATAGCAAATATACACTAAACAGATATATAAAATATCCATTTTATACAGTACTGTCAGTATTGAGAATTCTATGTGCTGACCTACCTAAGAAGTCAGGGCAGCTGAGTTCCAGCTATCTGCTTGCATTCAGCAATTTTAAGGTACTTACATTAATGAGGGATTCTTAACCCGTGTGATGTCAAAATATAAAAGAGGAAAAAATTAAATGAAAAACATGATTACAATTGTTATAGATAAAAGAAAATGTTTGTGCTGGCCTAAAGGGAGTTTAATAATCATTCCTATTAAGCTTGAAGCATATGATAAATCTTGAATCCTACTTTTTAATGTTCAGAGTGCATCAAATTATATGGATAGCAAAACATTGAAGGACGTTTCCCTCTTAAAGTTGCAAGAAAAAATACCAAAAATGTTTAAAGGTTTTTTGCGTGTTAGTTCTTGATATGAAACCCACCTTTATCTCAATTAATAGATTATAAAAATATGTTCTAGTTTAAGAGACAAAAGACCTCACAATACCATACCTTTTTATTGCATCTTTGCTGATTATCAAAAATGGCACAAGAAGTTGTCCCTGAAGTCTGATAACTTTTTTTGCAACTTTTCTTACAACACTTTTTGGCGGAGGAAAAGGTCCTTACTGTGGAAAAAGTCACTTCCACTTGATTTTTAGAATTTATTTGAAAGAAAGAATATGTCAAAACTATATGATTTAAGTAAAGAATTTAACATCTATAATAGGAAACATCAATACAGTTTCCAGTTCCACTTCCAAGAGTCCTTCCGTAAGATATAAAGGTTTTAGTTTAAATTATTCAAATGTAGGTTGAACATTGTCAAATAATACAATGGATCCTACTAACATATTGTTTCTAATTAATTATCACTGAAATAGTAAATACTTTGTAAACTGGTTAAATAGTGTAAAATTGGCATTTTTCTGCAAATTTCAAGTATTGTAGAACTGATTTGGACAAGTTGCTTTTTGAAATGACCAACTTCGGTATCACTTGAGGAAATTTCCAAGTTGCACACTGTTTCTGGCTAAAATGCAACGGAAAGTTGAAGGCTGAACCTCCCAGTACTTTACAGGATTATTGAAGAGGCTTATGCCACTGTATAACGCTTTCTTCTTTCTTCCTCCTGTTGGACAGAAATCATTCACTCCCAGTTTTGCAATATGATTGGAATGAAGGAAGACTACCTGCAGCAATAAGAAACAGTAAAATATAATAGTTAGTATGTAAATGGGAAAAATTTCTAAACATTCGTTGGCACATAGATAACTGAGGTTTGCTTTAAGATCAGTTGGATGCAGACCTTAATAGTAACAGGAATTAAAAATTGGTGTTAAATCTTTAAAAACTGTCTCCCTCCTGCCACAGTCTCTCCCACAGAAAAAAGTTATATGGTATTTTATCAGTGTGTTGTCAGAATGATTTAACTTTATTCTTATGGAACATTCTCCTAAAATGCAGTTTTGCATTCTCTTATAGTAAGAATTATAATGATGCAGTATTATATTCTCCCATAATGCAAATTTTCAGTGATTTAATGAATTTTAAAAAGTAGTCTCTAGAAAAGTTGATATTGGAAGAGATTTGTCGGTATGGTTATAGGAACAGATAAGTCTAATGCTGATGTAGCTTAAATTAGTGGGGAAAAAAAAAGGGCTTGTGATAGTAGAGTTTAGAATTTGTTAAGTAAAATAATGTACATTGACAAAAGAATTMTTTTGTTTGTATATCTAATTTTACATTATATTGTAAGTTGATGTTTGGGCTTCGTTTTTTGTTTTGGTTTTGTTTTTTGGTTTTTGGGGGTTTTTTTTGTTTTTTTGTTTTTTAAATATATATATATCTCAAAAGATTTTCCTTTAATTGGAAGTGAAATGAGAAGTGGAAAGAAATGAAATTCAGAGGTAAAAGCTTTTACCAAATAGCTTATCATGTGCTCTGTCATCTATGCATTTCTTCATGTTTCCCCAAGCTTTGTTCTGCTCTGTTTCCTAAGGTATATGTCATCTGATGAGACATATTTGATTTTAATTGCTATTCTAGAATTCAGGAAATAAATGTGTTTTGAAAGCATTTTATTGCAGAATTTATCTAGTTCTAAATACAAATTTTAAAATCTTATCTCATCATTTCAGCCTCATAAATAATTTTCTTTGGATTTAAGGCTTTTCAGCGTGGAAATGGAAAAAGAATTTCCACTCTGGCTTGCCAGTATGGAAACTATAATAAATCTGTAACAAACTTTCTGAAAACATTTTCTGGGTGTAGCATGTTGTTTTCCTTTTTTTTCTAGGAAGTGTTCCTGCTGTTTGATCTTGTTTATTTAAGTACATATATGATTTCAGGTTTTTCTAGTATGAGAGTCATGTCAAAATATATGTGACAGTTAATTATGCTTTTTAATTATGTCCTAATCAGTATAGCAGTGTGGAAGTCAAACAACTTGTAACTACCAGAGCTTTCTATTAAGTTTAATATATGACCTGCAGATATTTCAGTTCGGGTAATCCAGGAGGAACTTTCTTGAGCTTATTTTTTTCAAGATGGATTTCACGTATACTCGGTATGTTGGCAAAACTTCCATTTTCCACATCTTTGATTTTATTATTCCCAAGGCCTAGCCTAGAAATAGTACAAGGAACATTTAATTAAAGGTTAGTTGAGATTCACAACAGCATTGAAGAGCATACTTTTTTTTTTTTAAGATTGAAATACACAGGAGTAAAAAAGGGGGGAAAAAAGAACTGGGAAAAGATGATTAAATCTTAGCTCTGATAGAAAAAAAAACACCATTGATCTAACAAATATTTTTTCTTCTTAATTTATTCTCCACTTAAAGGACAGCAGCTAGCCTGATGTGAGCAATTATCCAGTTTTGCATGCAGTTTTTCTACTTCTAGTGGCAAGAGTTAAAATTATAAACACCAACCAATCTGCTTGTAAAATAAATCATGCCCTTTTATCAAGTAGTATAGCTACAAAGTATACTTGCAGTAATAAAAAGTGTTGTTCTAATAAATGGCCAAAGAAGTTCAAGTCTTGTAAAGAAACAGTTGTATATATAGCTTAGTCAAAAACTTTGTATTTTAAAAGTAAGCAGGACTACCTTCTTTCCTACTTCCACATTTTCCTTAATTTAGGCCTTAGTTAGATTTTTTGCTATAAGACTTCAGCCTGCATTGCTAGGAAGGTGATTCAGAAGGTGGAGGCACAGGTCAGTTTGGAATTGCTCTTTCCATGCATCCTGCAATCCCCTTTTTCTCCTTTCTTTCTTGATTTCTTCAGAAACTGAAGTTGGTATCTAAATGCAGTTCAGTAGTTCCTCTTTGATAGTAGTTTCTGTTACCAAATCCAAAATTCAGTGCTGCTCAGCCATGTTTTCAGAGTACTTAACTGAGCTTTACAGAAAGAACTTCCTTCTTTTGTCCTACATCAATGATACATTCCTCAGAAACATGCATTTTTTCTTTTTCTTAACTGTTTCCAAATGTGATGGGGTTTATCAAGTTGTTTCCTTTACCAGCTACTATATTTCTCTCAGGCTAGTTTTCAGGAGGTGAATTTATCTTCTCTTATAATTTACCAGTTTTCCCATGTATTTGTATAAACAAGACTTAAATTTCCCTTTTCGTGCCATCCTTTTATATTTTTCTCTGGCGTGTATATGGAGTGTCTCCTTCCAGTACACTTAGGCCTTCTCTGGAATTAAAAAGCTATTATGACTCTTAAATCCTATAAATTGAGTTGCAAGAAAGGCATTCTGTTCCTAAAACAAAAATCAGTTGGTGTTGCTGTATACCTCATTTTTGGGGGTGATTTGAGAGATGAGTGACCAAGGAGTTAAAATGCCTGGGCCTGATAGGGAAAGGGCTAGAGAAAAATACTGAATACTGTTGAAAAATAATGTCACCACAAAGGTTCATATATTCCAAGTATGAGAAATACATGCAATGCTTAATTGAGGCATATTACTACTAGCACATTAAGAGATATTATATAAAAGCCACACTATATTACACAACACCGAAGTGCCATGAGGTAAGAATTTATGATGATTACATTTTGTAATCAGATGCTGTTCTTAACATACACTTCTATTGTGAACTGTAGGCAAGACATGTAATAGCAAGGCTAATGTTTGTTTTGTTTTGGGTTGTTTTTTTTTTTTTAAGTTTGGTCTTATTTACAGCAGTTCTTACTAAAATACTTAAAATTTCTAATTCTTTTTTCTCCCATTAACAAGAGAAGTATCAAATAAGAGATCCTGCCAGGTCTGACCTTTTATCTAAAAGCATTCTGCATGGGAATTTTACCTTTGAAGATCTTTATACCGGTTAAAATCTTCCAGTTCGATTGCTGTGATCTTATTGTCATCTAAATGAAGTTCTAGTAGACTGGAGGGTAATTCTGATGAAAAACAAATGCACGGTATGAGAAAAATAAGCCAACTTACTTTTGTTTGAATATTTATTATGTTCCAAACAGCTTCTTTCCTTTGTGATTAGGATTGGGTGAAGAATCTTGGGGGCGGGGGGGGTGGGGGTGGGGTGTGTTTGTCTGCATCAAATAAATGGGTATTAGATACAAGTATGTTACTTTTTTAAAAAAAAATCATCAACATAATTTGGTTTAAAATAGTAACTTTAAAAAAAAAAAATTAAGATGTGAAAGTGCATAAGCTAATGTTAAGATTTCAGAGTTCCAAAATTTGGTATAATTTTACTAGCGTTCTTTATAACGGCTTTCATGTACTTTTGGTTAACCTGTCAAAAATGTAAATTGTGTGTTATGTGCAATTATCTAACTGTTGGTAGTCAAAATCCTACTCCTGTGGAACCTGTGACAGTTTTTTGTAGATATTTTCCACATGATGTAACAATTGTGCTGTTATAGCTCCTAAGATGTGATCTGGGAGGAAAGCTTTCAAAATTCTCTAAGCAAAATGAGATATTTGATATGCTCTTTCCCATGCCAGTACGCGGAATGTTTTCTCATGTGGTACCAAATAGTCCCAATTCAGAACTGTCAGTGAATGGACCAGGAGATGAAGAATCTTTTTTACAATATCCTTTTAGTGAGGGCAGACAAAGATAGTCACAAGTTTGAATCTCTATTTGCTGATCTTATGTTCAGTTTTACTAGCATCTGTCTAGATGGCACCCTGACACCAAGCAAGACAAACCACAGATTTCTTTTACTAATATGGCTTAGGAGAGCACTGCTCCCAATGACATTGCTATTTGTTGTAGCATTACAATACTGAAGAAAAGTGGTATGTTTTGCAGTCTTTCTTTATGCCAGTTGACCTGCTTTGGTGTTTGTTTGTTCGGGCTTTTTTCCAGTTTACAATTCTGCTGGGTGCTGCTTGTGTCTGAGTTATAGTATTAAGAGGAAAGACTACCCATCTGTCCATTTTAGATTTTAAGTTCATTTTGTAAGTTACTTTTTTTTTAATCTTTTTGTGTCATTATAACATTTGCAGATGGAAGGATCTACAAACTTAGTTTCCATTTGTGTAGAATGTGTTCACCATGAAATCCTGTTTGTTTATGATTTGTTTATGTTTGACACCACATATTGCACCTCATGCTGTGTTTACTTATAGGAGATTTCTCTACAACAAAGACAAAATCTGAATCATTTTATGTAAGGTTTTTTGTGCTCAGTGACAGGAGATGGTATTGTGATGATACTAGAAGAATGTCTGGTTTTTTGTGTTGGGGAGTGTTACCATAGGCAGCCAGATAGTTTCTGATCTTAAAATTACCTGAACAATTGGGGTGAGTTTGGTTTTGTTTGTTGTTGTTGGTTTTTTTAGTGTTCTCTTCTACAGGGATGCTTTTGCATATATACCTGTCTACAAGAAGAGATTAAATTTAATAAGAAACAAGTTCTTTATCTGAATGATCCAGAAATAAATATCTTAGGGGCCAATATTTAGTTCCCCTGTAAGTTAATGAATGATATAACATGGTATTATGCTTTGTTTCCTCCCTTTTTCTCTTAGCTAGTAGTTTTGAGCAGTTGAAAATAATGAGAATTTGGTTAAATACTACGTTGACCTACAGAAAATGCAGGTAGAGTGTTGTACTGAGTTCCTTTGTGCTACTTTTTTGTGTGTGGAGGTCAGTGATTTGTAAAGTTAGTGTTTTAATTTATTGCTACCTCCAAATCACAATTGTTTTATCTGAAGCAGTGATTTAATTTTGTAGTATGTTATGTTGAATTTAATTAAAATGTTAATATTAAATTTCACTGAGCAAAACCCCATCAAAAGATGTATAAAATGCTGTATTGGGTTTCGCATTAAGGTGGTTATATTGCAGAGCATATTTGAGCTACAGAGTCACTTGAAACATTCAAAATTAAAGTTAGAAATTTTGGAGTTTCATTTTAAATGCATAAAGGAAGTGGGAATTCTGTATCCCTTATGACCCAAATCAAATACCAGGGCATTTATCCTTTCTTTGTAAGGGTTTTTGAGAGGCTGATGTGAAAGATGTGAAGTGACATCTTATTATCATTTTCTTCACATTGTTTTTCCTGAGAAAAGTCTCCGGATGACTCTGAGAGGAGTGGACTGCCTGACCAGGAGAAGGCAGGAGAGGGGGCTGGAGAGCGCACGCTTTTGAGATGTAGAATTGGATACGAAGTACAAAAATAAAAATAAGGTAGGAGGTGGTTTAGTAGTAATGAAGAATACAAAACAGAGTTTATGAACATTTTAATAATCATATAGATGTTAAAGCATTTTATTTAGGAGTATACTGGTATAGGTAAAATAGAAAAGGTAAAACAAAGCATACCTTTAGGAATTGAAGTTAATTTAGCTTCTGCAATTCTTATATGATAGATATTTACTCCTTCAAAAGCCCCTGGCTCTATTCCATCATTGTTAAGAGGATTTGCACTCATTTCTGTCCAAGGGGGGGAAAAAAAAGTATTTATGGCATAGGAATTTTGTGCATGTTAGACTAAGTTATAAACAGCTGATTTCATTTTATTTATGACTTCTGATGTTCTAAGCATTAATTAATGTTTAGCTTTGATTACCTATTCTGAGGGGTGGAAGTCACAGCTTTCAGTGAATAAAGGCTGTCTAACTTGGCTTGCAGGGTTACCAGAAACTTGACCTATGTAGCAACGTCACATAGAAATTAAATTCTGAAAGATAGTTTCCACAGCATGGATATCTCTTTAAGAGGAAATTGCACATTGGGGAAATGTTTGAATGAAAATTATATAGAGTATGTTACATTTTTGATAAAGACATTTTCTACCTAATTGGACTTACCTAAAACATGTAGAGACTTCATTCCTTTAAATATGTCCTTGTGGATTTTCTTAACCTTATTAGCATGAATTCTGAGCTCTGCTAAAGTTTTTGGTAGATTTGTTGGAATCTCAGTTAGCTGGTTATGGGACAAATACAGTCGTCGTAGCTTCTTTGTTGGTTGAAAAGCTTTTGGATGGATCTTGGATATTTTATTGTTGTTCAAAGCCAGTGCCTATGAAATATGGGAAGAGCAATACAAAGAAAATTTCTCTATACAGGAATGTTATCATTATGAATTTTAAGTAATGAATTTGATATATAATTTAACAATTAAGTATTTAAAATATTTTATTTTTCCATCATATCAAACTTTAGCACTTTGTAAATACTTTGGGCATTTTACTTGATTGTGAAAAGCAAAGAAGAACCTAGAAGCTGGAACATCAACTAGAAGGTAGAGGAAAAACTAGTCAGAGCTGACAAGGTGCCAATGATAATGAGAAGAATTGGCAAAACAATATGTTTGTCTTGATATATTTTGTGGGATTGTATGGCGGTTATATTCTTTTTTTATTGTTGCTGTTGTTCCTTAATGCAGACAAATTCTCAAAACTCAGAATTTCATCTTTTATTTCAGCATAATGCTGCAAAATAGAAGCTAGGGTTTTAATCTGAATTTCTTAAAAGTTAATGTCTGTATACAACTGATATACACACATGAATTTATATCTTACTTGCCATAATTTTTCAACTCCTGTGAATTTAAGTCTCTCTGACTGTACAGTACACTAGTCCTTTTTTGGGACAGTTTGTCTTGGTTACTATGTGTTATCAGAGAACTTGGAATGAGTTACTACAAAATAAGAGTTATTTGAAATTATTTTGCATGTCAAATCATGTCTCTGCATTTCCGTATCTAGGCTATTCATTTTTGTTCCTTTTTTGCTTCTTTGAGCTGTTGGTAAGTCATCTGCTCTCTGGAATTGTGGAAAAAAAAGTAGAGCAAAACAGAATTAATCTTTGTTTCCCAGAAAAAATGGGGATAGCTTAAGGAAATAAACAGGAAATGCTCCTTCCTAATCCAAGTTGCCATCTGTGCCTTTGCTAAGTAGACGAGAACTCAGACAAGTTGTACAAAGTAAATTTTGCTTTCAGTAAAAATTTTGTTAGGCCTTGCCACAAATTAACTGATGAGAAAAATCAAAACAGCTCAGAGTTTTCGGTTATCACATAATTAAGTGGTTACTCTAATATATAATGTGGTGATTGCTGATGTATTCCAGTGACTTTCTCAGTTACTGGAGGTTAGTTTCTRTAAGATCTTTTGTGCTGAATATAAACAACAGTTAGTGTGTTTACCCCTAACTTGCTGGTAAGACCATTCTGTACCCAGACACGAGACACTCAAGAGGAATTGGAAACACTTTGTTGCAAACAATTAATTTATATGGTTCCTAATTTTTCTATCCTAGCTTAACCCATGATAATTAACAAGCTCATTCATAAACACTTAGATCCGGTAAATTTTCAGGTTTTGCTGAGAAACCAARTATCACTGAAAAGGATTTTTTTTACATTGTTTTAATGTGTGTTTCATGTCTTTTTAATGTGGAATAGAATGTCGTTAATTTGCTATAACTTGTGGAACAGATTTGTCAGTTTTACAATGAAAATTTTAAAATTGTCAATATTCGTGGGTACTGGATCTAGAGTGACATATTCTGGAAATAAGTATTCCAAAACAGATTTAATCTACCTTTCCAGGCCTCTGAGACTCTCTTGTTTTCTTTCATTATAAAAAGAGATTATTGTGCACTGTAAATATCTAGATTTATCAGTTGCCAGTGATACTTATTTTAAAGCCTGTCTGTACGTGCATGCTTGAGTGTGTTAAAAAATAATAGTAAAGCACCTGACTTTTTCAGTAATTCAGTGTTGGTCTGTTTTCTGTTCAGGTCAATTGGATTTGCAATGTTAGTTTCAGTGGTGTGTGTGTTAATTGTATGCTGTGTGCTTTTGAAAATACCTTCAGAAAATTATGTTCTAATTCTCCTGTGAGATTAAGTTCTTTCTGCTATTTTACAGCTAAGCAGATAAAAAAAGAGCACTTGTCTTGCAGCCTTTAAAATGTAGGGAGAGTTTCTGTGCATGCTACGGACTGAATAAATCTTGGGGATCTTTTTGGCAAGATAAATGGTACATTTTCTGGGTGTTGTAGAAAGTAGCACAGTTCTTACAGCCCAAAGAAATTTGCTTCTTTCTATGTGGGAGCAGTCAAATATGCAGGTGTTAGACTGTATTTTTATGGATACTACTGGAGAAGAAAAATACCATTTGTATTTTAAAAGTATCAAAATATTTCTGAGTGCTAAATAAGGTTTCAAACTTGGAAAATAGCAAGCTTACATAAAGTGATGTGAGTCCTTGGAGATCGTTTTCCTTGACCTCTTTAATTTTGTTGTTTTGAAGGTCAATCATACGAGTATCTGGTGGAATGTTGCGAGGTATTGATGTCAAACCTATTTAAGTATGTGACATAAACAGAAACATTATGTGCCTGTATATAAGTCCAAAGAAATTAACTGCTAAACAGCAAAACACAGTAAGATTGTTGATGATTATGATGGGAAAGAAAGTATGAACATCCATAAAGCAAAGGATAGAAGGGAGCATTTGGTAATGAGAGGAACTGATTATGTAAGAATGTATGACAAAAATGTGTGGGTAGTTTCAGGAGGAGCTGCTTCTACCCCTGACCATGAAAAGCTTGAATGGGGTGCTCATTGTAGATTCTTTGCATCTGTGAAATAAGCAGCATCAGAGCACAGGTTGTTCTACAGGGAAACTGCTGAAGTCTGTGGAGAAAGCAACCCTCAGAGGGTCTGGGGCTGTGCTTCTGTATTGGGGAAACAGGGCTGTTGCAGTGGCTTTAAGGGATTTCTGCTCCTTTCTGCCTCTGCACTGCCCTATCCATTGTACTGGCACAGTTGCTTATATAGCTGTCCAGTTAACATCAGGGCTGAGAAATGTATTCTTGGTAAAAGTGGACAAAAGATGGTCTTCCAGCTGCCAGTACTTAATCACCAGTTGTATAAATTCCCCAATCCAGTTAATTGTTYGGTTACAAAAACACTTCAGTCCATGCCATCTGAGATCCTGAATCAGCAGAAGAGAATAGCAAGGGACAGTATCTTTCTTTTCAGTGGAAATGCTGATGCATCAAAGGCTAAATGCTTGTCCAGTTTATTAATAATTATTCCATAATTAATAGGTTACAGTTATTTAAAGATTAAGTCTGTTAATAGGGGTTTTTCTCCTATGTTGAACTTAAGTAAAGGGGTTTGCAATCTGTAAACCAGATGCAATAACCACAGCTTATTGCTGTCAGCAAAAGTTTATTTTGATTCCTTAATAATGACACATCTTTAAAAAAACAGCAATTTATGTATTGACTCAATGTTTCTAAGACATGAGGAGTCCAGGATTAAGTTTAGGACGGCGGCAGAGCTGTGATGAGAACGAATGCCATTGTCACTGTGCTAGTGGCAGGAGCATAGGTAGTCCTTTGATTACCTTGAATAGTGGGAAGACCTCAATGAACACTGATTCAAATTGGCACGATTAATAATGAATTCATATTTAGCGACTAGTATGTATCTGCAACAGTGGAAGTAGCAGATTTGCCTTTGGTTAAACTGTTACCAGTGATGCGCACTTTAATGGAAGCTAAGCTGAGCAAATAGTTTGCATCCCATTTATGTGCTCGCTTTAAACTTCCTTGTGGTTTATTTATGGCCTCTTTTTCCTTTGTTATGTTTTCTTGTCATTTGACCTGTTGCTTTGTAGTTGTGAATGAAGTACTTCTTTAGCCATAGAATTTTTTGAGAGATGGGACTAATAGCTTGTCTAACACAAACAGAAGATACAGAAAACTTCTGTGCTCCTCTGGATGTAACTTCATGGAAGTAAACGAAACAGGAGAAAGTGTAATCTAAAAAGTAAATATAAGAATCTTTGCATTCTATGATTGTTGTCTTAGTGGATAAACTATTTATTCAGTTAGAGAGTTTTACAGTTATTTGTTACATATTCTAAATGCCTTTCCATTCTATGCTGTTATCAATAGAAGTCATTGGTAGTGGAAGGTGGCTATAGCACTTTATTAGTTTTCTAAACTGATGCACATTAACTGGGAAAACATTTATGTTGTAAAAAGTGCTGGACACAAATGAGTTGCTGGACATGAATTAGATATGCAAGCCTAACTGAAAAAATGTAAGCCCCTTTTGAAAATGACTAGTATAGGAATATGTGAATGTGTGCGATTTAAACAGACACACAAATTCATTCTTACCTAGGTCAGAGCAATGGACAACTCTCACATAGCACTGGCATCCAAAGGGGCATATTGGGAACAGATCAAAAGGAATTAGTGGTATAATTGGTTCAGTGGTTGGAAATAGAGAATTATCGTCGTCGTCATCATCATCATCTTCTTCCATATCTTGGAGCATCATATTCTTTAGTGTAAAATATGAAGGACCAATGAGAGGCTTGGCAGAGCACAAAGCCAAGAAGAGAAGGAGCGTGTATTCTTTCATATCTTCTTAATCGGGATAGCCAATCTTGAAGAGGAAAGTAAACAAACAAAAAAACCCAAACACAAGAATCAGTGAATGTGAAACAGCAAATAAAGGTATTGAACTATTTACTTCACTTACTGCTACAGTCTGTGATCCTGAAAAGTGGTCTGTTATGAATATTAAGGTTTAATTAGTATATGAAGAATGAAGAATATTAAAAATCTTCTTTAAAATATAATATTTATATTATTATAAAATTATGTGTTATAATAAATACTATTAAAATATTAATTCATTGGACATTAATGCCATCTCAAAGTTTTTTAGTTGAGTGATACTAAAAAATAGTATCATCATTTGCTTCAGGCTTTGAAGTGTAATTTTTGTAGCAAATTTTACCAGAACTTGGAATTGGATTTATTTCATTCCTTCTTAATGAAAATATATTTTAATGGGACACATGGGCTTATGTGCATTGCTTGTATCTAGAAAACTGGGAAATACCTGATTAGCAATACATAAAATGCACTCATCAGGATACTCCCTAAACACTTGTTATTCTACTCCCTAAACACTTCTAATTAAACACTTCTTATTCTAATCTGGAAAAATAGATAGAGTTTTCCGTCCTGACAACAGCTTTTCCCAAATTCCGGTCATTGGTATATTATTGCTATCGACAGAAGTTCACCTCTGTATTTTAATGCAAGTACATTTGTATATGACTTTTGTTTGATGAGGGCTCTTTTCTCTGACAAGGGCTTGCAGGTTATGAATCTGTGTCACTTGAAATCAGTAACTTAAATTACATCCAGAAAAAAGCTGGAAACCAATACTTCTACGTGCATATTTTTTCAATAAACATTTTTTTTCAACCTAGCTTTGTTGTCCTAGGGCCTGTACATGATAACTAGGCAGCCAGCTGAAAGGAGCTCAAAATGCACTGTGCTTGAATTTAATGCCATAAAACCCATCAGCTTTCTAGATTACCTGTAACTTGAAAGTATCTTTCTTGTGTAATCGAAGGTCCTTCAGTCTGGAAGACAGAAAGATGTCAGGGATTGAGAGTAGCCCTGCCGAGAAGGASTTGGGGGTACTGGTGGATGAAAAGCTGGACATGAGCCGGCAATGTGCGCCCGCAGCCCAGAAGGCCAACCTTACCCTGGGCTGCATCAAAAGAAGCGTGGCCAGCAGGTCGAGGGAGGTGATTCTGCCCCTCTACTCCGCTCTGGTGAGACCCCACCTGCAGTACTGCGTCCAGCTCTGGAACCCTCAGCACAGGAAAGACATGGACCTGTTGGAGCGGGTCCAGAGGAGGGTCACAAAA
>JAYKAV010003436.1:97137-136179 GCA_035582835.1 Phoebastria nigripes
GCTCTGAGCAACCTCATCTAGTTGAAGATGTCCCTGCCCATGGCAGGGGGGTTGGACTAGATGGCCTTTAAAGGTTCCTTCCAATGCAAACTATTCTATGATTCTGTTCTATGTTGGATCAGTTAGGGTACCTTCAAAGCAGAAAACCCCATGTCAGATAGCTACTATTATTTTTTTTCTTATGTTATTGAGAAGAATACACAAGTTACGAAGGACTTAAAAAGTAGATTTGTCTTTAGAAAAATGTGGCAGATTCTGTCTCATTACAGCTGTTCATTCAATTTCATTCTGCTTCTCTGAGTTCTAATTTTACCAGATTTCGTTTAGCCACACCTGACTGGGAAAACCAGGAGTCCAGTCCTACAGTATATTGTATTACCTGAGTAATGATGATCCGTAGGTCAAAACCCTTAAATATCTTCTACATACTCTGGTTTTATTCTAAAGATGARTTTATTGACCAAATACTCCTATAAAACTAGGCACAAGGGAAAACAGAGGTAGTAAGAATTGCCACAGGATGTTCTGCAACTCTGTGAGAAAGGACTGTAAATTAAGCCCTCGGCTCTACATTGTTCCCCTCCAAAGCCCAATTCCAGAAGTCATTTGGACAGTATGCTGCGCAAACCAAGAGGGGCTGTTGTAAATTTTATATCCTGTTTATCAAAATGTTTCTATTTAGACTATCATAGACCTCTTTAGGGAAGTACTAAACAGATGTCAATTCTTGTTTGATCACCTAATTAAATGCTTGCTGGTCTGTTTATAGCTGAAAAATGTCTTTTATGTAGGCATTTTATCATTGGTCCTCAATCACAGGAAAAGGAGTGCACTGGTTTGTACAAGAGCGTTGACTTGACGTATTCAAAATTCTGAGTTTTTGTTTGTATTGCTTTTTTCTATACAAGGTCATTTTGATGTTTCTTGTATATGGTTCTTAACAGCATTAAAATGTTGTGTATTGCATACATTGCTGCTACTGTAACTGTATATGTTTCAGGCTGTATAAAAAGAAGAAAGCTAACAGTATTTAGATCACATAAAACTCACCCTTTCGAAAAGAATGCAGTGACTCCTTCCCCCCAAATATGTGTCTGAAAACAGAAGCACAATATACTTTGTATCTTGCTGGTATGCAGCATATAACTGTAAGTTTAATATTTATTGTAATCTTCCAGTTGCATGCTCATTTGAGTAGTGTGTGTATCTTTTACTGATTTAACAATCTCTTAAAAGAATCTTCACATATATTGTTCCCATATATTTTCCTTTGTGTTCAAAAGAATGTTCTCCTTCAATGCTCCTAGAATGAATTTTATAGTTGTACTTGCAATCCTATACAATGTGTTTTCTTGAAAGAGTCTTTGAATATAAACAGTGCTGGGAACAAGATGTGGAACCCACATTTGTTTGTTTGGAGAGAATTGCAGTCATGTCTGGCTGTACACCTCTGGAATATTTGGCCCTATCAATCTTGTATTTCAGCTTCAGCAAAACAGTCAAAATGTTCAATACTTTAGTCATAACGTTAATTAGGAGATGAGGAGTTTGAAACCCTTCAGACTTCTGAGTTCTCCTTATTCTTGAACAAGTGTGTTAATGTCTGTGTTTTCACAGATGGGCACTCAGGCTGGTCGTCTTCCTCTCTCTGCATATGTATTAAGTGACAAAATGCTCTGTGCTTTATCCAATGTTGTTGTACAATTTATGCATGTAGGATATCAAGCATCGTAGCATGTATCATGTCTTGGGACATCTAGTTTCTAAGTCCCTGCTGACTTCTATTTGTGATAGGCACTGGATGTATAGTTTACCTAAAAGATAATCTTTCGTGTATGTTCCTGAAATGCTCTTCTGAAATGCTCTTCTGGATCTGGTGCTAGGAAGTTGTCTTATGAAACAATTTAAAAATCTGTTTCCGTACAGCGTTGAAATATGTCATTGATGAAATATATTAGTCCTGTGAGTTAAATCTCTGGAAAACAAGTCCCTTTACAGAAGGAAGCCTGAGTTGCGATTTTTTTTTTTTTTAAAACAACAAAAAAACCCAAACAAACAAACAAAAACCACCAAAAAAACAAACAACAAAAAAAACCCCTTTGCTTCATCTTCCCATTTTGCCATTAGGAAATCCTTACTGCTAATTGGCTTTGTAGTTAGGGATGGTAATCTGGTAATCAAGTTTGACTCCAGGTTTGCATTGGCCAAAGAACTGCCAAAGAATGGATTCCAAAGAACTGGATATTATGGAGGTTTTTCATTTTTTTTCCTGGCTGAGGTTTTGAGTTTCCCAGTAAATAGATATTGATATGTCTCTGTAGAAATGCTCTGACTCTGCAGCTCATCTCAAAGAACTTGTACAAACTTTCTGCATGCTTAAACTTCAAGAGTAAGAGAATTAAAAGAAAATGAAAGCCTAAAATCCAAGATCCTGTTGATCTTTCTGGAAATACTTTAATTATTTTATCATGAGAATTTTATGAAATATTTAACCAAGTGGTTTCAGAAAGTACAGTTCATGAATACAGCTGTACTAATGGCTCACTGCTGCCACGTGAGGCTGGTTCTGCTCCCAGGTACCTACTTTCAGTTCTCTCGTACCAGCTATTCCACTCAGGCTGTTCACTGAGCTGATTGAACTCACTAAACCAGCATAAAACTAATGTGAGCAAGAAAAAAAACCCAACACATTCTTTCCGGGTGAACAAACTGAATCAGTCTGAGTATCAGAGCCAGCACAAAGGAATGGGTGGAACAGCCTGGTTTAGGGGGGCAGAACATTAAATGGAAAGAGAGGGAAGAAGAGGTGGGAGGGCCATTCTTGACATATGGGAGTTGTTAGACAGGCTCAGGTGTTCTGTTGAATAATACCCTGAACAGATGATTATTGCTTGGCCATTCTCATTTTTACAGACGGAACATTGAAGATGAGTTTGAGAAAGAGTGTAGCCAATTCAAGGAGGGCTCACGTACTTCTTCATGGCACATTCTTTAGAGCAATCCTACTTGTCCTTCAGTACAAAAAGCTTCTGAATAGCACCTTTTCACTGGAACACTAGCCACCCCAAAGTGAGGTAATTGAATGTGGAGAGTACACTTTACATGTAGAGATGCTATGAGGCTGACTTTCTTTCCTGAAGTATGTAACAATCCTAAAATCACTGTACTAATTAATTGGGACATACTTATCCTCACTAATGTGGTGATCTTTACCAAAACTTTTATTGCTAAACAGCATGTGGAAGATATGAACTTTTTATGCTATTAGTTTAGGATAATACTTATAATTTATAACTAGTTAAATGCAGGTGATGTCACAGTATGTTAATATGATTAAAACCTTTTAGAGATTGTGTGGGAAATTCCCATGTAAGTGTGCAATAGTTCTGTGACATGAAAATTCTAAACATGAATTATGGGAAGAAAAACACCTTCGTGAGGATAGAAGTTATGTTGTTAGTATGGGATGTGTGCATAAAAAAAAAGAAAAAAGAGTAAGTCTGGATTCCTTGGCAGTTGCATGCCAGTCCTGCAGCATGTGGTCTTTGTTGTCTTACCAGTTATGATACTGAAGGAGTTAATAGGTAAAGTTTTAAGACTTAAAAAGACTCTAAATTATATTTAGAAATCAATTCTGTTACCGGTGTACAGAGGCGAATTTCCTATGGCATTGTTTCTGAAAAGGAAATGTTTAAATGACACAGTGGTGGTCTTCACAGAGGCAAAGAAAAACCCCTGTGTTCATTAATAACACAAATCATTGCACTGTGCACAGATTTTGTCCAAAGAAAGGCAAGACCATAGCTGTTTTGAAAGCTATATTTAAAAATAGTTCTGGTTCTATTAGTCATTGTCCCATTCCAGAAATAAAAGGAGTTTATGTTTAACTCTTTGTCTACTCTACAGATTTACTTAAATTGCTTAAGAAAAACAGGAGGAAACTTTCTGGTCAGTCATATTACTGAAGAAATTACTCTGCCTTGAGAAATAGTTCAATATTTAAGTTATGTGGTATAATAATGAATAGCATGTTTACTAAATAAGTCATGTTTAGAGAGTATTTACTTTTTATGGAAAACACTGCTTGACTCGTGTGTGTTACTGAATATGATCTATGAGCATTTTTAGGTTGTAGCTCGTCTACAGTTCACTCTTTCATGTGTCGTTTTTAATTACTTTGCCAATATCTACTTTAAAAAAAAACCAACTTGAATACCAAATTACAAAAAGTTAACACTGAGCTGTAACTATAAGGACTGCTATAATTGTAGGATAGATTTTCATAGATTGTAATAACTGAGGAAAAAAAATTTATTGTCAGTTGTTAAGTCTTTCTGACAAGTCTTTCTTTAATAGTTAAATAATTCACTGTAGCTTTTTCTTGCTTTGCAGCTCAGATGTAGTAAATACAGAATTATTTCAGCTGCAAAGTAGATTTGCAAATGTTCCATAAAAAAGTGGTACTTCTAACTCTAAATTACCCGGCATTATTAATCTGCACATAGTGACTGACAGCCTGTTGCTTAATTCTTTATTGCTATTTAAATAGAATAGGTATTCAAACTGGACATACCTTTCAAGTTTGATAGTTCTTCTGGAAGCACTGTGATAATCCACCTGAGATCTTTATGTCCAGTTATTTCATATTAAAAAAAATAGAGAAAAAGGAAGTTAGGCTGAGTTCTGTGAAGTGGAAAGTAAATATAAAGAAAAATTCCACTTCCAAACTTCTTGATCCTCCTGGCACCGTGGGTGATACCAGAGTAAAGTGCTGCTTCAGATTAGCCCATCTTAGTACTGAAGAATGATATTAAGATGACTTGTTACTACTCATATGTTTTTCATCACTGCCTGTATTACAGCCAAAACTTCTGGCTTAACTCTAGACGTCTAGTGGAAGACTTTGTAAAACCTGTAGTTTAATAATAGTTGACATCAGGCCATTGGAAGTACAGTGAGGTCCATTTCAGGTCATTCCTGCTATGGAATCACACTTCTTATTTAGAATTTCATTAGCCGTTAGTCTTTAAAAAGTGTGACTTGAATACAAGTATAAAACCTTAACCAGTGGGAGGGTAAACCAATAGCCTGTAGTGATCAGCATGTTGCCAAACCTTTCTAAGGTTACAATATTAGGACTTTGTTGTGTAGTTATGTATAAATACTACCTCTTGCTTTCAGCAGACAACTATTTGGCTGGGAAAGATGGTTCAAGAATGTAAAATGCAGATCAGATTTTATTAGTCAATATAGTTAATTTATTTCTCTTGTGTATGAGAAATCAAGCATATCTTTTATTTAAAATAGAGGCAATATTCTGTGATAAGGATTGAAGTTGTGAGCTTAAAACAAAGTCTTTGAGAATTTGTACTGAGTTATATTGTTTGTACTGACACGCACATCCAATATTTAGAAACTGGGTTATTCTTTGTTTACCTTGAGTAGGCTGCCTGTTTATGTATACTTCAGAAATGTATGACAAATTGAGTTTACCTAAAGCAAAAGTTTCAATGTAACAGTTTGTGTCTTTAAATTTACAATAATTTTTATCTATCTAATTCTATGCCCATCTGACTTTATCTGTTTCTTTAATTAGCTCCTTTCTCTGTTGAGAGTCTGGTCTTGCTGCAGAAAAATAGCCTGGAATTTTTTTTTTTTTTTTTTTTTTTTAATAGACGGCATATGTGGTGCTGTTTGCAAAATGATGGTTTCAGTCACATATTAGTTATTTTGTCTACTATTACTTTCTTAAGGAAGAAAAAGATACTATGCCAAAAATTAAAACTTTGGTGCTATCATGTCAAACAAGATAAGGCTTGTGTTACCTGCTGTGTTGTTTTTGCATGTGTTCCAGTTCCAGTAGCATAGATGAATGATGAAAAAGATTCTCCCTATCACTTTACCCGAGGAATAAAATTACAGTTTCAAAAGCAATCACATTCCCACATAAAAATCTGAAGGATGATCTTAAACTTTTTTGAAGTATAAAATTGCATATATCTGCATTCTCTTGCCTGCATTTAGAAACCGAAGCTTCCTAAGCAAACACTCCCCTGTGTTTTGAATAGCTTGGTTTGGATGCATTTACTTGAGCAAATTTGTATTACATTGCTGTTTAAAAAAACCTCCAACACTTTCTTGGCTCTTTAATAGAAGAGAGCAGGGCCTGAGGGTTGCGATATGAATGTACTGATTTCTTCTTTTTCACTTCTCCTTTCAATAGTAAAGTGTTGAATCAGCAATTTCAGCTGATCCTAGTTCTGCAGCAATTCTCCCTGTTCCTGATGTTTAGCCAACATCTCAATTTTGGATGAATACTTTTTTTAATTATTATTTTCTCTGTTTAGTTGAGTCTGGTGGTAGGAACACATTCCTGTGTATATAAAGTTTGTCATAGCCATACTACATAATGAAGCTGACACGTAGAGTGGTAGTATCTGGAAAAAATGTCACCATCTTATCTTATAATAGATTAGCCATATATTTTGTACAACGTATAGTATCAATGTGGTAGAAATAAATATTGTTTACATTGACATGCTGTTCTTGTAATGAAACTGTTTAATATCTCAGGACATGGATTTAGTATTTTGATTGTGAATATAATTGCATTCTAAAATAAAATACCCAGAAGTCACCTTTTCAGGTCTCTTGACTACCAGATTCTGAACTTTAGATGTTAGCTGTTGATAGCAATACTAAAAACTGAAATAGGCCAGTGGTTCTCAATCTAGTTTATGAGCCTGTACTTTTAAACACTTGCAGCTTATTTCCAATTTACTAAAAACTAACTACTATTGCAGAATTCCTCTCCAGGATCACTGTTTCCAGTGTACTTTAATTTTTGGACCCAAAGTCATTACATGAGCCAGCACAGTAGGGCAGCTGGGGAGTTCTGAATGAAACTTGGAGTGTGCAAACGAATGAATTGATGCTAGGTACTTGGGTCAATGTTCCCCTCACTTTTTAGGGTAAGACTACAGTCTACTTACGTAGAATGTGTAGCAGCCGTTCAAAGGCTGTAGCTGCAGCCTTTTGAGGTAGGATCAAATGCTGCTTTCTTGGCTGTGTTGTAAAGCAATTGATTTGAGGTGATGTGGTTGAAGATGCTATTAGAAGAAAAAATGATATCTTACTGCTTCTGCTGTTTCATTAATAGTGAGATTTTGTTTTTAAATAGCCTGATGAAAAATGTGTCTGTCACAATTGTTTAATCCGTGATGTTGGGGTCTTAATGAAGAGAGATACTCTTAAATAGAAAGTAGCCTGAGGGTATTTTCCTTGCAAGTGAATGTATGTATATTTTCCTATGAAATATTACATGTTTAAATAACTAAAAGATTATATGAGGTCAAACTGTTTGCTCAGACCTTTTCAGTGACTTCTATTTCCACCAATGAAAGAATTGGTTGAAAATTTGAATTCTATCTTGCCTTAAAAGACATACGTAACTTTTAAGAGTAGTGGAGATTAATTTCTGAGGCAAAGGATAGGAGTACATCCAGCATGTTGTGGTTCAGAATACTGTCTTTCACTATGGTGAAATAGGCAAATGAAAAAAAAAAAATTGGATGGTGTTTTATATTTAACATTATCACATCAGTGATATAAAATGCTATCTTGATTTCTTTATTGAAAATTATTATCTTTGTATTACTTTATATGTCTGAGCAAGCAAGCATATGCTGCCATACATGGCTAATGCTTACATTGCAGTCTCTTTTTTTAAGCTGATCTTGTATATGTTTGTTATTATAAGGCAAACTAAGTACTTTTTCATTTTCTAGCACTGTTTATAAGTGTGGTTTACATAAAGTGATGAATCTAACATCAACTGCACAAATCTGTCTTGGAGACTGTCCATCACATTTTAACAACATGACATACTCCTTTTGTGCTCACAACCAGTCCATGTGGAGTGCAGTCGCATATTTTGGTTTTAGCTAAGTTTCGGCTCTTCCCAAGTTGAGCTACACCATTTAAGCTAGCTGAGTATAGAAAAACTGTTCTTCAGCTTCTGTAGTTCATCTTGATTCTTCAGTATTTATATGTAAATATATAAAATAATCATTATTATTTTTTATCATGCATGAATTAACTTTCATTTGTTAATACTTGCATGCTTTTTTTGCATCTTTTTGGCAGCTGACTTAGAAATTGGAACAAAATATACTGTTTCATCTTGCAGTCAAGGACTTTAGTCCCTGGCATTTAATTAGCAACATATCAATATTGAAGGGCAAGTCATAGCTTGCTGTATTAAGAGATCATGTACAAAAAGTGCCGTAAAGTCAAGTGTGCATGTACATGCATCCATGTGATTGTCAGGCTTAACATGTGTTTTATGCATGCAAGAATGTCGTGATCTGGAATGACTGGAGAGGCAAAATAGTAACCTGAAGAGACAAATCTTATTTTTCTCCCTTGCAGATAGTTTGTGTTGCCTTAGGAGAGTAAGTTATCTTTGTTCTGCCTTAGGCTACGGATTAAAACCAATTTCTCTGTGTGGGAATGCCAATTTAAGAAGTTCCCAGCTAGCTTATTCCCACCTTGACACTCATCTCCTTGGTCCTGTAACAAGGTTTGTGCACTAAACTAGATCATGAAACTGCTCTGCCTGAAAAATAACCTGCTTGATGAGTGAAGGTCTTGAAATAGTTTTGGTTTCTATACACATCAATTGTTAGTCTTGCTTTTGATGCTACTTACAAGTTTGGATAATGTTACATGGCATTTTTATGTAATATGGGTATTTATCTGCCTTACAGACATTGGAAACACCAGACATTCTTTCATGGAAAATCAAACAGTAGTTAAAATGAAAAGCTCTGCAACCAGTGCCAAACTACTGAATCACTCCGATAATAAGTTCTAAAGGAAAATGTTCTGTTTCAGAATACAAGCTGGACTGAGCGCAACATTTCCTCATAGAGTATCAAGCATTTACTCTGCCAAAGTTTAACAATTAAAAAAAATAAAACCTGATCACCTGCAAATGCTGATTTTTTTTCCCCATTTTTCCCTTTGTTTTAACAAACAGTTTGAATAATATGGAAGTGTAAATGAATACATTTTCTTCTACACAACCTTTTGCTAGATTCATATTGTTCAGAATATAAAGGCAACATTTAATGTGGTAGCTATCATCAATTTCCACTGAGTTGATAGTTTTAAGAAAAAGGAAACATGGCCATCCAGTCCTTTGTATTCCAGAAAAAATGAAATAAAGTATTCAAAGTATGTTAGACTGCAAAGATAATTTAATTTCATTTCATTTAGTATTATGGTTTTTCCTAACTTTACTTATTAATGAAAGTAATTTATATTACATTAGAAATTCAAAGATCCGAAAGAAGATGACTTTGACTCAGTTTGTGATAGACTTAGACATGGAAGCAGTAAAGATTGCATTTATAACAGTAATTGACTACAGTTTGCACTGCTATGTCTAATGAAGAACACGGGTCCATAAATGTTTGCATGTACTTTGAGCATATACTGTTTTGTAAATGGAAAAAGTAACAATATTTCTAGGAAGATCTCCAAACTAAATTGTTTGCAAGTTTTGAAACACACAATTTATTACTTTGGAATAGTTGAAATGAAAGCTTTCAGAAACATTACTAACAAAAAGAAGGATATTATCTCATTAAAGAAGTGATTTCCCTACCATATTAATTAACCTAGGCTGTGTTCTCAGATGCATGTTTTGTTCCTGGGAGTTTTATAGGAGGGTTTCATTTGTGTCTTATCGACACGATAGCAGTAACTCTGACATGCAAGGTTGGGTCTAACACTAAATACATTGGGAGACTTCTGAAAAAGTCTGCTTTAATTGTAGTTAACCACTGCTGTTATGGTTTTAATATTATTTTCTCATAATTATGCTATTATTAAATCATAAGTATTATGTAATCCATATTTTTTTTTCCAAGTTGGCACTTAAAGACAACTAAATTTGCTTTAATTACTTAAATATCATAAAGTGTTTTGCTGATTTTTAACATTCATTGTTTTCTCATTTCACCTGTAGGGGAAAACCACAAGTAAGCATAAGAAGAGAAGGAACAAATATAGAAATTGAATGTAAATTAGGGAAAACCTGCAATATTTTATATACCGTAACAGATCTAATAACTATGCTGTTAAGTCTATTTTTTCACCAGTGGAAATATGTTGAGGTTCCGCAGCTGTTCGTACTAGTTGTGCTTACGTATTAAAAAATAAAACTTGTGTATATAAAGTAACAAACACATTCTTGGCATTATTCCCTCTGTGGGTATGCGGTATTAAAAAAAAGTTGAATCTGCTACAGCCTTGAACAAACATGGTTACTCTGATTGAGGCAGTGAAGGCCTATGGCTGGCTGAACCTAGGTGTGAGCTCAGCCTTGCTGGCCATTGCACATGCAGCGATATGGTGTGGTAGGTGTTGCAGCAGAGTTGACAAAAAAAAATGAAAGAAATCGGAAGACAAAAACTTCTAAACTAAGCTAAAAGACCACGTAGAAACTAGCAGAGAAGTTAGAATTGTCTGATGGATATCCTCATACACTATTTTCAAGGGTATTTGTTTGGAAATACGGGAAAGTATTAGTTAAGATGTTTGGTTCCCTGGATGGTTTTGCACTGCTTTTAATCATAGATAGAAATTCACTAGATGATATAAGTGACTTTTACCACCCAGTGGAAATACTTATGTAAATTGAAAGAAAACATATGTCATAATTGCATATTAACTTGCGGTATGGAAAATGAGATCTTTTTTGTAGAACAATTTGTAAAGCAGAAGCTATTTTTTTTTTCTTGAACGCTTATATTCCACAAAGGGTAATTTCCATTTGGCTTGCCCGCAGCAGTACGAAGTAGCTTTGACTTTAGAAAGTAAGCTTACTTACCAATGTATAACTTTTATTTTGTTAAACAAGCAAACTACATCTTTGGTAATTTGTCAGCATATGATTCATACTGCAACTATACTTTTGTTTCATGGTTAGTATAATTTCTATATGTTTTGTTATATGTATATGTTAATGTAAAAGATGCATGTCTCCTCCCATAAAATCATGGGCTGTTCTTTGCTCAGAAAATTGGAAAGAAATTTAATTCAGCTAAAATGGAGAATTAATCAATGTTTCTCTCATTTAAGGTTTTACCAGAGGCTATCAGAATAGCCTTCAAAATAAATACAGAATATAGGTAATACAGATCTATTTGAACCCATATATCATCAAGAAAGAAAGAGAATAATTATTTTGCGTTTTCCAATGCAAAAACTAGGTTAACACAAAAGAAATGAGTGGGTGGCAGGTTCAAACCAAAAGGAAATACTTCATGAAACATTTATAGTTCAGCTGTGGAAATGCAAGAAAGTGTAGTAGATTTTAATGTTTTATATAGACCCAAAAAGTAATTGGTCTAATTGAAAGAGGAAAAGTCTTGCTTCCTGAGTTCTTTGTTATGAGAGCCAAACTGTGCTGGAAAAAAAATGGAAAAAGAGTTCTCCCTGGAAGACTGGGAGTTGAATAAGCTTTACTGAAGAAGTTCAGAAGCATCTTGCCTTAGAAGAAAGCAAGCCATATATATTTATAAAGAATAGTCTTTTAAAAGGAGATATGAACCATGAAATATTCACGAGGGCAGCTGTTCCCTAACTATGAAGGCTTTTAAGGAACAGAATGCATGAGGCCAGAGGATAAAATGTAATGGCATAGCCAACTCCCAGGATTTTGGAGAAATTGCTGTGAAAAAAATGAAGTAAATTTTAATCCTTTTTCCTAATTTTAATCCTTTAAAAATACCATTACATAATTCACTTAGAAGATTCTTGTCTTGGTTGATAGTGTTGTTGAATATCTAATATTTCCACAGCTGTGTTCAGTATTACTCCTTTGAGAAAAATATCTGTCTTGTGGAAAAAATAAGTCAGCTTTTATATATTTTCCCTAGGAATTGCTATCATATGAAAAGTTCCCACAGAGAAGCATAGATTTATTTTAGTAATACTGCATGCAAAACTTACAGTTTTCTCTATATATACTCATAATGCTGCACACTTGGAATGAAAGTTCTTTTCTCTGAATTAACAGAACTGCTTCAAAGTACTTTGTAGAAAACAGTACATTATTAGCTGGTCTTAATAACTCAGTTTATCAAAGCTATGTTAATATAAATAACAGTCTAAATCAGAAGCTATGAATTATGCAAAAGTTTACATTCAGTAACTGTGTGAAGATCTGTATCCTGTACAAAGAATTAAACACAAAAGAAATGGAAATTCTACCAAACTACATAATCGTTTACTCAGTGGCTGTAGGAAATTCCTTACGTAACAGACAATTAAAGAAGAAATTATAAGGTAAATGTTTTTTAAGATGAACATTTTAAATAATKCAACTGTTAATGCTTTAATTTAATTCTTAAATCCTTGAAAAAAAATCCATTTAATGAATGGAGTTGGGATGGCTCAAGCAGACYGGAAGAATATTGTTTTGGGGAATTCACTCAACTCTTGAATGTGCGCTTGTAGAGACTACAGAGAATGTTTGTGTCCATTATGGCTGGCAAACTCATAGGACTGGATTTGAAGCAGTAGGCAAGAACATCACTGGCTTTTATGGGAAAAGCGAATAGCTAACCTTTTGTAACTCCCAAACACAAGGTAATTTTTTGAGCCCAGCATAACAGTTGTTGGACCTTATGATAAATAAGCAATGTTCAGGCATTTCCCCCAACTGCCTTGTTCCTAATACCCAGCATAGTTTTGCATATTTGTATCCTCCCATAGAAAAGAAATTAATGTTTGTAAAGGAAGCTGCAATCTGGGGAAGAGAGAAGATCTTTCCTTTTTCTTGAGATTAATATGGTCTTCCATTTAGTTGTTGTAGTACACAACATTTCCCCAAGCTGAAAAAGTTACAACTTTGGAACACAGAGCTTTGAAGTCAATGCCTGAAGTTAAACCTCATTACCCATAGAACTAGAACTCCCAGATGAAAATGTGAAAATAAGTAAAAATTACTACTTCTAGTCACCAGGAGAGGGATTCCCAGGTATAGGCATCAATGAAAGACAGACCTGTATGAAATACAGATCAAACTTTACTTCTAGATTTAGTGAGACTGAAATAGAGTGATTCATGTAAGCTGCATGGGCTCATTATAATAGTACTCAGCTACTGGGCAATGACAAGATGTAAAGTTGTCATCAGCTCTCTAGCCCACCTTGCTGTTCAAATGAGATTCCCCTTCGTTTGTATCTTGTAGTATCCTGGGAAACTATTCATTGGTGGGAATTTTTAATAGACACGACCGCAGAGAAGAGGCAGTGGTGTATTGCTCCAAGAAACTTCATGGCAATGACCAGATTGTGTATTGGGAAACTTTATTAACTGTGTTCACAGGCTGATAAAGTCAGTAAGTACTTAATGGAAATGTGCAAAATTATGTTCAGCAGCAATTAGGCAGGGCTATGTGTAAAGTGCGTAAGAACAGCTGTGCTGGATCAGATCAGAGCCCATCTAGTCCAGTCCCCTGTCTTTGACAGTGACCAGAAAGAGTTCCACAGAGACAGGGTATTGTTGTTTATGGTGTTCCTTTGCTTTTAGTTTCCCTGAAGCAAAATAAAGCTGTGTTTTTAAGACAGCTGTTTCATCTAGTTTTGAGATTCACCCTGAGGTAGTTTGGCTTTTTTTTATGCCATTCCTTTTAAGACTGATCAAACATTATCCGGTTTAGATAAGGACATTTATTGTGTGGAAAAAGTTGGCACCATAATGCTAGCAAATCTGTTGGTTTAGTTTTGCTTTACTAACTGGAGTATTTCAGTATCATAAAATGGATGATAATTTATCATGAATTGTTTTATGGTGTGATCAAAAATGTTTTATGCAGTACTCRACTATGTAAGTTCTTTCAGGGACACACAGTGGTATATGAATGTTTTCCCAAAGGAAATTTAATGATGTAGTAACTGTTGCAGCTTGTTCATCTTGCATCATATATAATGGAAGATGTTTATGAAAAGTTCTGTTTGATGTTCTCTATTCACTTCCTAAACTGAAAAGGAAAAAACAGTGCTAAGTCTTTATGGGTCTGTCCTGATGGAATTTTTATGTGGAACAGGGTGTTTGTTAGCAAGGAACATTACATGTGTAATGAGACTTTGTAGCTTGGATATTGGGAACACTAAAGCAATATATTTCCATTGAATTTCATCATAGCAGTTGTAACAAAATTGTTAAAATTATGATTGCTAGTATTTGAGTATAGCTGCTTGATGCCTGAATCAGTGTAAAACTTTTGAGTAATATGTTAATTTATTAGGAAAATAAAAAGCTAAATTCATTTTGATCATATGATCATTTCTTACTGTGGAAAAGGAGATCTGTTTAATACATTTTAGAGTTTTGTAAGTGATGTCTTCACTACTTTTAGATGGAAAAAGTGTTCCAACATTTTTCCACAATATTTTGGGCCTTGCAACTGTACAGAAGTTGTTGACATCATTAAATCAGAGCTCTTATTTCACATGTCCGCTGTTTTTTCCCCATTTAAAATGGTTTTCACTGTGCCAAGAGAAGTAAAATTAAAGCCTTTCCCCTTGAAATAGAGAGTTTGGGATTTAATGGTAACTAGCTATAATAGAAGGGTAATGTTACTAAATAAGCAATAGCAGCAGGGATCTCTCTCTTTTGTTCATTAGAAAACAGGAATGTATGTCTACTGAATAASTCAAACATATTATTATGAACTAGTCTTTTTGCATGGATGTTTATACCTTTTTCACTTTTCAAGAAGACAGTAAGACTGTTGTGCAGGGTTTCCTCCCAGTGAGTGTAGGTTACCTGGTTGACTGATGTTTCTGGTCCACTAAATCTTTAAATGCTTCCTGCATGCAAAACCAGCTTTAAAAGTAAGTCTCTTTAAAAACATGCACTCTTTCCAAAGTAGGCTTCACCTCTATGGTTGGGATATTCTACAAGATGGTCATAGTATGATTCTGACCCCCTTTAAGCAGTGATTTGACCTGAATTTTGGTCTTCCAAAACTTGGTAGATAACTTTAGCAAGGAGTGGTTGTATAAAAGTTGTAACACATGTTGATACTGCATGTTCATTGTTGCTTTCTGCATTTAAACAGGAGTGACCCTTTGTTGATTGTTTCAGGCTGTGTCGTGGTTTAACCCTGGCCAGCAACTAAACACCTCGCAGCCGCTCGCTCACCCCCCGCTCCGGTAGGATGGGGGAGAGAATCGGGAGGGCACAAGTAGGAAAATTTGCGGGTTGAGATAAAAACAGTTTAATAATTGAAATAAAACAAAGTAGAACAGTAATAATAACAATGATAACAACAACAATAATAGAATATACAGAGCAGGCGATGCACAATGCAACTGCTCACCCCCCACTGACCGACACCTAGCCCATCCCGAGATGCAAGAGCCCCCCCCTTCCCAGACCATGCCTCCTAATTATATACTGAGCATGATGTCACATGGTATGGAATACCCCATTGGCCAGCTGGGTTAGCCGCCCCGGCTATGCTCCCTGCCCCCAGCTTCCCATGCACCTGGCAGAGCATGGGAAGCCAAAAAGTCCCCCGTGCAAGCGCCACTAGGCAACAACCAAAACATCAATGGACCATCAATGTTCCTCTCATACCAAACCCAAAACACAGCACCCCCCAGCTACTGGGAAGAAAGTTAACTCTGTCCCAGCTGGAACCAGGACAGGCTGTAAATCCAAAGAGGATACAGGCAGGTCCCTGTGGTTACATTTCCAAGTGCCTACACTTCCAAATGAGTAGAGATTTTGAAGCTCGCTTTAGGAAGCTTCAAAATTCCAGAGCACCAGATAATGTATTGGTCTGCAAACTTACGATCTGCAGACTTGTTTTCTGAAAACTGCTTCATATAGAAAGGTATCAGGATTATTGTGTAAAAATTATTTTGGTAGTATTTTCTCATATTTCTGATATCTGTGTTCTCTGAAAAATGTATACATTAGAATATAAACATAGTACTTAAATTAGAAAAAGTTTTCCCATGAGAGTTTCAACTAGTTAACATTTGTATTACTATACAACAGAAATGATAAACTGTTTATTTTGCTGCTGTGATATAACTGTTTATAAAGTAGTGACTTGAGAGAGGTGTTAAAAGTTCATTGATTTCTTTCAGTAAAAGAGTAACCAAATTGTTGGTAGAGAAATGATAAAATCATGCTTCCCAGTTCTGATTTTTTTTCTTATTGAACACTAAGGGGTTTTTGCAGTAAGTGCAAGCATGATGCATTTTTCAGAATCGAAATTCAGAAATTGTATCAACCACTCTCTATAGTGTTATGTAAAAGAGAGTTCACTGGGTGAAATTCACTTTGTTATCTTGGGCCACTAGAAAGTTAGTGGTCACGCCTCAAACTCCTTTTTGGGGCAAAGCTGAGTGATTTGTAGCTTTGGCATGAGGGGATCTCTTTATTCTTTATTAAATTGAAATGGAAAATGGAGAAGGGTGTGTACTGAGAGCTCTATGTTTTTGGGGTCTCAGAGGTTTTAAAAGCCTCAACACATGGGAATTAATAATAACAATCTCACTTTGGGAGGCATTTGATGCCTTTATTTTTCTGAGTTGTTTTTTTTTTTTTAAAGAAAGATCTTTTACGTTATCTTAGAGGAAACATTGCTTCTAATCATTGCTTCAAATTCGGAAGGCTACCTGAGCTCCCACGGTAACAACGTTATTTTGTTGGATACCTTTGCAGTTTTTGTTTTACCAGAAGTGTATGTCCCTGTGCACAAAACAACAGTTTGGGCAGATCCTCAAAGTTCTGTCATCATTTAACCAGTAGAAAGATCCTACTCAATAAAAATGTCAGTGTCAATACCTTTTCTGTTAATATGGTGATAACCACAGGATGTCTTCTGTTATGTTTGAATTTATAATGGGACCTGCCTGAAGGATTTAGCAAGTCTTGTCCAAATTCTTATGTATGGTGCATGAGCCAACAATGCAAATCAGAACTTAGAAATATAACAGACAGAGAGTTTAAAGCCCAAAAATTCCTCTTATGCCACAACGCATTGTGGTTCTGGAATTGCTACGGCTATTGAATCCTAACCTTTGCTATTCTGGGTCTCTTACTTTAAAATATCTTACCCTCTCATAGTTTCAACATGTACATTACTTCCTTGTATTCCGATATATTTACCTTACATTTGTCTCTGGCTGGGTTACTAAAAAAATTTTGTTCAGGTTTTTGCCCTACTCTAAGTAGTTTCCTCTCTGAAATGGTTAAAAAATTCTGATGGGTCTCTCTGCAGTCTTAGCAACTTACAGCTTGTTTTCTCTTGAATTTATCTGTGAAACCAAATTGCAGCTACATCTGCATCTGTAGAACAGGAGAAATGAGAGTACTTTGTGCATCTACCCAAATCCAATTGTCTGTCAAAATTGTTACTTGATTGGCTTAACAGCTTTCTTCCTCAAACCACATTCTCATCAGTGACTTGCCAATTTGCATACAGTGACTTTCTGTGGGCAGTCTTTATTCGACCTATCTAGGAATAATGTGAAGGTTCTCCCAGTATATCTCAATTCAGCTTCTTGTCAGACTAAAAGATCAAGTGGTGCCTACTTCTGTAAGACTTAGGAAATTTTCAAAGGACCAGTATGACCGAGGTTCGAGCAAGTTATTTCAGTTCTACAAGAATATCTAATGGCTACTACATGGTTTGGTCCATACTATTTTACAAGACTTCTTAGTCTGATAATACTTTAGCATAACTATATTCCATTCTCAATCTAATTGTCTTCTTGAAGTATATTAATTTCCAATGTAAGTCTGCAAAAATTAATTATTTGCTCAAATATATTTTAGAGAATAAATAGTGACTGTAGGGGGTTTTTGTTGAGCTGTCCTTGCATATTTTTATCCCACTGGTTGCCAAAGATTCTGAATTTTTTCCCATATTTGTCTTGACCAAGAATGGTCAGGTCACTTTTCTATGTCTTACTGTCACAAGCTGTAAAATGGTGATAATCCCATTTACTTTGTTTATAAAATTCTTTGAGGCTCACTGTTAAAAAGCAGTGGGATTTTTTATAATAAAGCCCATTTCGCTTCCAATGTGATTGGTAATTTTGAAGAGTGAACAGACTTAAACTGCTTACATTTGACATATGGAAATGTTATCCAAGTTTAATTGCCCGTGTATTTCTTAAGTGACTAAGTATCCGTTTGTTGCATACCCTTCATCCCTTGGCTTCCTTATCCTTCTTGGTCTTCTGCCTGTGCTACTGTTGTGTTCCGATTCCAAAATGGTTTTCCTTCAGTCTCTCTGTTTCACTACTGTGGCATTATATTTGCACCGTAACTTTACTTTAGGTCATGTTATGTTATTGAGTGCTTCTTGTAGGAACAACTTATCACAGCATGCTTTTAGGCAAGCTTGATACTCATTGTATTAAATGACCAAAGGAAAAATCTTAGACAAATGACTTGCATAAAATTCACTTTTATGACATCTTAAAAGTGAAAAAGCGCATATTGGAGAAAAAAGTATGTTAATGGTCGCAATAAATCTTTAGTCATCTGTATTTTAGCGGTGTTATCCCATGCAAATCCAGTGGAGATTTTCTAGTGGGTCTTATATGTCTGAATGTTTTGATAAGAAAAGTATTCTATTTGAATGAAAATAATTGCAACAGTACATGGTGTTTTGCTTAAATTTATTATAAGAATGCGTAAAATAGTGTAATACAGCAGCTTGTTTATCTGGAAATCCCTCCTTGGGCCAATCTGTGTATTCAAAATGCTTCGTAAAGCTTCTGAAAGCACTGCTCAGCAGTGTTGCAAAGTCTGAAGTTATTTAGCRATAGACTAGAAGTATTCATTTTAATAATATAGGTTTTTTAGTCTCTCAAAACAGTAGTTTGGGAACTTAATGGCATTTGACAAAAACAAAGAAATATTAGCCAAAGTATTAGCCAAAGTCAAAAGGAAGAAAGGAATCAAATGTTGGAAGTGCACAAGCGATGAAACCAAATCACCCAAATCCAGAACATTGTATGTAAAAACTCAGCCTGTTGATTTCACCATTCTTTACCAAACTTAGCAAATCACTAAGGTAGGACTTCTGACCATACTTTACCAAACAAAATATCCAAAGCAATCTTTTTACAGAAACCTACATCTCATAGGATTGTCTCTTACAAGAAATGCATTATATTTTGACCCACTGCAGATGAAGTACCATTGTGCCTTGCAGGTAATAGTTTATTTGAGTAAGAGAGAACTTTGAGATAGAACAATGTGATTTTGTTTTTATCATGATTGTATAGCTTCAGAGAAAACAAAACTCAGGTGTTCATATATGCTGTCTGTAATATGCTAAAAAAAAATGTTTGGAGATCCTTCACTGTTAAATGTTGTATGAACAGTATGCTTATGCTGATTATATGACATGTCTGTTGGCAGTAGATTGGGATGTGTGGGAAATGCGTAGTGAAACCTTCACTTCCAGAGTGAGGGCAATAAAATTACAGTTCAGTAGTTAATATGTGTCCTTAGAAGGTTTTATGATGTGCAGTTGCTTACAGCTTTTATATGCCTTTAAAAAAGTCAATCCCTGTATTAAGCCATTTTATCCTTTGTTCCGATCCATTCTGAAGAAGAAATTATTAGACAGCATACCTATAGTACTGAAGAAAACAGAGTACATTTTTTTATGCCTCACAGAATAGCCCAGGAGAAAGTGGAAAGTAATTGCGTGAAGAATAATGACTTGCCAGTGATCTGTAATCATTTCCTACCACCAGTCTACTCTTATAAGAAAGGACTGTAGAATTCAATAAATATGAAAGATGTTAGAATTACTTTCAATTTTTATTGAACTTGTTCTTTAAAATAAAAATATTAACTACTTTTTATCAAATTTTTGGCCACTTTAGAGAAAGAATATAATATTAAAATCTGGAGTGGAATATTAAAAATGCTTCTTTTCTTTGAATTCAGACATTAAAAAAATCTTCAAGAGACTGAACTCCTTTCTAGGGAAAGAGCGATCTGTTTGTAAACACTTACTATTGCATACCTAAGCAGATATTCACATCAAATGTATTACTGAAACTGCTTTATCAACATTGTCTCTGAAGTGGTGATTTACGACTGACTAGAAGCTTTCAAATAACCACTAACTGAGTATTTTAAAGTTTCGAGAAAGTCTAATTAGTCCCCTAAGTGGGCAACATGATCCTGATCCTATACAGTATAAAAAGCTGGCAAACTAACTACTGTGCAAATGAATGGGACCTACCACTCTCTGAGTTTAAAAAAAAAAAAAAAATTTCAAATACACTTTGTTTAACAAAAAAAAGAAAAGCATCCACATAGAAATTAATTGCTCATTCCTCTAACTCATCAGATTCTGTGTTTGAATACGGAATTTTTCAGGGTCATCTAAAACAAACAATTCAACATTTTTTTCCTGAAATTTCAGTTGGAAGAGTATTTATCGCTGCAAAATGTTTGGTAGAAAATCCAGTACCATGTATGTTTTAAGAAATTTGATTCTTGCACTGCCTGAATGTTCATAGCTCAAGGACTTTTATTCGTATCATTTTTAAAGCTGATGGTACCATTTAAAATGTTTTAAATTCAGTTAATCAAATAAGACAGGACCAAGTTGAGGGTTCAGTTATATTCTTCTTTTCTAAAATCTGATCTTGCAGAGGGCGTATCTGGGGGCACAGTTTGATCTATTGTGTTTAAGTAGAATTTCTGTCAACAGAAATAAAAAATTGTGATATAATCTTGAGCTTCTATTTTTACATTTAATGTTTTCATAATGAAATGTTATTAAGAAATACACCACTACCTTACTTCAGTATGTAATATACTGTATCTTATTTATAGTAGTAAGAAGGGTTTAAATCAGAAATAAGCAAACCTGTTAGTAGCAGAGAATAAATAAAGCTGTGTTTTTAGAGATAGGGGTTGCAATGCAGAAGTTGGGTGTTCATTTGATCTTCTGTGGTTTAAGAACAACACTACAATAGGATCTTATGCATGAAAATGTATGTGGTGATAGCTGTCTTGTATTGATATAGTTGTTTTCAAGATGAACATGTTCCAAACGTGACTCTTCATTCTCCTCCTCTTCGCTGTTGTCATGAACATCATCATCATGGATATGAGTCCTGCAGATGCGTTCTGGAGGGACTGTCCTGTGACATTGTGGGAGGAATTGTTTTAATTATTCAAGATAACTCATAACTTCATAATTTACTTTAGAGATGCTGTTTATTTAGAGATTTGAAAATGATAACTTAAGCAGTACATTAAATTTTCTCAGTGATATATTTATTGAGGACTTTTACAAGTCATTCTTTTTAAAATTCTCTCCTTGCATTGTTTTCTCATTTATATCATATACTTAGTTTTCCTGAGGAAAGTATTGCCACATGTTGCTGAATGAAAACTTTATGTATAACACACGTTAAGATCCTCTGTCCATCATTCCTTTGCTTTGTAAACAGTACAGAGGAACTGGAGAGCATGCCTAACTTCACCACAGGGGCTGGCTGAAACCTGCTGAAAGGCTGCTTTCAGTGGCCATCAGCAGCTGATGACTCCTTCCAGTTATTTTATAACCACTTTGGGCTCTGCTCCAAGAGCAGAAAAAGCTGGTACTTTGCTGTGCCTATCAAACTGCAGCTGCCCCGGCAGACATGTGGCCCAGGCAGTATTACAGATTAATTTCCTGGAGAGGACTGGTGCTCAGCATCTTTGTGAGCGTTTTCAAGAACTATGAGGAAGGGTGAAATCTCACCTTCCTCTTATCATATGCAGAAATACTGTAGTAGAAAACTCAGGATTTAGCTCCTCCTTCAGAATTTTTTAAAAAAAGATTTACTTAAAAGTAAAAAGTTCTTAAAACAAAGCATGTCTTGTGACATTTATTTTAATGCCATTAATGTAACAAAGAGTTTGGAAATTACCTTATTTTATTATTGTTCAGTCTTAGAAAACGTAATTTTCTCATTTCATCAATTCCAAATGGTACAGACTTTAACTCATTGTGATCCAAAAATAACTCTCTCAGAGAGTGATATGCTCCAAAAAATGATACTGGATCTATTCCATCATCAGTAAGTTTGTTAAAGGACAGGTAGAGATACTCCAGCCCTGGTTTCATGTGACCAAAGACATATCCTGGAATTCTTTCAATCTGATTTCCTATAAGTATTAGATGTAGTAAAGATTTTGGCAGGTAGGAGGGAACATGATATAACTTATTATAAGAGAGATCAATTGATTCCAAGTTCCTGCATTAAAGGAGGAAAAAAATGGGATAAAACATTATAGCATACTGCATTGTTAATGCTACATTCTGTACAAAATAGTGCTTAACATGATTACAAGGAAACTAAATTTCAAAGGGAAATTTGTTTCTGTTAATGGAACAGAATGCATTTTATGGAACATGGTCATGCATAACTACTCTGGGAATAGAAAGAAATGAAGTAATTAATTATCTATCAAGCCCAATGATTCTGTTGATGGGAAGAAACCTACAGTTATGAGTACAGAGATAAGGTTGAATAGGGGAAACCCAAGGGACTAATTTGTGATTTATCAATTTTGCATTGCAGAATTGCAATAATGAGTTACACTGGAAAACACATAATAAAGTTGGGACTTTAGTGGTTATCCCATTGACATGGATTTTTAAATTTTATTCTAAAGCCCATCTGAAATTGAATTTTTTTGTGAATGGCTCCTTTAGAATCATTCTGATGTGCTTCACTTCCAGAGATGAGAGAAGCTGTCAGTAACAGTGTGGTTGTTTTCAGATTAAGCAGTTTACAAATCARCTGATAGGACTGCAGCTGATAGGTTATGGCAAGGTACCCTATGTAGCTTAGCAAATCATTTACCAGAAGAATCAAAAGCAGTATTGTCTTTTGCTTCTTTCATTCTCATTGCTTGCTCTGCTTATATTCTACTCTTACACAATGCGGCTGCAGAGTCTTCCCTTCATCTTATTTACTTCTATAGTTTTTAATCTAACAAGAAATAAGGCTAGGACACTATTCAAATATTTTTAAATTACCTGTGAGATAATGATATATTAATACCAAATTATCATATAATTGTATGGAGAGTTATTGATAATTAATGTTCATTTTTTGATTGGATGGTCAAAAAAATATTCAGACTTTTATGTTAATATGGTACAGATTTGAGGTATAAGATCTTTTTATTTTAAAGCTGACTGAATACTTCCTAGATTGTACAATTTAAGCAAAGAAAATTAAGACAAATTAGCAAAGGAAAACAAGCAAATCAAAAGATAACTACAATGTCAAGTTAAAAGTAATGAAATGCAAATATTTATTTCATCATCTGACTCGTTAATAACAGAGAAAAATAAAATAATCATATTTTAATTGATTCATACTTACTCTTGGTTTATCCAAGCCAAAGGTGCTATTCTGTGCTCTTCTAATTTGTTATGCTTTAGCACAATGACATTTATGTGTCTTGTATGGTTAAAGCAAATTTCTGACACTTCTTCAATTTGATTATTTTCAAGGTATAACTCCTGTAAGTGCATTTGGAAAGAAAATTTGTGAAAGCAAAATACGCTGTTCTTTCCCATTGCGAAATCAAAACATAGCTATTACCTGTCCTCCATATTACCTGATATATCTGTTAATTTCTGAATCTGAATCAGAGTCAGTTTGTAGCTGTAGTGTGACTTTCAGAAAACCAATTTTTCAAAGCAATTGTTTTGTTTTCTCATTTGTGAGAATACAGATTGCTTTGAAAGGTCAAATAGAAAAACAGTTCTATCTTTTGTCTTGCCTGAAGTTGTATAGTGTAAGAGTATATAATGTGAGAGTGATGAGATTGACAAGAAGTTCATAATTTTTTTTTTGTCTTGGAAAGCTATTAGTGAGAAAAATATTAAGAGTCTTGCTTTCTTAATATTTTTGCTGGGCACTTGTGAGCTTTGAAATGCAAATTTGTAGGAATATAAAATGTTGATGTTTTACGAAACTTAATGTTGTGAGTCTGCAACGTATCAAAACTGCATGTTTTATACAGATTAAGTTCCTGATAATGGCTTATAATGTAGGATAAATATGACATGAAATAAAAATGGAGCAATGACTAACATTTATGTAGGACCCAAAATAGAATTTAGGGCCTGTAGAGGAAGGCTTTGGGAAAAKAGAAAAGCAACTTCGTAGCCTGAAAATCATTGTTTGTGTATTTATTAGGTGTTGGTTTAAAATTAAATGTTCCCAAAGTATATGAAGTGTAGAAAAACTTGCCAGGTGTTCACTGTTTCATCAAGGAGGTATGAATTGAAAAAAAGAAACGTTATGTTTACTGTATGAGTGAATGGGTAGTGGAGAACATTAGGCTGAAGTAAAGTTGCAGGCAGTAGCTGCAAAAGAAGCTAATGTTATAGAAAAGATATTGTTCATTTTGCTAGATTTGGTTTTCCTTTCCTTTTTTTTTTTTTTTCTTTTCCTTCCCCCTCCTTGCATTTCAGATTATGGAAGATCCCAAGGATAAAAGGAAATAAATATGAGGATGCTGAAATGAGAAAGACCAAAAGGAAAGATAGAATCAAGAGAGATGGTGATATTAATAGGTAGCAAGGTATATCTTTGAAGTAAAGACTGAGGCAAGCAGAGAATGAAACTAGAAAGATATTTAAAAGGAGGAAGAAAATACCTTCCAGGTAGGATCCCTAAAAAAACCAAACCAAATCACCGCAACAAATCACATTAAAGTTCTGGGCAGAGGAATGGGATGGGAGACTACCAAAAGAAGAAATTTCTTGATTAAAAATCAAGGAATGAGGAAACTGTTCAGGGAAGAGAAATAAACCTCCCATTCAAACACTGCCCACCACCTCAAATGAGGTGGAATTCAGCAAAGGTTTGGAAATCCAGGGAAATTGAGAGTTAGACCAGCCAAAAAAGGAAGAGGATGGTTAGATATAGGCATCTCTCTCTCTCTCTCTCTTTCAGACTAGACAATCTTGGTTCCTTTAGTCTTTCCTTATAAAACAGGTTTTCTAGATCTSTCGTTATTCTTGTTGCTGTCTTGTGAACTTTACTCTGTGTGGTAACTCAAAGTTCGCAATGTTTTTGCACAAAGACATTATCTGTATTAGGAGTGTTATGTGAATGATGTGTAACCGATCAGGCAGAAGTTGCAGGCTATACTGTTTTGTGAGACAGTACTAGATAAATTCAGACTTAAAAGATACCTTTTGGGATGGAGTTGGTATATAAGTAAATTTCTAGAAATAACGATTTAGGAATAAAAATGATTAGTATTTCTAGAAAAAAATTTATAAAATTTAAATTTATCTCTACCTGATGATAGTAAGACAGTAAGTAGAAAAAAAAAAGATGAAAATGTCTGGAAAAATGAAGCTTTCTTGGTTTGGGGTTTTTTTTCTTTTTGGTTGTTTTGTTCTGTTTTTACCTCAAGAGTGGCAGGAAGACCTTGTGGGATAATTCTAAATTTATTTCTTCCCAGTCGCAAATAAGAGAGACTTTTCAAAGGATAAAAGGCCAAAGGACTGACATTCGCTTCACTAAGTTTATTTCCTTCTAATTCCAGAGTGACCAAGTTCTTTAAATCTGGGGAGAAAAAGTTGGAACTTCTGTTAGTTAATGCCATCTTGTATCTTGTTAAAATGCATGTTTAAAATTTAACCGTCTTAAACATTACTCAGATCAGTTCACAGCAATGAAGAAATATAGCAAAAGGATTTTCATTTATTATCTCATAATCATAGAATTATATTGTTTATTAGTTTGTAGAACTTTAGAGATTGACTAGAGCTTTATTTATAGCTTGCTTTCCCACTTAGAATGGAAGGGGAGGCAGCTGTAAGACTTGTGGATACTGCTACCATTTAGGCTTTATTACTTCATGGTTATGTGCAGATGACATTTGGAATACTATGTGGGTGCTGACCTTTGTGCAGTTGCCCAATGATCTCCATGGGTCTCCAGTCACTTACGTGATAATGGGTATGTTACTCTTTCTTTGGGCTCGTATCTTCCCCTCCCTGCTTTACTCCTTTCAACCACCTACTGCACTGCGTTGAGAACCCTTCACGGWTTATACTGTTCCTCCTCCTCAGCCGTCCAAATGCAGGTCACAGAAGAAACCAGTGTTGATCAAGGTATGTAAGCAGGAAATACTATTTCATAATAAGAAGTTCCTCATTCACAAATAATCCAAATAACTTTTTTTTTTTTGCAGAAGCTTTGTATAGCTCCTCCTAACAGTGCAGTTTGATTTTAAACTAAAAGGCTCTTGTGGCCCTTGGCCTAAGTTTTCTTTGTCTTAGCTCAAGCATTTATATTGCTCCATAGTGAGTTGTATCACTAAACTGATCCAGTTTAAATGGGCACACTTTTGGCAGGAGAGGAAAGGGAGCAAAAAAGTCAGTGAAATTATGACATGGATGGTACCCTTTCTTTTTTCTTTTTTTTCTTTCTTTTTTTTTTTTTTATCAGCCCACATTTATCTTGGCTTAAAATGATCATGGTTAACTCCAATTATATTCTGCCTTATTTTTCATGCACATCAAATTCTGTTCACTTTCACACAATTTAAAAAATAATTAATATAGTTTCACCACATGTAAAGCGATCAGGTTATGGGTCAGGAGAGTATATCTTCAACATACTTCAAATCCATCTCTACTTAGTAATCTTAAATATAAGCTTCTTTGGGACAGTAGCAGTTGCATAAGAAAGGAAAATGTAATTTTAAAAAACTCTGTCATACAAATCTTTCAGCTTTTGTTGCCTTTTGAACACACGGCACTTAAAAGCTAGCAATTACGTTTCTGGTTATATCAAACCAGATGCATTTGGTTGAACATTCTGCTTTTCAAATTTATTTTAATCTTTTCATATGATCAATATTAGTTTTCTAAATACCTTGTAAGCCATCTTCATCAATGGCATGAAGGTGGTTGTCATTTATTTTTATTTCTTCCAAAGTTGATGGCAATTCAGAGGGAATATGTACCAGCATATTTCCATCCAAATACAAACGTTTCAGCTTTTTCAGGATCTTAATCATAGGGATGAAGAAGAGAACTTAGATTATCAAGGTGTAAAATCTATGGTTAAACAAATAGTGTAATCATAGTTAGCGTTTTCTTAAGCACACGCTTTTTGAAGATTTTTCAGCAGCAGTGCACTAGTATCCAGTGTTTTGAATAGAAAAATGTTTTTCTCCTATGAGTCTAATTAATTGGTTTCTTTATGCTAAATACTAACAAAGGTGCCAGTTAATGTAATGTGTAACCAGAAGAGCTTGATTGAGCACATCAGCTTTCCACATGGCCATCCTGCAGCTATCCAGTCATAACTATTTGTATTACTGCTACCGTCTTTGAGTCATGTAGGTATTACCTTACTACACTACTGCAGTATTTTGGGGTTCAAAGTACATACAGTTATAGATTATGCGTTTATACTCTTCATTTGAGAGCAAATTGATGGYTTTCTGTAGGTCAGCAAATTTACTTTGCTCGAGCATAACGACAGCAACTTTTTTCAGTGACCTATGATTTTTATGACTTCAGCCAGCTTAAAAAGTTGGTATGAAAAATTATCATAGCTTAATTTTGATAAATGCACATCAGTAATCATGCAGTAGTAAGCATTTCTTAAAAAGGTGGAGTTGTTTCAGCAGTGGATCCACTTAAGCCTGCTTTCCTCCAGTTTTGTCTTAACTACCTGGTGTTATATAAGCCTCACTAAAATTTATTTCATGATTGTGACACCTTCCTGGTCTGTCTTTTCCACCCACTCATAGGAGTTGTAGGAACTGAAGTCCTTTGAAATCAGCCCAAGCTGTTCATGTTATATGGAGGGAGGTGGTATACAGAGAGTCCTACAAGAAGACTGATTGCATACGGCAGGAAACAAAATTAAAAACATACTGTGATAATTCAATTTGTTGTTCATATGCTTTTTGTATTCATCTTGCCTGAAGAAGCAAGGCCTTGATGCYTTAGTTCCACACTTGAATTACTACCTGTACATACTTGCTTGCATGAGAAATTATTATGGGACTATTCTGTCTTCAAGTGAGGAATATGTAGATGCACTTGAATAGCCTGTTACCATTTAAATTCCCCTTGCAAGAAAAAGACTGACTATAGAAAGATTCTTGAATTATTTTATGAGAAAGCTGTTCTTTTAGTAAGCAGCTATGCTTGAAAGTTTCTCATTAAAGACAGTCAACGATAAGCATACGGCTGATTACATGAACTCCTATTGAGTGGATTTTTATAGCAAGACCTGGCATAGGCAGATCTTTTTGGGATCCAAGAGCATAAGCTTTACAGAGCTAATGTAGTGAGAAAGATGATACATAAATTTACAAATGTTGAGCCTGAGTATCCCAGGTGTTGTTAATGGAATATGAGCCCTTCAATTCTGAAATCTCTCAACTGCAACTGATAAAATATTAGAAAATTGTCTCTCTCTTATTGTTTAACATTTAATACTTGGTGAATGTCATTCAAAAATCTCTAGATATTCTTGATTATGATGAGAGATTTCTTGAAATAGCCCGGTTTAACTGTATTGTAATTATACAATGGTTACTCATACTAGGTGCAAACTGGTTCAGATCCATAGACTGAAAAGCAGGAAAAACTTTCCTTTAAGCAATAATTAGTCATAGGATAGTAGAAGAGTTAGGCTTTCTTACTTTGAATGCTTGTGGACCTATGCCAGGAGAGGTAATATTATTTTTACTCAGATCAATCCATTCCAAATTAGGTATCCCGTTGAATGCTTCATCTGAGATAGTAGTGATACTATTTCCTAGGACAGAATTCAAGAAAATAGTTTGAGTTATGAATTACAGTATACATCTGAGTTGTGTAGTATTGTACATGAAAAATATGTTATGAAAATAGTTGTATTATGTACAATAATTACGTGTAGATATATTCATATTAGTATTTAAACACTAATAAGCAAATCTAACATTTTTAATTTACTGTTTTTAGAGGCTTAGCTGTAAAATTCATTATAATACATTTCTATGATAAGGAACAACAAAGTATTAACACTACTGTTGACTGCATTTGAGAATGGATAATGTTACTTCATGAGAAAAATCGTGCAAAGTAGACCCATTATTTACCTGTAAGGTCTAGACTTGTTAAATCTGGATCTGAGATTGGTGGTATTTGTGTAAGTTTGGCRTTAATACAGCTTACTGTGGTGTCCGAGGTGGAACATCCAGGTGGCAAAGGAGGAGCTTCTATGGGTGGAACAGGAATTGGGAAATGAGATGGCATTCTGAAAGTACCATCATCTTCATCACTTTCATATTGTATTTCTTCTTCTGCAGCTCCCTTTCTTGTGATAGGCTTCTTTTCTCTGTGATGGGCTTTATACTTCTGTCGATTTTTTTTGCCTTTTCTTTTTCTTTTCTTGTCATCCTTTTTACGACCCTCTTTCTCTTTAAACTCTACCCCTTCTGTTCTAAGCAGTTCATCTTTTTCAGTTTGAGTATGTGCTGATGACCATACATTGGCGTTGTCAATGTCATTGGGTTCTGGAGAATCACCAGACAGCTCACTTATGTCATCCAGTGAAATAATACTTGAATCCAAAGAGGAGGCTAACCAGAGGCAATGAGAACAAAAAAAAAAGGTTGTCTGATAAGAGGGTATGAAGCTGAAGTTTTAGTAAACATTGTTCCCCTCATATAGTAAAAATATGGTAACTATAGAAGAATAGTATTCCCCTTGGAATATGATTTGAAAGAATGAAAATATGGTCTTATATTACTGCTTGACAGAAGAGATGTACTTTGACTGAGAAATGATTAAGCCAACCATACAGAACAGTTTGTAGACAGGTATGATTCATTGCAACTCCAGAAAAAAGGGGAAAAAATTAATATAGCCTTCATTATCTTCCTTTTTGAACTAATATATTAATTAGTTTTTTGTGTTGATGGAGGTGCTAAAGAGGAAAAAGAATGTGTCTGGGGGAGTGGGAGGAAGGTAATTTGAATAAAATTCACAAAGGTTAAGACTTGTTCTCCTGTGCAAGGGACTGTCAGATGTAGAGATGGCTGCAGGTGGGGAGCTCATCAGGGAAATGTGTTAACTCCATTACCAAAATGCAGTTTTTACTCGCATAACAGGGCAATTCAAATAAAAGGAGTTTAATTGTTTCAATCAACATGACTTCTAGTTCTACAGTTAATTTCTATCATGTCTCTACTCAGTGCATTTCTGTGTGTCACATATGCGCACACACACGAGGCTAAATAATATTTTTACGGTAAGAGGAGGTTAAGTTCAGTACTTTGCAGACTTAGGGTATTGGGAGTGGGGGAAGGAAATCACATTTCATCTTTATCTCCTCCATTTCTTTTCTTTTTAAAGATACTGATTTTGTTTAAATTTTTATGAAGAAGCAGCAAGATTGTAGTTCTGTTGTTCCTCTTGTGAGTGACTTTCTTCTCATGATTTGTATCAAATAGCTGCATGTTTTTGCACTCCTAACAAAGATTTACCAGTCTGTAAACTGTATGATGTTTATTATGTATGTCTAATACATTAATAATGGCTAGTAGTTATTGATTGATCCTTTATAAATGGAAGTGGGATATAAAATGTAACCAGATGTTCTTTATTCGTACATTTACCAAAATTTTATAAAGGTAGGAGGGAAGAAGCAGAAAGGAGAAAATAAAAAAAGAAATATAATTATCTTTACTATTGCATACTTAACATCTTCTTTTCTTTAAATATTATATCAAACTCATCTAACAGCCAGTGTACTCTAAGAAACTGAAGTCAACTTGAGTAGAAATTATGAAGACCTGCTTTTATCATGTAATTCAGGACTTTGTTTTATATTATCCTCTATAAAAGGATAACGTGTACCTTGTAATCCTTGATATCATTAAATGTGGCGTTTATGTTAGGTTTTGCATGAGGTAGGTTTTAAAATAATAAAATATTATGGTGTACTGTACCAATATCAGAACAAACTGGGCAGCATTCTCCTTCAGGTATAATAGTTTTGGGACATTTCAGAGGGTGGCACATGGTTGTATCACATATCACTTCTCCTTTTGAACAGAGACAGGTAATGCAGGGCTTGGGAGACCAGACAGCTTTATCATACATAATCATCCCATTAGCTGTGCAGTGCCCCTTCTTTCCTAAGAAAAGAAAACAGAAAATTGGAGTTAAATAGCTTAAACTGAAATAAAACTAACAGTGTTCATTTAAAACTTTGGAAAGAAGCACTACTATTTTGTTCTCATTTTGAAAATATGTAAAATACATCCTATTCTAAGTATCTTATCCTTATTCCTTATTTTTCATATCTGTATTTTCTTCAGCTTATTAGTAGTCTCCAATCCTTATTTGGTTCATGGCTTCCCAGCTGTGAAGGCAATCGAGGGGGAGGCACGCAATTAATGTTTATGTAGCTGTTACCTGCTTACAGCTTCACAGTGAAAACTGAGTGCAGGTTCTCGGTCCCTCTAATTGTCTGCTCCCTCTATTTCAGGCAGTTGTCCTAATAGTTCATTTCCCCCTCTTCCTAGCCAGCTGATGAGGACCTTTACCAGCTTTGTCTTCTGGAAAAACTCTTGAATTATTCAAGTTCAGAGATATTCCTAAAATGGGAAAATTAAATCTGGATGGTGAGTTTCTGAGGGTTTTTTGCATGGCAGCTCTTCTTTCCTCTCCATCCTTAGAAATGGAAAGCAGAAATCACAGATCTCAATGAAAGCTGTGCATAGATACAGTTGAGAAAGAAGCAAAAGTGTTCTTCATCACAATGGAATTAAAATAAATCATGCAGAACTTGAGAATATTTTTTCCAGACCCCCTTCTGTTTCTCTCTTGTGCACTAGACATCTTTTCTAATACCTTGCACGTTAAATGAGGAAGTTTTGTTAAGGCTCTGTGGAACTGGGAGGGTAACAATATTCACTTTATAGTAACTGTTCATAGTCTTAATGGAAGTAAAGTCCGTTCTGTAATGACTGGTAAGATGGCAAACATCTCCTCTTCCCTGTAACTTGCTTTATCTGAAAAAAACTCTTTTGCTAGGAAAGTAGCAAGCTTGAACTACTTGTGCTAATAAATATTTCGTCTCCAAAGTTTCTGGACATGAATCTACAAAAAAATTGAGATTTCCCCAGGGTACCAGTCGAAATTTTCAGACAGAAATGTAGAAGGGTTTTATTTTGTAAGCTATACTCAGATATTCAGTAGGCAAGTTGTTTGGAAAGCGTAAAGACTTGGGAAGGAAACTATTCCAAGTCCCTCTTTCCTTCCAGTGATGGAGTCTACCTCAGCAAAAGTTTCCCTGGGCAGTTCTCATCCAGCCTCCAGGATAAACATTGCACTTTAGGATGATGCTTTTTTTTTTTTGTCTTTTGAGAGAAGGAAAGCCAAGGTTGAGATTCTTCATCCCATGCAAATCTTTTCCTATTTTTGAGCGTACCTCTGAATCTGGTGAGAATCTGTACTCCCTACACACCTTCCTTTTCCTCTTTATAATTAATGTAAGAAGGCATTGCTGAAGTATTCGTTTCAAGCTGAACACCCATTTCTAAGTTACTTTGTACTTTCCTGCGTATAAATAAAAAAAAATTTTTCTCTTTTCCTATTTGGTTTGACTTTCTCCTTCAGATGAAGATTGTCTAATACAGTGGAAAAATCTTATCTCAACTGAATTTACATGCAAGAGACTTTCATTTGGGATAGACAAATTGTCTTTGGAAGGATTGTTTGCAGAGTTTGTTTTCCCACACTCCACCCTGGTCCATGCTTGGTTGTTCAGTTTTAAAGGGAAGAATATTCAGGATAGTCTCTAAATATCCTGACAAGACTATTGTAAATATTTGGTTTGAAAGGTCTCTGGAATTAATATTTGACTCAAAATCAGGCATTTTGCAAAGTCCTTCAAGGCAGTCCTACTCTCAGCTTCATAACAAAGGTATTCCTTTGCMCTTCTACGTAAAGACCATTGGATATGAACCTGTTTTCTAGAATAAAAATTAATTACCAGAATCATCCTGTTTGGATGCTCCCCTATATTCCTTATGTTTTAAAAAATGCTCTTTTGATTTAAGTTACTTTCAGGATGGAAAGGGGGAGAAATTAATTTTTTGAACAGTTGCATCTTGTTTTTTCAAAGGTCCAGGATATGTATGCATCATTTCAGCCACATAAAGTTGTGCTCTAATCAACTCAAGCCATGCTAACTGAAGGAGGAGATGAGTTAGCCCAGGCCAAGTGTTAGTTGGCTGTAAGTCCCTTGTCATTCTACCCAGGTATCTGTAATCCAGCTGTTTGCTGGATCCTGACTTCTGGTTTTTATGTGCTTGCCAGGAAGCCACAATATTTCTTTTAAATAATCTCCAAAGGAAACACAAAAAGAACACTACACGTTCTCATATTAAACAATAAAATGTCAGCTGTTCCAGAGGAACATATCTGGCTTGAGACGGAAATTCTTCTGTGCTTCCTTAAATTCTTTATTTTGTTTTAGCTACTAGACTGTATCTGAAGTTGGTGCAAATCTTGTCTGAATAAGCATAAAGATATGGGTTATCAGGCCTTGGCCTCTGCAGACTTCTTTAACAAATTGTCTTGTTTTCTGTGTACGTGAGAGTTACTTAAAAAGACAGGACAAGTGCRTGTGCTCAAAGGCAACACAGACTTTATTATTGCCTTGCAGAACTGCTATTTGGCGCTCTGTTGGAATTCACATAACCTCTATGAGACAGAGTAAAGACTGCGTTGAGATGCTCCTTAAACTTCCTATCCACTGAATAACTTCAGTATGGTGGTACGAGCAGGGAGCAGTGAGGTTTAAGAGATGTTAGAAATAGTGCAACAGCGTACATCCTATTCTGCACTGCTTAATGGGCAGACTCTAGTCTGTAAAGGACAAACAACTGCAAATTATCTTATGTTGTCGTGAACTGTTTGATTTAATTTAAATGGTTCACGTGATTTTTATATGGAGGAAGGAGATATGTCTGGTTACTGTTAAACCTCTGTTTAACTGTTAGTTTTCATCCTGCATCTGCTATATGTAAATTGTTTTTTAGGCTACTAAGAGCAAAGTAAGTAGCTAGGAGAATGAAAATCAAGTTCTGGATTGCATTTTTTTCTGTTCTGAAGCATGATTAATAATAGTGTTCTATTATTTAATAGGCTCTGTTTTTTCCAAATCTGACATTAACTTGAAAAAATTTTGAACTTTAAAAGCTAGACTAAAAAATACCTTGTGGTTGAAGTCTTTGGCAGATGAGCACAGGACTTTTAACCTTTGGAAATATGGTGTAAATTCAGGATGAAGTTCCAAATAAAATGAGTTCAGTGGTTTTAGCTCAGCTTTTGGATGCAAGTCCAGATAGAAAGAAACAAACGGGACGGGGAGGGGGGGAAGAACCATGCATTATTTCAGCATGACTGATGGTCTCTGACAGAGAGACTGGAATATCTTACATGAAGTGTATGCTATTAATGTGGTATTTTCCTCTGTTTAATTTWAAAAATATTTTTAAATTAAAGGTTTGACATTAGCAGTATGTATTATAAGAGTAATATTGTAGTACACACTAGAAATGCTATAGTCAAGAGTTTTGCTAGTTTTCCCATTAAACCCCCTTACTTAAAAATATTTGATTTGGAATGGTTCAGCCTTTCTGAAAGTAAGGACTCACAACAAATAGTAATTGTTAAGAAAATGTGACTAAAATATGTTTTGCCATTTAAGTTGAGTCCTATTAACCTAGTGGTCATGTCTCTTGAGTGTCACACAAAGGCTTAACTTTTTGCTTATAAAAAATAGATTATTACCATTTTATGTAGAACAGTGGTAATCAGGGCATTCTTATTTTTTTCATAAAATTCATAAAATTGCATATGATGTTTTTACTCAGTGTGTGCTCTCTCAGTGCTGGAGTGGAAGTATCTATGTCTTTATATTGATTAGCTATAGAGTGGACACGACCCTGCATTGGTTCCTCACAACATCCCAGTGTCTTTTCTTCAACCTTTGAACCTCTTTCTATGAAAAGAAATGAAGTGTTACAACATCTCAGTAATTTTTGATTGGTTAATAACTGGGGTTTCAAAACTGAAAAATAGTGGTAGTAGTATTCAGAAGTTCTTATCTTCAGAATGGATGTCTGATTTTTAGACTCTCGTGAATCTTAATTTCCTGTTTTGTGAGTCGTAATTTCCCATTTGTGACGTTGAACATAAAATCACAAGCATCCTAGAGCAAGAGTTCTCTCTTCCTTTACTGCACTAAGGACCAAAGAGACACTTAACAACTATCAGTTCTCAACCCCTGTCTAGTCTTGTGTTCTTTGAGGAGACTGTAGAGAAGCCTGTTACGATTACCAAGGCAGGTTTCAGTAAAGATCAATGAAATTATGCTTTTTGTTTGTTTGTTTAAGACATCAAATCCTCTTCCCTACATCTCCTTCAAAAACCATAAAATACGTGCAGCAATGTGAAAACTTCTAGATCCCCGAAAAGGCAACTTTTATATAAATCATACTATTGAACTTCTTTTAAATAAATCCGGGTTCTTGATACAGATGGAGCATAAGAGTGATCTTGTGTTGAATGAGTGGGTTTTTTCTCTCTTAGCTTAGTTTTCCATCATAAGGGTCTGGTTTGTAATGTAAGTTTCATATTGCAACTATTACCGTGTGTTGTTAATTTATTTACAAAATAAAGAATTATTCTTGAAATATTGCATGTAGACATAGCTTGAATGTTGCTTTTCAAAAATACAACCAAAAATAAAGAACTTAAATCCATTTTAARTAACACTGGTGTTATTGGTGTTAGGGCCTCAGTGAAATGTTAACTGACTTAGGAGATATATTGAGCAAGAAGTTCTTCAAAATTGCCTTCAAACTTGCTACACATTTGAAGTTATGAAGTATCCCAACAAAATTTTCATTAGTTAAGATGAAATGAGAATGCAGAAAAATTGCCGAAAATGTTACTGTTACCTGGCAAAGCAGGATTCTCTGTAAGGCTTAAGCATAGACAATTAAAAAGCTTCATATGCTAACCACAAAATTATTATAAAAGGCAACAAAAGTAGGTTAGCAAAAAGGTAATTGAGTTTTATTTCTGTATGTGTTGCAAGTAGAGCTAAAATAAAGCTTTCATGAGTTTATACGTTTCTTTTGAAATCAAGAGTAAAATCAGCCCACTCCAAGTAGTAGAGGGGCTTTATTCTTACCTGGTAAGACACTGTAACTAGATTCATGTCCACCCAAACCTACGAGAGAGTCAAATACTCCCATAACACCGTCATCAATATTAATAAGAGGTATGCTGGGTACTACAGCAACAGGAGCTGGAAGCTTCATCCTTGGCTGTCTTGGGGACCTGTGCCCTGCTGAGGAGCTCCTTCTCAATCCTCTGTAGTGCATTCTTCTCCTTTGCCTCCTGAGAAGTGCACTAGTTTCATTTCGAGAAAAATCAATGCACAGAGAGACAAGCAGGAAATAATAGACTAATGATGTGGCCTGCATGGTTTTGTGTGTCTCAGAAAGTATCCTGGAATGGGAAAAAAGAGGAAAATTAGATACCTAGAGAGCTTTTAGGATTATGTCAGTCATATGGTGCGCTTTTAAAAGCAGGTGGACGGATACATGGTAGGTCAATATAACCAAGCTTCCTCCTGGAAAGAAATTGCCCTATGAGAGCTAAAGTAAGCAATTTTAGTTCTGTGGTTCTCTGCCCTTCCAGGCAATAGACAAATTCAAATAGGTGCTAGCTTTGTATTTGGGGTTGCGTTTAAAGAGGTAGTTTAGATTTGCAGTGCCACCAGGCATTTGTAGTTTAGTAATTGTTACTGCTTCCAGCAAAGGAGTTCCCGAGAGCTGTAAAGTGTTTCTTCACTTTTTTGATTGCTAATATTTCTTCCAGGTTGTTGTCACTTCTGAACATGGGAATGGCAAAGTAACAGAAAAATGCCCAATTCATTTCTGATATGCTGCCCCAAATGCTCTTGGTTTGTCATTTCTGTGCAAGGTATTTTTCACCATAGATGAGATGTTGCTTTTGCTTCCGTTTCTAGCCATCCTCTTCTTTAACAGAATCTTTTTGGTTCTGCAGTAGGGGAGACCTTTTGGAAGTCTGATCACAATAGCACTATTTGTGACATCCTACATCTGCTAATCTACTGGAAGTTTTATTAAGCGTAGGTAGTCTAAAAAGGTTTATCTATAATGGGTTGTGTTCTGCATTTACTTTCGAAGAAATTCAAAATGACTATCTATCTTGAGCCTTCTTACACTTCTGACAGAAAAATTACGTTTACTGTCACCAATAGGTGGCATTCCAAAACAGAGCAGTCAAGATTCAGGAGCATGCATAGAAAGCATATCCAGCAATGGCTATACCAGTGTGGAAATAAGGCTATGCATGTCCAAAGTTATTAACGATTTGTCATAGCTCTGTTGGCATAATTCTTTCAAAAAAGAAACGCGCTTGTCCTGTGGCCTAATTTAACTGAGATGGTAGAGTGTGAAGACACTAGTATTCTTGTGATGTTGAGAATTAGTGAAGAACTTGAGACTTAGAGCACTTAGTCTTTGTGTCCAAGACAAGGCTTAGAGTATGCCCGTGGTTCTTCTCTAAGGAAGTCTTGAGGGGATTAAAAAATGCTTTTTCTTAATGTTCATTAGTCTGGCTTTATATGTAGTCTTTCACTTTGGAGTTAGACTTATTATAGTTACTTATATTGTATAAATACAGGATAGTATTTGTTCAGGAACTTGAACTGTGTTTTTGCCCGAATCAGATTTTTTTAAAAAGTTTGTGCATCTTAGTATTTTCTGATTTATATAATAGGTCAAGTTTTTGGTACAAGTTGGCTAACTTTTCTTTAACATAAGGCATGTGATTGATTGCATGTTTTTCATGCTTTCCACAGCATAATTCTCATATTTTTTATTCTCATGTTTTTAAATGGAAAGTTGGCAGTAAATAAGCTTAAACCAGTATGCTTTTACTTCTTTCTAATATTGTAGTTTCTGTGTTCAACTATTTTAATTTTAAAATAATACAGCAAATATATATATTCATTTGCAGAATTTTGTTAAGCTAAGCTAATGTTTTTATTTCCTTATAAAGGGAATTTGAGATGCGTCCTACACAAATCCACATAATGTCTCATGTAATAGCAGGGTTCTGAAATTAATCCAGGCTTTAGTTTACTGCTTTCTACCCACTAGAAATCAGTTGTTCCAAAATGCTATATAGACTTTATACTGACCTTTTATTTAAGAAATTACTATTAGTTAACATATCAAATAGATGCAGAAGCTTGTACTCTGCATTGATGATGTCTGTTCTTTTTCAGAAAGTGCTTGTTTCTTAGTACCTCAGCTTGCAGGACAAATGACCTAATGTTTTTGGTTTCTAACTTACTTGCATGGTAATGACTGGCTATAAAATTGCACAGTAAACTTCTGTTCCGCAAGTTTGAATGAAACACACAAAGAGACCTTGGGGAAAACTGAATACACAAAGAAAAGTCTTGAACATGTGTATTCATTCTGTTGAGTTAGTGACATCTTAATTATGGTCACATTTTTATAGTGTACTTTGTAATAACGCCATAGCTATGTAGTTACAATGCTGCTACATTACATTTGTGCTTTTTTAACATTTAACCATTTCTTCCTGTGACCAGAGGTGTATAATGGCATGACTGAAATACTTTTCCATTCTCTAAGCATGTATTTTTAAAAGTCAGGAATAATATAGGGTGAATTACATTACATTTATTGTACAAACGATATCTCAGGGTTTTGCTGTTAGCTTCAATATAGAGTAAAACTCCATAGTAAATCCAATTATTTTAAAGTGAAACTTGTTTTCATAAAATACATTATAATCACAATTTTAAAAAAAAAAAAAAAAAACACAACCACAAAAAA